>CAJNDT010006180.1:824087-841587 GCA_905221615.1 Symbiodinium sp. CCMP2592 | reverse complement strand
CTCTATACATCTTGACAGTTTCATGTTTCACCCGCATCGCCACGTCCTTGAGGAACGGTCTCTGAATTGGCCGCGAAACATCCTCTAGCCCTGCAAGAACCCGGTAAAACACTAACCTTTTGAGGTTCCTTGATACTGTTGATGATATAAATCCTGCATGACCTTAAGGACCCTAAACTATGGGAATTATGACATATTCCTTATTATGGGTAATGCAGGATTTGTATCATCAACCGTATGACTTCCTTCCCTACATCCTCCAGGAGGCCGGTTGTGCGGGGTTGAGGTACACCTGAAGACCTGAAATGAGTTGAAGCCTTCCAGCTCTTCCGGGTGTAAGTAGTGTTGAAGCCAAGTGCAGAAGCATTGCCTCAAGCGCTTTGTACAGTAAATCTCAAACCCCGCGCTAAGACTGCTCCGGATGTTTACAAAAATCTTAACCCTCAACCCTAAACCCTAAATCCAAAACCCCAAAACCCTAAACCCCTAAACCCAAAACCCAAAACCCTGAACCCTAAACTGAAGGCTGCTTCGGCTGCGAATCGACTCTACAGAAAGCTAGCGTTTCCGCATCAGGGCATTATCGTTTTATGTCCCTGAGGGTCCATGTTCTCTTTCGTATATACATAGGCCCCAATGCAGTCCCTCTATAGGTACTTTGGGGTCAAAGTATACTCATATGGATACATGGACCCTTAGGGTGACGGCAAGAAGAGCACAGAAACAGCAGCTCGGCAAAGTTTCATTCTCAAAAATGATGCGAATTCTCGTAAGGAAAAAAGCAAAAAGCAGCAACCTGGTACAAATTATGTATATCTATATATATATATGAATAGGTATCTTTGTATATATTAAGTGTATATATACATATGTATATATATATATATATATACATGTATATGTATATTCAATCGTACCACAAAGTCTTGCCCTTTGTAGCGACAAAACAACCCTTGATCTGAAAACCTTTTGCACAGGCTTGTGAGAATCCCGCCTGGATGTGTCGCACCCTAAATCCCTGAACCCTAAACCCAAACAATGAACCCCACAGAACCTAAACCAACAGACCCTACACTCCCTACACCCCTAAACCCTAAACCCCAACAGAGCATTTCCTCTAGACCCCAGCCGAACCTGAACCCTAATAAACCCCTAACCCTAAACCCTAAAGCCCAACAGAACCTAAACTAACAGAACCTAAACCCCCAATGCGTACCCAAACCTAAATCTCAACAGAACCAACACTAGACCTAAGAGTAACCTAGGAATAGGCTAAAGGTTGCCCATTTCGGCTTAAAGGGGGTTATAAGGGAACCTGAACTCGGGAATAGGGGCCTACTCTAGGTCCTAGAACATCAAGCTTGCGGCAGCAGTGGAAAGCCCAGGAGTGAAACTTCTTGATGCGGCGGGTCGACCTCAACCGCACCAGGACAGTTTAGGGGTATCAGAAGGGCTACTTTCAGGGCTACCATAAGGGTTAATTACCATACGTAAGGGGTGCCATTACTGTGAGAAGAAATTCGAAAAACTGCCTTTTACAGGTGTTGGGCCTTTGTTTTAGCAACTTTGGTTGGGTGTTTTAGGTCGGGTGAAGGGCTGGGATCGAGTAGGTGCTGTTACAGGAGCAATACTGGTAGCAGAGAAGGTGACAACGACGACGGGTATCGCTATCAGCACGAGACGAACGGTAGCAGCAAAGCGACGAATGCGACACCGACACCATCCACAATCTAGCGGTTCGACAGGCTGATTTGCTTCCGTTAAAAGGGGGATATTCACCTTATATCTGCTCGAAACCGGAAGCCTTGACCGAACTCTTCCGCACCCCCTTCCCGCGCCCCGCCCCCCGTCAAGCATGCCCGCACGAATGCAGTGCAGGTCGGAGAAGAGGGCCGAGTTTGGGTGGAAGTTTAATGCTCGATCATCGGGCTATGCTGCCGCAAAATATTCTGAAGGTTGTCGTTGCAGTCTTGAAACTTTTGCTGTTGCATCAAAGTGGCCCAACTTTCTGCGACCTTCCCTTACATTGGTGCCTCTCTACCAGAGTGAGCTCAAAATCAAGCCCGGCACCCTTGTGTTATAAAGACAAGAGGCGACTGAAATGACGCCATGCTTTGCAAGGGCGACGGTCGTGATGCCTTTGTAGGTCCTGGTCAAGGCCGGGGTAAAACGTCCTAAGGGAGGAAGCGCAACAGCAGCACCGAAAGCAACAGCGGCATCTTCGGCATCAACGTGCATCTCACCAACATCAATGGCCATCGTCGTAAACGATGCCAGCAACCACTACCCAGCTGATGGCAGATGTTGTGGAAGTCGCACCAGAAGTAGTAGCAGCAGTAGTCGGGGAAATCGTTTGTCCTGGCCATATTTTCAGCAGCAGTGCAAATGTAGACGTAGTAATTGCTGGAGCAAGATATAGTCTCAGCGGTAAATGTATCAGCAACTGTAAATAGCAGCGGTGGGGCAATGGTTGTGCGAGGCACCTTTCGGTTCGCCGTCGATCGACCCCCTGTCGGCCCTGCAGTACCCTGTTCAGCGTAGTAGCACCAACAATGACACTACTGAAACCACAAACGCTAACAAACGCAATGTTTCTACCTGCGACTCTTCAATCGAAGCAGCATAGCTAATGACAAACCCCAGAGGGCCACAGGGACCCAACCATGATATAGTAAGCCAGTAGCCCTCTACTTAGTACTTAGGTAGCTAGAGTTTCAGGGAAAGGCAAGGCCCTGAAGATCTTCAAAGACGGTCCGACGAAGCGCAGGTGCGATTTGATGAAAGTTGCTCTCGGCAAATCCTTGGCAACAGGTCCTAAATCGCTCCTCTCTTCCTCAACTTCGACTGTTTTGAACCCCCTAAACCCTCAAAAGTCCGGAAGCCCCCTCATCCCTCAAACCTGCGGGCCCTTAACTCTAATCCCAAAAAAGCATCTATACGGGCTTCTGAGGAGTAGGGCTCTTTGAACCTTCTTTTACGGGGGCTCCATTTCCGTGGTATCCCTGAATTCAGGGGCTTTGGAGTTTCTCGACTAACACACTCGCACCACTGTGGAGATTTTAGGATTCTAAGGCCGCTCAGCCGCCGATCTCTTGGAGCTGGATCATTGCCTGGCAGCAGGGCCATCGCCAAGGACGACACTCGTGTCGAGTGGTCCCCACAAGGTTCTGGCTTTAGGGTTAACCTTTTGGTTTTTGGATGGTTATATGTGCCCCAAAAGGGTTTACGGCTTACGGTAACCTAATCAGCACCCGCAGTTACTGCGCATTACCTTCAAAGCTGACTGAGCTCCCGAAACCCTGAGCCCTTTTGAGAGCAGGGGCTGCAGAAACCCTAATTAAGGCCTCAACCCAAACCTGGCCCTAAACCCTGGGAACTCTTGGGGAGTCCCGGGAAAACAGAACAGCGAGAAGGCAATCGCCAAAAAGAAGTCCAGCACTTCGACACAGACGTAAGCCCCTACGAAGTCCACGCGATTCCCCGCCACTTTCCCCTAAACCCCAAACCGGAAGAGGACCACGAAGATGCAGGGATCGCTGAGCCGAGTGGACCAAGTTTTACTTCGCATACCATGCTACGTTGGCAATGGACGTGGATTCCCAATTGTCCCTGCGAAGCCCCCCCATTTGCCTTCTCAACCTGACTAGAAAGTTGCTTCCCTGGGTAGTGCTCTGAATAGGGCCCCTTCTAGGTCCCAAACATGAAACGGCACCCCCATACGAAGAACACTAAGTGGGACCCGTACTTAGAGAAGCACCCGTCTGACTGCAAAGGACATCTAAACCCAGGCCTCGAGTGTTTTCAAGGCCCCAATCGATGTTCTGATCCGGTTGGTGATCACCATCGCTTGCAGGCTCGCTAATTCCAGCACCTCACTGCATTCTGCCATGATGGGCTGGGAAGAAATCAAGAGCTTTCCGGCTCGTTTCCGTGGCTCCTAGTCCCAGTAACAGATAAGACGATCTCATGGCCAATGGGGTTGATGAGTATGAACGAGACACGACATGTTGCGTGACACGTTGTACCTTCTGTGGCCAATGATAGTGCCAAATATATAGGAGCCTGATGACGACGGTCATCTGCACATGTTCTGACCTGTTTATCCATGCAGGCTGTCAGCAGCTGCATCAGCATGAGCATGCTAGGATTTGTGAGCCCTCATCTCGATGTTGTGTTCACCACCGCGCCGCGGGCGTCAACAAAAACAGGGCCGACATCTTCGCCAAATGGAACATGAACCCCTAGGCTAGGAGCGAGTCAAACATTCTTGCCATTGCTCCGACGCAAAATTCCGCGCAAAGACAGGAAGCCATACACCTCCCCAGGTCCACATAATTAAACGAAGCTAGTTCTCGTCAAAGGCGCTGAATTCCGTTGGTGATCCAACCAAACGAGCCTTTCGCACAGGAGGAGCGGGCTTTTGATGGTTTCAGCCGCTACTGTACATGGACTCGGTTTAGGGTTTAGGGGACTGAGGTCTCCTGCGTAGACACGAGGAGTGTCGCAAGCAGTCAACTACACTACACGACTCGACTCGCTGCCTGCTTTTCTGACTTGCTAAGGAACTGTGTTGTAGTTCGAATTCCTCTTATTTCGTATAGTAGAGTTCCCCATTTTGTAAATTCCACTGCATTTCCTCAACAAGACCTCGATTTTCCAGTGTTCGAACCATTTCATTGAGGGGAGATCTGGTCTTGGCTGAAGCTAAGGCGCATTAGGGCAACTGTGATGGACGACGCTTGGAGCAAGCAGAGTAGACTACCGAACTCAGAAATTAGCTTGATGGCCGATCATCTGGTCTTTCTTAACCTGCAATACAAATTCGTCTCTATCCTGCTGCCTGACTGTAAACCTCCCACCGTTTCTCGAAACAGTCAACCCCAAAACCCAAATACTAGGGCTTGGACATGCTTGGGCTCGACAAATTGCGACGAGCGGCGAGATGTGTTTGAAACGAACCAAGCCTAAAACTAACCGTGGAAGTTTACAGTTCAGGATTTCGATCGCTAGCCGCTAGACATCGCTAGACCGTACTGCTTAGGAACTTAACTCGCAACTCCCGCACTGAGAGATACTGGCCAAAATTGAGGGCTTAGGAAAACCCTCGCACCTGGTGAGAATCACATTGTAGATGCTTCCTTGGCTCCGACCCTATACCCCTAAGCCTTCTACGCGAAAGCCTTATGAAGAACTTATAACACCTCGAACCTCAAAGAGAACCTACGCCCCAAACCCGAAACGCGCACTGCGGAGTGGAGGTCCGGACTAAACTTGGGTGCTTGGGAACCGTTCTGAGGAGCCAAGTGACTGCGACAGCGGCCATAGTTATGAGAACAGGGCTTGTAAGGGTTCTTATAAGAGCCACTAGGGGCTCTACGGCTACTGTAAGAAGTCACTACAGGGGTTGTTCTAACAGAGTACAAGGGCTTGAGTCATGGGTTTGGGTTTGTCTTTGTGAATTGTAAACTTAAAGTTCTACCGAAACCCGGGGCGAACGCTATTGGTAGTTCTGCAGGCCCCCATATCACACCAAACCCTAAACCCTAATTTGGCAGGACCTTCTTCTCACAACTGGCAATCGATCCACAGAAAAAGTTTCCGTAACGTGGGAAAACTTGGAGGTTCCTGGGTAGTTAGGAGTCGGGTTATAAGTCCCCTAATATGGTTCTTAAGTACAGTTACCTACTTATAACTCCACTTACAACTGCTCATGTACAACCAAGTTGGAGCCTGTGGAAATGCCCCACATAAGAGCATGAGACTTCTGTGGGGTTGTCCATGTTACAAGTAGAACGAAAACTGTACCCATGGAATAGGGTCTATTGGGTGAACCTCGACACTTCAGTGTCGGGGTCAATCTGTGGAGCAGACCCTTTTGGGTTACTTGGTCAGGCATCCATATTTGCCCCTAGATCCTATTCTGATACCTGTCACAATGTCCGAAAGAAACCCTGACTTGCGGGGCCCTGCATCTGTACACACCAGCCAGGAACAGAACCAAGAGTTGTAGCGGGGAGGCCAACAGCCGTCCAAAGCCGATGTAAATGCTTTGGGTTCAGAACCCCTCCCCAGACATGTCAATGTGATTTTATGTCATGTTCAGCCAAGATTCCTGCCACGATCAAGACAACAATAACCTGGATTGGGGGACAGGGAAAATCAGCAACACTTCCCCGCTATGACCCCCTATATAATGTGTAAGAGCATGTGCAGCGTCATAGATTAAAGCCCCTATATTTGGATGGGTTTTCGGTCTCGGGACTTCGGGGGCCGGCTGTCAGAAAGTCAAGTTTAGGGTCTATAGGGTCCAAGTCTAGGGTCTGCCACCCACCAAAAAACCTCTCAACCCTAAATCCTAAGCTGCACTCTCTGGCACTGGCAAGGGTTTGGATTTTGGCCTCTTAGGTTTCCTTCAAGGAAGCAGCAGTGGTTTAGGAAACCCGATCCAGCTTGGAACGCAACCAAGGGCTGCCGAGCTACGCCAACTTCCACGCCGCATGAGACTACAAATCTAAAGCAACCGGGTGGTCACCCAATAAAGGCTCTTTCAAAGGTCTACTATAATAAAGGTGGTGATTAGGGCTATAGCAAGGCTCACGGGTCTGGTCTAGGGGCCTGACAAATTGGAATAGGCATGTGCGACGTTTTGGGGCTCTGTCCTAGTATAGGTGTAATATATAAGGAAATAAGGAGCCCTGAGGAATACGCAGCATTGGTAACTGTTGAGGCTTTTGACAACCCTTTTTGCAGCAGGCCTCGTTGTCCAGCAGCCCGGTTACAGCAACAGGCCCCTTTCCCCCGCTTTTCAAAAGCCTAAACCCTACAGCAAAAGCCAGAAAGTTGGAAGATGATCATCCTAAACCCTTTATGGTAGATTATAGGGTATCCTACCCTGAAACCATATTCCAACTTTCCGGAGTTCCCTTTAAACCGAAACAGGTCATTGAAGAACCGCGGTCTGATTTCCACACTGGCTAATGTAGGAACCCGATTAAGAAACCTTGGGCTTCTATTAGGGTTCCTTTAAATTAAAGGGGTCTAGGGTTACTATAAGAGATCTATAAGGGCCCTTATAAGGGTACTGTAATACGGTGGGAACCTGATGAAGAAACCTTGGGCTTCTATTAGGGTTCCTTTAAAGGGGTCTATAAGGGTTACTATAAGGGCCCTTATAAGGGTACTGTAATACGGTGGGAACCTGATTAAGAAACCTTGGGCTTTTATTAGGGTTCCTTATGTGAATCCTATTCTTTGGGGGTGATAGGGCCAGGGTTTCTTAACCAGGTTCCTACATTGGTCCAATCCAAAAGTTGCAATGACAGGACTCAGGCACAGGAATGTAACCTGGACGATATTCACCCACAACAGACCCCGCAAAGTCAGGTTTTCGTTGCGGAAGCTGCAGCCTTTCACGCAAGCATCCCTCATACATCTCTGGCTTCACCGAACTGAGAAAACACTTTTTCTCTGCTGAGGCCCGGGAGCAAATAGGCACCAGAAGCGCTTGATTCTCATCCATGGCGGTAGGCAGGTCCCGTCACGGCAGCCTCCTTGGCTCGATTGCTTGGGTTTGAATCTGCGTTGCAGGATTCTCTCATCTTAGGTTTCGGAACCATTTTCTGACATGGTGGATCCTGATGCAAAAATGTCGAACAGAGCTGTGATCTTTTGAGAATGGCGCGATCTGTAAGGCCGACGGCTAGATCGCTGCTGGCCGACCGTGACCTTCACATGTCATACATTGTTGGAGCTTCTCAGAAGTCTCAACTCTAAACCTTTGGGTTTAGGTTCTAAGGTGTGGCTGTAGCTTGGACAAAGCTTTCCTGGGTTCTTGACTTGAATTCAGTTACCATAATAAGGAAACCCTATCATTTACTATAGATCCCTAGTTTTGGGGTACAGTCGCGGGGCAGGGCCTTGGGCTTCACAGTTTTGTGTGGAATGCGAGACCTCCTGAGGCTCACGGTCTCTAAAGCCTGCAGTAGCCGCGAATAACCTATTTTAACATAGGGGCCTTAGTCATTAGAAAAAGGCTCTGGGGCCCATGATACTATAATGTTAAAGGAACCACCGAAAAAGCGTGGGAAATTATTGAAGCCCGTATACTACTCTCTTAAGTACTTACATAAGACTAGGTTTTATATAGTGTTCAGGTAAACTCTTAATGCCTGTGCTGAGCCAGCAAGCTCTGAGACAGTATGTACGGCGCTGCTTTCGCAGGACCCGGGTTGGCGGCCGCCTTCGTCTAATATGCCATGCTTCTAGTGAACGTAAACCCTGAACCCTCAACCGTATGGTCGTATAGTCCTGGTCGAACAAAATTTCGAGGTTGAGGAAATTAGCGCCCAATGGGGACAATCAGAAGAAAGGCTTGAACCTACCTCAGTTGGTCCAAGACGTCGAAAAGGCCGTGTGCCAGTGTCTATGCATTTTTGACATGTTGTGTTAGTGCAGTAGTATATGTTGGGGACCAGACTGTAGTTTAAGGAGCTACTATGGAAAATACCTGAGCCTCGTGTTGTATGTCGTGGTGGGAATTTGGGCGATGTTCCTTTGAAGCAGGGACTGCAGCACGGACCGCTGACAAAGCCACTAAAACGACCGTCGAATTAAAATCTCTGCAGGCTACCGAACGATTTCGTTTGGTTCACCAAAAGCACCGAGCCCAGAGAAAATCCTGAACTATTCTGCATTTTTAGCTAGCTACTGCCTGAAGAATGGTGACCCAAAGCGGGCCCAAGCGTCCCACACCAAACCGCATCACCTCCATTCAAGACTTGATATCCACCCTAACCCCACATCAAACCTGCCAAACCATAGAGCCGTAGCCCTTCTTACCCCGTATTTTTTTCGCGGACCGTTTCCCCAAGCGAAAGAAGAGCCAAAACTCAGAGATTCCCTCAAATTCGGTCAGGGCTGACGTTTAGGGGTTTAGGGGTTAGGGTTTGGGGTTTATATGCTCTCACAGCTCGGACAAGCCAGGCGAGGTTCCGTAGGGTTAGGGCTTGAGGTTTGGGATTCGGGGTTTTGGGTAGATGAAGCTTTCTACCAGCATACTGTAACTATCGACAAACAAAATCCACAAACCCTCCTCGCCGCCTCCTTCGCTTCTGCTTCCTTCCAGAGTCAAAGTTGGAAGTGAGACCTTGGTGCCGGGTCTTCTCCTGTTCGGGTTCTCCTTAGTAGCTACTAAAGGGGTTACAGCAACTCAATCGGGGGTATAGTGCTGCTATAAGGGTTTAGTATGGAGGCTTTGATAACTAGAACAACGCTACGGGGATAGTATCCTCTATTCCGACCCCTATAGTAAACTGCATGAGGAACAATCGGCGATACGACGGCAATTCAGTAGCAACATGGGCTGTATTGAAAGCTCAACACAAATCACCTTATCTAGCACAGTTTACAACGTCCACCCCCTTTAGCAACAACACCATGCCCGCCGAACCTGTACCTTACCCAAGCTCTCGAAATGCTAGATAGGGTTTAGGATCTAGGCCCTTAGACTAAAACTATATATAGCAATACTATTAGTTGAAACATCTTCTAACCGTCATACGTATTGCATTCTACCCCAAAACTCCTGTTCAATCCTACTCTACTGTAAGTATTTGCTGCCACGGAACGCGTCTCGGTGACGAATGTCGGCCATGCTACCGATACCTTGGCCGCATCGAGTCTTGCCGCGACATTTGATAAGGCACATGCATGCAGGGCCTAATGAAGGGGCCTTAAAACAGTTTGCGCATATGTAAGAATGCGAGTTTGAAGGTGTAGTACAGTCTGAAGTAATTATCTATAAAAAGGTATTCAGGAGATATTCCGACCCGCCAACATTTTACATTTTACCGGTGCCTTTAACCCTGATCTCTGTTTCGTTCAAGACGCCTCTTGGTGAGTTTTCTGAAGAGCTATGAAAACACGACCATCTCCCAACACTCTACCCCATGGAGACACGCATCAAAATGATAACAACTGCCACTAACCAGCCAGAAAAACAACTAAAGCGCCCAAAGCCCTGTTCCTCTGGCGCGCTGAAGTCGAGTCGCTTGCACCCTCAACAGACCAAACACCCGCAACCCTCAATCACAAGCCTGGTTAATGAACTATTACAAACGATAGCAGTACAAACACTACACTAAAGCTCTGAACTCCAATCATCCCTACGACGCCTCAACCCCCAAAGCCCAAGCCCCCAAAACCCTAAAACCCCGAGCCCTAAACCCGTGAACCCTTAGCGGCAACCCTAAAACCCTAGCAACCCATCGCCAGCCACGCCACACTCACAGTGCCGCCATCTTTATTCGACGGGACCCGGAGCATCCCCTTGAGCTGTCATCTTCGGCGAAAAGCTGATGGCTGCTGACATGTAGGGTTGAGGTTTACAATTTAGGGTTTTGGTGTAAATGTATGTGGAGGTTCATTGAACCTCCAAGTAGGGTTGAGGTTTAGGGTTTACGCTCTCACAACTCGGACAGGGTTTCAGGTTTAGGGTTGAGGGAAAGTGGGGTTATAAGTCCCCTAATATGGGTTATAAGTTATAACTATAGTTACCCTACTAGTAACCACACTTATAAGTACCCATGAACATCGAAGTCGGGTTCAGGTTTGGGGCTTCGCAACTGAGATGTCGAAAGTCAGGGATGGCGATTTGGCGGCCAGGGTTTGGAGCTGCTTATCGCATAACCCCAACTGAAGGTTTCCGGCAAGACCGGACCCTAATATATAGCCCCAAGTAATAATTAGAATCCTTATTACGTAGACGGCCCCCAAAGTAAGGTACCCCTAATTCTCTAAAACTCAGGGTTCAAGGTTCAAGGGTACGTTTCTATAGAGCTTCAGGAGTTTCGTCTGGTTTTCACCGGGGCCCATGAGAGATTCATGCTACTGCAGTGCCAGGGTCGTATGTCGCGGGTTCTTTAAACGCACGAAGACATCGATTCAGATATAGGGGTGCTTCTGATTCAGAAACTATACCCCATGTTCTGGAACGCCTAGGCCTAGGCACGTTTTCGTCTCGGGAACGAAATTGTGGGATCCTGTCAGACTTAGGCACTCTTTGAGGGGATGTCGCCTTTCCACTTCTTGTCTGAATTCTGCTCCCCGGAAGATTGTCATATGGGTGGCTGTCAAAATTAGGGTCCCTTTTGGGGTCCTTATTATAATACGGCACCTACTATTTAGGGTACCCCTAAAAGGGACCCTAATTTTGACAACTACCCATGTGACTGCTCGAGCATGTCCGGGTGTGCCACACTCTACTCAGGCAATATCTTTCTATCCCGGTCGCATCCTCCCTAAGCCCTACGCTCCTACACCCAAACTCTGGAATCAATCCTAGACTCAGAGAGAGCCTTCAATTTAGGGAATATTACAGTAAAATACATAGGGACCGGCTTAAGGTACCCAAAACCCTCTTTCAATTATTATGGGCCCTACAACTTGCAAAGGAACCAATACTGTAACTGTAACATGTTAGAAACGTCTGTAACTACGCGGCTACATGACATATTATCGGCGCAACAGAACAGGATAGATGTAGTATATCTTAACAACACAAGTAGACGGATGTACAGATGACCATGTACTTTATCATATTGCGTCCTCCCACACGCATAGCAACTAAAACTATGCTATGCCTGAACCCTGGGATCAAAATAGCCCAAAAGCCTTATGTAGTATGGTCTTTGGGCCCAAAAGCCTTAATATATGAGTCCTTGGGTCCCTAGAAGAAAGTGCACGAACAGGGGCATGTCATGTCCGAGCTGGCAGCGACTTGGAGACTTGGAAGCTCACAGTGCAGCGGCCCAGCCGTAACGAAGAGAAAACCATCGCTGAAGACCCGGATGGCTCCCTCCTACCCCAACTAATGGTATCTAGTAGTACTCCAAGAACCTCTCTCCGATCCCCCCTTCAGTCGCATGTGCACACGGAACATGAGGTCTCTTTTACACATCGCAAGGATGCTTTCAGTCTTCGCTGCCAGCTCACGAAACAGCTCAGCCACCGGCCCAGCATGGTGGCCTCTCCTGCTCCCGTCTTTTGAACAGTTCTTGTCATGTCTGCCAGCCTACGCAGACTTGAAGCTGAGCTTCCCGACCATCACCCAACCTCCACTCCGGAACCCTGAAAACTCAACTCCTAGAGCCCATGGGTCTTCTATTTCGCGGATCAACTTTCCACAGGAACGATCTCAGGCATGGTCTCATTTCAAGAGGCGCCAGGCGAACTCCCACGACAGTGCGGAAGATGTCAGTAGAAAACACGCAGGAGAAGTTAGCACTCAACCCAGAGCCTTCAAAAGTGACCTAAAACCCTAAACCCTAAACCCTAAACGTAGTGACGAAACAAGCCTGTATAAGCCACGAGCCTCGAGTCCAGGAATCCTGGAGCCCGGAATCAACGAAGACCAAACCCCCTCATATAGGGGCCTTCATAAGTAGAATAGGGTTCTGGAGCCCATTATACCATACTTGTAATAAGGACCCCCCCCCCAAAAAAAAAAAAAGTATTGGTAACTAATTAAGCCCCTATAGTACACCCCAAACTCGTAGTCCATTATCGGCCAGGTCTCTCGCAGGCTGCAACGAGCAGGCTGCCTGTAGTCACGTCCCGTCGGTCCGCGGTCACTTGCGATGCTTCACCTGCTCGGGGCTCTCAAGTAATATAGGGGCCTCAATGTTCCCTTCGAAGGGCTCCTTTTAAAGGGGTCTATAAGAGCTGGTATAAGGGATCTGTAAAGTGGAGGCTCCATGGTGGTTCCTTTTTGAGGTTCATATTTAGAACCCTATAAGGTAATCCCGAAAAGGAACTACTTACTATGGAGCCTATGGGTACTGGATTTAGGGGTTAAAATTGCTTGGGTTTAAGGGCAGAGGGGTAGGGTTGTTAAAGTGGGCTTAGCCTTCGTGGCAGGATTATCGGGAGCTAGATCCGCAATCTACGGTGGACAACTGATTTGCAGGCAACGTTTTGGGGATTCCAAGATCGACCATAGTGACGGTGAGGTGTTAGAGACTGATGTTATTCAGACAGGACGTAGAAGAAGTCTTTTAGTTCACGCTGAACGAATGAAACACATGAACATGAAGCAGGTCCCGTCGATGCCTGGGTTCATGGAAACATCACTCCCCGCAGTCTTTATGCGGTGTCCTGGGCTACGGCATCCCAAGAAAGTATGGGGTAAGCCTACTAGTTACTCTACTTGTGGAAGGCATGCAGCTAGCATGGCGCCACAAGAAGTGACTCCGAAGCCTGTAAACATGACGCCAGACTTGGAGGACCATGGGACTTTGTAAGTAAGGTTATAAGCTATATATAAATTGCTCTATTCAACTGTAGTTATCCAACCTATAACCCTAGTTGCTAAGTCCCATGATCTATTAACAAGGCTCGCAAGCAACAAGATGAGAACCATACCAGGAGCACCTTTGAGGCACCCAGGACAACCCTAAAAGCGATATGGGAAAACCCACAAACCATGCAATCTTACAAAGCTTGGACTGCAGCCACCGTGGACTAACGTCCACACCCAAACACGCCTCAGGGTTTGCTTCGAAGGCTTACAAGGAGCCCGGGTTCGCTGAAACCTCAACTCATTTACTCCCAAACCCTCCACCCCATTCCCCCAAACCTTAGGTCTCCAAATAAAGGTCCCTGTTTACGTCCCAAGAACAGCACGGCGCCCCCGGCATTGTAGGGTTTACAGTAAACTCCATAAAGTTGGAATTCAGATTCAGGCCAAATTAGTGCTGGGATTCCCTATATACTACTCTTAAGGATTGAAGCTACTGGGTTTCAAACTTTCGCCCCTAAATCCTTTTTTGCATCCAGGCCTCTTGAAGTCTTGCCGGGGAACGGCCCCTAAACCCTAAACCCCTATAGGCTTCTACTGTAGTGCAACTTCAGCGGCTCAGAGCTCTTCGCCAACTTCCCCTTGCAAGGGCTGCCACCATGGAGTTGCAGGTCACGAAAGAAGCCTCTGCATTCGGGGCTTAGGGTTTCGGTGAAACCCTCAACCCCAAACCCTGGGGTTTAGGGTTCCCGCAGCGGAATTTGCTGCAAGATCGTCAGCCTTCAGGGAGGTTTCAATGGCTGAAAACAACCAAATGGCGAAAAGAGCCCTAGCCCTTACCCTCCAACCCCTCAAATCCCTAAAGTGTGTAGGGCAACCACAACTGAAGGACCGTTCCGAACTCGGGAAGGAGTTTGAGGCTGGCACATGTATAAAATCGCACTGCAACTGCAACGGCGACTGCGAGGGTACGTTCAAGTTTAGCATAAGGGTTACTATAAGAATACGGTCAGGGTTGTTGTGAAGGTCACTATAAGGAGTGTTAGAAAGACACTACGTTGGTTTATTCAAGGATTGTTATGACGAGTAAGTGCTCTTGAGCTACCTGGTGCACAGCAACGCTGCCAGTTGAAGAGATCTGAATCGAATACACGAGCCTTAATACTGACATGTTGGCTGTCTGATACAGTACGATAGTTAGTATACTTAGGTACACAGTATGATAGCATTAGCAGTTTTAGACAGCCTCATAGTTCATCAACACATGCAGGGGGAAAACAGTTGCCCTGCCTCTTATCCGCAGGGTCTGAGGAATCCGATAACCTATACCCTATGTATAGCCCCAAACCCTGTAAAACCCAGGTACCCCAGAGCCCTACACTTTCAAACTCGAGAAGACTGGCACAGCCAGAAAAAAAAAACCCGAAGCGTCCCTAGACCTTAGCGTCCCTTTGTCTTCGTATGCAAAAAAGCAGAGACCAGGGATAGCAATAACTAAGAGCATCGCCAGTAATAACAAGGAAGGCAGTAATTTAAGCATGAGGAAATATCAGCTTTGTTAGTAAAAATGTGTTGCAAGTAGCAATAAGATTACTACTGGCAATACTACTAATAAAGGCACAAGCCATGAATACCAATAGTAAAATTAGGACTACTGCGAATAATGGTAGTTAGAAAAAGGACAAGAACAGGTTCATCATCATGATAGTGGTGCTAAGAAAATATGATCAGCATCAAGATAGTAATAATGGTAATGAGAAGAGGAACGATAATAGTACAAACACTGGCCACAATAGCAGTCATAATGATGAACATACGGCCTTCAAAGCTTTCTGCCTCATCTTCTGCAGCAGCTTCACCTCGGGGTTTAGGGACTTCGTGTTCTGGGGTGTTAGCATTTTCAAACGCCTCGGATTGCCTCGCTCTTGTAATATTAAGGGTTGGTAGTGGCCTCAACAACTTTCTCGCAATGCAGTGCAACAGCAGCAGCAGCAGCAGCAGCAGCAGCAGCAGAGCGTCTGTGAATGCAACGGCTGCTCGAAAACGGTGACCATTACATCACCCCTGCTAAAACCCTTCAGCGGCCCTGATGTCGCTTGGCAGCGCCGGCAACGCATCGTGCGGAGTTGGGAGAGGGAGGACTTTCCACGGTTGCTGTACCGTGGCAGCTGTGGTGCCGAAAGCAACTCCTGGGGTGTAAGGACCGCATGCGAAAAAAAGAAGCAATCTTTGAGTACTATAGAGGCCTTAATAATCGGACTAGGGTTGTGGGGCCCATTGTACCATAATTGTAATAAGGAGCCCCCGATATAGTATAAGTAACAGCTCTGTCACACCTTCTGGGCTGAAGACTTGGAGCTCATTTTGTTGGCTCTTCTAGGTGTGCACTCCGAAATGGGCTACACGCTCTCCTATCGGATGTTGAGGTAGGCTCGGGCATGTTCGTCCGGAACGGTTTAAGTTACGGATCCCTAAATAGGCGGAATCTGTTTCGACTCACACACTCGCACGAGGCAGGCATGGCTTCAGGCGCTAAGTCCGGAATCGGTTTAAGGTCTAGGGAACCACTCCTAAATCTCGGACTGAGATCACTGCCACTTCGATACCGCGAGTTTTCGCACGTCAAACACTCTAAACCCTTCTGCATCCCTGGCCCCTGCAAGCGCAAGGACACAGAAATGAGCTGAAGGGCACTACTCAGCGCCGCCAATCTGAGGCAATTAAGAAACTACATAAGGTACATTCTTGACGAAGGCTCACTAAGGGGCATTCGGCTCGCTGGATAAACCCTCCTGTAAATGCAAAACTGCAGGACTCTAAGTCCTAAGCCCATACCCCCCCCTTAGAACCATAATACAAAAAGTATGTTTAATATTCTCTTGGGCTTTATGTACACGAAGGCAAGTTAAGCTCTGAACTCCGTCGAGCCAGCGCCCGCTCGCGTGCAGCGCATCCAGGGCAGCATTGTGGCAGATGCTGTCTTTCGTTGCCGCCCTTAGTCATGCCAGAAGATGGTGCATGAACTGGTGTGGCAGTGACATCGGTTTTGGGGCGAGTTGGTTAACAAAGTGTAGAGCGAGCGCGGTTATGCTCGGAATGGAGACACAGACAACCGCCACAAGACTCTCCCTGATAGCTGCAACACTACAACGATGGAAACGAAATCGCCAAAAACAACGAAGGGACAACGATGACGAACACCGTGGCGAAAGTAACAGTCTCAGGCAACAAGAACGTCATTAACGACGATCACCAGTTAGCAGGAACAGCACCCACCTTCCGGCACAGCACAAGTCACCACTAGCCCTCAAACCTAAATTCCAAATCCATACTTGCAAGGACAACGGAAAAGATACCATTTCAGCGACCCCAAAATTCCTGAAGCACTCTCACCTCAGCTCGTACATATATATATATATACATATATATATATACACATGTGTGTACACATAAGCATGACCTGACACAAACCCCATGCAAACCTAAACTCGACCGAAGAAAAAAGGCAACTCAGGACCTACATACCACCTGCCAGGCGTCGGTTGCGAGAGCATGCGCAAAGCAGAGGGCCATGACAGGCCTCGCAAAATGGGGTGTTTGGCTTGAGACTTGCACAGCAGGGCAACGTTCAGGCCGCACTTGAGATACAAGCTGCCTGATGCCGCCTCCCCAGCCTGAGAATCTGAAGTCCAACAACTAATCTAGGAAACCGATGTTACCAGCACTGCGTCACGAAACAGCCACCCACTCTCTTGATGCAGCTAGCACTGCTGGCAGCTGCCGGCGCCAGGTGCACATGCTCACAAAAGGGAACGATATGGGGGTTTCCGTCAATAGGGGACCCTAATATAGTACCCTAAATAGTAGGATCCTCATTTTAAGGATCCAAAACACGGTACCCCTAATTTTCGGAAACTCGCATAGGATCTCAGTTCCACTTGTCATTTCGACTGCACATGCCATCCCTTTTACAAATTATCCGAAGCTGCTTGTTCATAGAAGCTAGATACGAACCTGCCCACGGAAGAGCACCTTGCCCACAGCTGTCAATGGCTCCACTGAGGACCACCTCGTTGGGCACAACCTGCAAGGGCCATGCTTGGAGCCGGGGCCGAGGCATTCGGGTCAGAATCTTCTCTGCTCCGTCTTGTTGAAAAGAATACTGTTGATGATATAAATCCTGCATGATCTTAAGGACCCTAAACT
>CAJNDT010006180.1:521587-821587 GCA_905221615.1 Symbiodinium sp. CCMP2592 | reverse complement strand
TGTGTGTATATATATATATATATATATACATATATATATATATAAATAAACACACACATATATATATATATATATATATATACAGACATTTATATATAGATGCGTGCGCGCAGGTGTGTGTGTGAGAGTGAGAGTGTGTCAGTGAGTGAGTGGGTGAGGGAGGGAGTGAGTGACTGAATGCTTCGATTTCGGCATGCAAGAGGAACCTAGCGCATGTCTCTGCATTAAGATTCTTCATTCCAAAGCTCGGCCATCTGCCAATTGCCATCCCCTCCGCATGCTCCCATGGCGCTGTTGAAGCTCACAGTGTCGGCTCGCAGCTCGTGCAGGCGAATGCTCCGTAAGACTTGCAAGGCCAAGCGTGATGAGCTGCCTTGGTCCGCGGTTTCAAACATGGTTGTTCATAACTCCTATGGTGACGATACAGCCTTGGTAAGTGAATCACGTTATTTTCAGCGCTTGTGGCAATTCGTCTGTGTTCACAGAACGCACATTACTAGCAGCCTCGGCAAAGACCGACGGTACACTCTACGGCTGTGTGTTCCTGGTTTCTCGTTTATCTACCACCTACGAAACCTCAGGCTGCATTCCGACGGCTTGCTGCTCCTGTGGCGTGTGGGCAGGGGGTTGAGTAGACGGTTTTAGGGCTTAGGGCCTAAGAGGTTTAACATGAGGCCTTAATAATCAGATAAGGCTGCGGGACCGATTATACTACAATTTTAATAAGGAGCCCCCAAAATAGTCTTGGTAATCATTTAGGCCTCTTTGGTGTAGGATTTAGGTCCAGGCAGGCAGCTTTCCACGCATGTGCCCAAAGCACAGTTGCAATCCATGATGCTCGGGGCATCCTTGCCAGTGCATTTGTTTGTTTGTGTGTGTGTGTGCCGTGTGGGTGTGTATAAGGGCCGTTGCAAGTGACTTTGCTTTAACGGCTTCTGCTTCTCCCAACATTTGGTTTCAGAAAGAACCGCATAAAACAAATACATATATGTACATGGGAATTCTGAACACAGGGCAAGGGCCACACAAAACCAGTATCAGAAGTGATGGGCACTTTGTCGTCCTAGAGTTCTCTAGGGATCCAGGTACCTGAAAAGCAGGTTGCTGACCACGTATTCTGCGACCCACACCAATGAACAAGTGGCAGGCCCAGAACTGAAAATTAACGACGGTCATGAGCTTGAAAGCCTGAAAGAGTGAGTGCCGAGCCTATGCTTCGTCGATGCGATACCCCAAACCCTAAACCGTAAACCCCAAAACCCCAAACCCTAAACGGCCTAATCAGCAAGCAAATCCTTGAGAAGTCCCAGGGCGACCCCGCAGGTTCTTGAATTACTGTAGGAGTTAAATGAAATACAGCTCTAAGGGCTGCGGCTACGGGTTGAACCCTGAACCCTCAACCCGGATTGGGGCTTCCAGTCACCCCAAACCCTGCACCCTTAGCCACTGAAGCCCTGAACCCCTAAAACCTCATCCACTGAAGCCCTAAACCCTAAAACCTAAGACACTAAAGCCCAAAACCCAGACGTAGCTGCAAATCTTGCAAAGGCTCTACCGAAGAGAAGGCCGCCAATGCCCACTGCCACTGCTGAGCACTTTGGCATGCCTCGTGGGCTTTGGGGTTTAGGGTGGCTTCTTGGAGGTTTACAAGGCTTAAAGGTTAGATGGATGTAGGGGATGGTTTTCAAGACTTCTCTTAAGCTACAACAGCTTGGAAACAGAGTAGATGTAGTAAACAACACGTCTGCCTCGTTTGGCTATAAATCCAGTTTAGATTCCTTGACAAGAAGCCAATTAAAAGAAGCCAATTAGGGGGCTCAGGGGTCTGTAGGTATTATTGGGCCAGGACATGTTTCCATGTCGGCATGGGCGTTATGTAGACAGAGAGAGTATCATAATTAAGACAATACAACCCTGCGTGAAGAAACCGTCTATGTAGTTTAACGCATTTTGCCTGCTCCAGTAGCTTACAGCCCGGTTCCCTAAGTCCCCCGAATTGAAGCAGCGGACCAAGCACCCTTCAACAATCAGCGAATATGCTCATTCCCTGTAAGAAGCATATCGGTAAGTCGAGCACCAGGTATATTGTACCGGGACTCTGCTCCCCTCACTAAGACCCTTCCGGTTTATGCCGTTTCTGAAAACCTGCACACATCCTGTCAGCACCCTGTCCTAAGTATGAACAACGCAAAGCCAAACACTTTAGAACCCTCTACAGACGTCCTGTGGACATCTGATTGATCACCGGCACTATGTAGAAAATATCCTACCAGAAGCTTGGCCTGTAGCGATGCCGCCCGCACGCCACCCAAGCCGACATGTTCAGCGGAACGCCATAGCACCACCGCCGAGCGCCAACGGTGTCTGAGGTGGGAAGACAGGCGTTTGGGGTTGCCATTAAACTGGAGGTCTGCGACAAGACAATGAGCTGGAGAGTCGGCACCTGTTCTACGCAGGAAATCATTGAAATCATGATGGGGACTGATCGATTGGGCTGGTCCAGCACGCGCTGGGCCAAAAAAGCGCACTCGGGATACTATATGAAAGGTCTCAAGTGCGGCGGCTTCTGCTGTCGGAATCAGAGGCAACACCGGTACATGACCGAGGTGCCATTGCATAAGCCCTCTTCAATGATTCAATTGCTGATTCACATAGTAACGTAGAAGCCTTATTGATTAGACTAGGGTTTTGGGGCCCATTATGCTATAACTATACTAAGGAACCCCCAAAATAGTATAGCTAGTCCTTAAGGCCCGGATAGTAGGACTCTTGACCGCTAATATGGTGACAAAGGGCCTCAGACAGAGGAAGGTCTTCTTACGAATCTTACGAATCACGAAAATACACTGTCAGCGAGACCTGCGACGGACTGTGCCAGCGTATAGTAGTAGACGCCTTATAGTAATAGCAACCCTTATAGTAACAGTAGCCCTTATAGTTTTTTAGTAACCCTTACAATAGTAGTAAACCTTATAGTAATAGTAACCCTTATAGTAAAAGTAACCCTTGTAGTAGTAGAAACCCTTATAGTAGTGCTTATAGACCACCATCAAATCCTGGACGCACCACATAATTCGTAAAAGACAGTGTTTCAGACAGAAATGTGGCACATCACTATCGGCCAATCTCGACTTCGCCGCCTGCACCACGATGCATGTTCAACGGCTCAACGACATCAAACAAGCCACCACCCCCCCCCCCCCGCGAAACAACTTATGAAATCAATGATCGCCAATGTCGAGCAACACAGATGATGACCATACGAGTGCTAGTAAACCCAGTCAACCGCGAGACCAGTGACGACCGCACATTAGAAAATAAACTGCTTCACCGAATCGAAAAACAGTTAAAGCCCAGCATCCTGCTCGTGGTGGCAGTGATGGCCGCACGGAAGCTATTCCCTGTGTGCCTCGGCGAATCCATTGAGCCAGGGATTAGCAGTAACATGGCAAAGGGCAGCGGCCAAGCGGAACCAGCCCGCTTGTATTGACTACGACGACGACTACTGCTGCTGCTACTACTACTTCACCGGGGTCTAGAATTCAGGGCTTCTAGGATTATGGATGATTGGGTCTGGGGCTTACGATCGAAACAAGGCTTACGGTTTGTGAGCCCAAATTACGCTATAAACCCAAACCCCGCTACCTTTGCCCCATAACAAGCCCTACCTCTAGGGTCATGTCTGGGACACCTCCACCGAGCCTCCCTAAAGCCTCAGCTTTTGGAAGGGGCTTCGGACTCCTAGCTTAGCTGTGGACACCACAAACCTACTATTTTAGGATTTGGGGGAAAAGCTGCTATGGACCTGCATTTTGCAGGTTTGGGGCTACAGGTAGGCCATGGCATGGCCCATCAAAGCAGAAACACACCGGGTTGCTCCAGATTCCTGTCGGCGGCCTGGCACAGCAGGCCAATCGCCACGGCCCAAGACCCAGCAGCCTCTCTAGGGTCATCATCGGGGTTCGGGCTTGGGCGGTTCAGGGATTTAGGTGTAGATGTTTGGCGTTGTCAGCGGGTTCGGAGGGTTTCTGCAGCTGAAAGATCTTTGCCTGGGAGATTGACAGCTTAAACCTAAAGTTTAGGGTTCACGCATCTGCAAGTTCCTCATGCAGAGCAAGTAGTATCGCAAGGGCATACGGCCAAGCCCATAAGCGCAAATTAAAAGTCCATTTCACTTGGCAGCTTTGGCCTTGGGGTTTCACTGTACCTTAACCTACCAAGCCCTACTTTTTTGTAGGTTCTGATTATGAACCTTAAATATGGAGTTTATAGGGACCCTACAAAAAAGCAAGGTTTGGTAGGTTAAGGTACAGCTTGGCCTGTTGAAGCTTTTAAGGACGGGCCTTCTGCTACCTTACTTGGAGGGTCGGGGGACGTAGTAACTGGTTATTTTAAGGACTTGTAAGTACCATAAACCCAATTAGGGTCCCCTTTAGGGTATACTTCTTCAGCAGAACAACGCTGGCGCCGATGACCTGAAGGGGATTAGCTGGTGCCGCACTAAGAGTGGGGTTTGGGGCATAGTATACCACACAGAAGGAGACCTACGAATGATTATTTCTTCTTGTTACTGACTATTGCTTCTTCTATTTGTTTTAGTCATTAGTACTCTGGAGTCTTTCAGGGGACTGGAGAATGTAAGCAACTTTAAGCTTCAGCCTCTATGGCCGTGGTGGCCGCGTTGTATGAGATGGTGTCTGCCAGCAAACGGGAGGAAGACATCTGCGCGACCAAGCAAATTGCAAGAAGCCATCGTCCACCGGAGTACCTGCTTGAAGGTTCAGGGGTAGTATGACGAGGGCTGTAAGTAGGGTAACTATAATTATAACCCATATTAGGGGACGCTCTTCTAATTCTAACTACTCAAAACCAAAACCTTAAACCATATAGATCCCTTATAACTTAAAAGACTTATAACCCCATTTGTAAGTACCCACGAACCTCCGAGTAAGTGCTGGAATTTGGAGGGCCTCCTGGCTCCAACTTTGACTTGATTTACTTGGGTTTAGGGTTTTAGGGTTGAGGCGTTCAGGGGGCCGGCGGCCAAGGTACGCGGTGATTGCACCGTTGAAGGTGTAGACGGTTTTTGTGTGAGATGGCGGGTGATGCAGCAGCTGCATTGTCCGCCGCCAACCCCTCGTTGCCACCACATGGTTGACCTTCTGCTTGAGGTCATGCCAAGGAAGAATCAAGTACATTGCTGACTACCCAACATGGCACTTCTGCCTCCTTCCAAGATGCTCCGGTTGGATGGTGTGTGTGGCACATCGAGGAACCTATGGCCCAACTTCCTGCACAACAAATTCAACACGCAAAGGCGAGTCAGCCGAGCCACCAACGTGCTGGTGGTTACTGCACTCGGTTGAATCCCGGCTGTCTCCATGCAGTGCAGGAGGAAGCAAGCCGCGCACCAGTCCTGCAAGAACGCCAGAAGTGTCCACCTATGAACCCGAACGAATCAAATGGGATTTTCCGAAAACGGAGCACCCTAATATAGGACCCTAAATTGTAGGATCCGTGTTATAAGGACCCCAAAATAAGGTACCCCGAATTTTCGGAAACTCCCAAATCCTAACGACTGCCAAATCCCACGGCGACTTCGCCCTGCTAAACGAAACCAAGCAGAAGGGCCATGACCGGGTCCTGCATGGACTTGATTATGTGATTGTACGTAAAGAGATCGTCCTCGCGATGGGTGTCGAGCTGGCACCCTACAGTAAACCACCCATCATATCAGCTGGTTTTACAATACAGATTTCAGTGAAGACCTCTTGACGAACAGATAGATATGTGGTTGTGCGCGTACGTGTCGATGCTCATGTGTATGTATGTGTACGTGTATGTAACAGCACAGGTATCAGCACATGTTAAATTCAAAATGGAATTACAGGTAGTCATCTGCGCTTCTCTTGATGTTCGCGAGTCAATGCAGGGTAGCGTCGAAGCGACAGTTGACTAGGCTGTGTAGCATTGACAGCCTATTAAAGCTTCTCCAGCAATGAGACCATTGCTCAATCAACACTGACAGAAGCTGAGGCTTTGTAGGGCCCAGTTTAGGGTTTAGGGTTGGAGTAGGGGTTCACAAACAAATATGGCGCACCGTCACTCTACACCCTTTTGCTAAACCTCAATGACCCTGAACACCAACACCGTTACTGTGACAACCCTACAATTACGAAGTCTTCAACCCTGGCCCCACTCCCTGTCTCTCTCTAAAACACCCTTTTTTGCAACAGTCTTCGTACCTCGCCTGGAGCACCCCAAACCCGAAACCCTACACCCTAAAGCATTGAGCATCTGCGGACGCCTGTCGGCTGACCTGATGCATCGCGAGGCTGGCTACCCAGTCACCTTCTGCAGCGGAAGCCCGAACCTTATGATTCTGGGCTTATGCTCTCGCAACTCGGACCAGCCAAACGAGGTCTCGGTGCTTAGTGCTTTGACTGGTCGGTAGAAACTGACTGACGTACAGAAGGGGTTTAGGGTTTAGGACCTTGGGGTTGAGGTTTGCATTCAAACATTCTGTGTTCAGCTCGGTCGAGGAACTTTGAAGAATGAAGGCTGTTTTGGTGCCAGAACTGCAAACTACAAGAACTATGCCGAAGCCCACGGCTAGTCTGTATCTTGAATAGGATATAACATGCTCGGGGACATCCGCATCACCCGCCACATTCACAAGGCGAGTGGTGCAGTGGTACTTACAAACACCGCAGAGGATTAACACACAAAACAACGAACACATCCATTCCTCCCGATGCCGAGGTATCCTAAACCCTAAACCCTAAACCCAGAAAGCCCTGAACCCAAACTCTTGCTTCAATGAGTTGAATTTAACTGCGGCTGTGCTGCCAACATTCCGCGGCTTGCCGCGTCTCCCTGGCAGTTACCGGTTCAGGGAACAAGCACACATCAGCAACCTACATGGACCATGGTTGAGGATCTTCGAGATTTAGGGTTACAAAATTTGTAGGCTGCAGGGCTGAGGGTCATCAGGCATCAATAGAGTTCAGTTGGAGAGCTTCTCGACCTGCGCAGCTGTAGCTCACTAAGGGTCCATGCACCCAAATATTTGCGTGCTTTGGCCTTAATGCTTTGGCCTTAAAGTATAGTCCCCATATAGGTACTTTGGGGCCAAAGTACATACTACTTGGGGACGATGCACCCTTGGGGTGAGCACACGCCTCGAAAAAGCAGGCCGCAGCCAAGCGCCAGGGCCCATGCATCGGCATGCCTTGGAAGTCGAAAACTCACCCTCAGGCTCCATGTACCTCCACAACCTATATGGGAGTTTCCGAAAATAGGGGACCCCAATATGGTACCCTAAATAGTCTACAGGATCCTTATTATAAGAACCCCAAATAAGGTGCCGATGTTTAGGGTTTAGGGATTTAGGGCGTCAGGTTTAGGGCCTAGGGTTTAAGGTATACTGAAGCCGGAGAGGCTTCTTATAGAGGTACTAAAAGGCACAAAAGTATTTAGGTACATAGTGCCTTCGGTGCATCCGCCGAGCTTACACCAACCAACCCTAGAAACCGTGAAGGCTCGGATGCGACAGGTTGCTTGTGTGATTTTTTCTGACGGATCTTTTCCTCCCTGTTACAGCAGGAATGACAAGTTAAGGGTTCAAGTTGTTTTGGGTTAAACACAAAAGTACGTCCACCTAAGCATGCATGGAATCAAAAAGGTAGTAGGATCTATGCTGTAGGGACACGGCCACAACACAATGGATCGTAAGTGAACTACTGTCATGAATTAAAACTTAGCCTGCGATACACAGAGCATGAGGCCGTATTCCTGGCTCGTTCATTTCACACCCGAGGGATTTCCACAGCTCCACAGTTCTTCCTTGAAGCCTGTCGTCCCTGATACACATCCCACGTAAACCCCTCTCTCTCTCTCTCACTCTCTCTCTCTCTCTCTCTCTCTCTCTCTCTCTCTCTTGCCCCAGGCGAACCACAATCAAACCCTCTTTTGCATCCAGGCCAACCCTCAAACCCCAAACCCTGGAATGCCAATTCGAAATCGCAGCGAGAGGACTCTCCAAGCGCAGGCGCTGTCTCTGCGCCGTCGTGAGCAAGTCCCGGGCAACCAGCCAGGGAGCTGGAGGGCGTGTGTTAGGTTTATGGTTTAGGGGTTCAAAGGTTTCGGGTCTAAGGTCTATAGGATTTAGGGTAATTAGGGTTCAGGGTTTCGGGTCTGGGTATAACCGACCTGCATATCACGATTGCATTCTTTGCACTGCAGTACGAAACCAGCAACTACCATCGCAGGTCGAGGCAGCAATAATCAGATTTGCAACGCATCTTGGTGCGCCTGAAGTGGAAGATGTCGCGAAGCTAACCACATCCAGCGGACTCCTTCGCATGCTCCGTCTGACAATCACCGTGCTTCACTCATCCGAGAAAAAGAAACAGAAGTCTGGCAGTAAAACCCAGCCAGGTCAACTTGAAGTTTCCGACTCTGGCTCCACACTGCGATAATGTGGTGATGGTTCTTGGAACTTAGACCGGATCAAGTCACCGGCTTCTTGAAACTGTTGAGATCATCCCGCGCCTTCTTAGAGCCTCAGCCTGAAGCATATACTCCGCCCTACTCTATCGTGACAAGAGTATTGAGCTGCTGCTTCGTCAACAAGACCCAGGCTTCCTACGGACGACGTTGATTTCTGGCTCTATAGTTCTGACTCTGCATCAGAGCTAGGACCATGGCCGTCACGATCCGTAGGCTGCAGGTGATAAAGCCGAACATCCGGTCCTGGTGTCGGAAGCAGCCGACAGCAACTGCAAAGCGCCGAGCCAGTGGCCGGGTCGAGTGAGGGCACTCAGCGCACCTGAGCTTTGACAGGGTCAGAGTGCGAATTCTCTGGTTTGGGAGAGCTCGCTTGTTGGAGCAAATCCAGACATACCCAGACAACTTGCCGGTTGTTGAGCAGAGCATGTGACAAGTGAGTGACATGTCTGAAGAAGTTTAACCATGACCTGGCCGAATTGGATGCCAGGTGTCGCTTCCCAGCAGCAGTAACCCTGCCATAGCTAACACATCTCACTACTGCTATGAGTTCTGGTCTTCTCCGGACCCAACAAATAATTCAAAGGCATGACCAGCCATTAGCATCGGTAACTGAACATGAACAACTACCCACAGTCCCCCAACCCACGAAGCTTGAAGACCAAAAGCTCAATCTAAAGCATCTCAGGAACTCTCCGGCGGGAGTGAAGCTAGAATCTGAACCCTGCAGCCTTTTGTAATCGCTTTTTGGAACCTAGCCCTCGGGTTCCGATAAGTTTTGAAGGGCAGGTACATGAAAGGAATTGCAGGAGCAAAGCTCCATCCATTCTGGAGCCAAAACCCCTCGGATTGAAGAAGAAGGTGAACAAACTCACACGTGAAGGGTGATTAAGATTTTGTGGGCGAAAGAAACCGCCAGGAGTCTCGACATGAGGTTTGCTTCGCCTGAAACCTCTAGCACGCCCTGTGAAGCCCTCATGGGAACCAAGGACTTACCAAAACCCCGTTATTTTGGGCCCAAACATCGCAAAAGTTCTGCAACCTCTTGTACTGTAGAGCCTCTAAACCTAAACAAGCTAGACCAGGTCCAAGCAGCTGTTGAGGCTCACCTGTGTCACCTCCAGACCCTGCTCGGGAAGGCCGCGGAAGACCTCCCGGGGGCTGGCATACCGTTGATGATATAAATCTTAGGGTTCCTGTACAAGGATCTATGAGGGTACCTTCAAGGGGTCCCTTTAATGGATCTATAGGGGGCTGACGATATAAACCCTGCATTGCCATAATTAAGCATAGTTTAGGGGTTTAGGGTTGAGCGGTTTAAGGGTTTAGTGTTGATAATATCAACCCTGCATTACCCATAACAAGGAATATACCATTCTTCGCATATAGTTTAGGGTCCTTAACCTAATGCAGGATTTATAATTTATGACATCAACAGTATGGCCCCTGTTCAGGGTCTGCCTGGACCCTGAATAACCTACGTAAGGAAAACATAGTAACGAGCCCCGAAAAAGGCAGGTCTCAACAGGGTCCAGGTATTTCGCTCTGTTCAACTTGGGCACCGACAATGCCCAGCAGATCAGCTAGCATAGGGGCCTCAATAATTAGAAACCTTGTAATAAGGAGCCCTCAAAATGGTATTGGTGATTATTTGGGCCCCTGCATTGGCCTCGTAGATTCAGAGAATTCAGATACCGTCATCCCCCCTTGTACTGGAGGCTCCTTCTGGGAGTCCCGAATTTACGGATCCGATCTTTCGGAACGAGCTTTACTTATGCGAAGCACGGTTAGAGAATGAGGTACAAGGAGCCGGCTCGTGGTGACTCCGGAGACTACATGGCACTCTGAGTGCCTAAGGGCTTTGCTGAGTTGAACTGTTGTGACCTATGGAAATCCAGCAAGGACAAAAACAATTGAACCGAAAACGCTTTTGCACAGGCTTGTGTGGATCCCGCCTGGATGTGCACCGCAGTGCACCGCCACCCTAAACCAGGAACAAATCCGACAGCAGCCGAAGGTCTAAGCCATCGGCAGTGCTTCTTTTTTCGGGTTCTTGGACATGAATCCCTCGATTCTCCGGTCGCCAGCTCTGCGATGGGAACATACTCCGCAGAGCTCGCAGAGACACGCCAAACAGCAAATCCCCAATTAAACACTTTGACAGGAACCCGCCTTGGAAAATAAAATACCCAAACCCCTTATAGTTTATGGGACCACTTTTAGGAATCCGGAATGGAGCCTCTTACACGCTGGAGCCTCCAGCGCTTCCTTCCATAGGCTGCCTTTTTCGAAAGCGCTGAGCGTCGCAGTGTAGCTCACGACCTACCCACAGAGCCCCACCCACGCTGGCTTCTTAGGGTTTGTCTTAAATTAAACGAGAGGCTGCTTGTTGTAGGTTCTTGATTACGAACCCTACCAAGTAGAATCTACTATAGGGTACGAACCCTATAATGTAGAATCTTTATAGGGGCCTTAGGGATTATGTAACGGCCCTTCAGGATCAGGCTCCGAATTAGGGCCTCTTCCTCTGAAGTGCCGAACAAGTCAGAGGTTTCAACGTTTCAGCAAGCTTCAGTCACTAGCTAGTGGAAGCTCGACGCCTTACATAGTATACCACCTGGAGCCCGAAACTGTGCACATCTAACCTGCGCCTGCAGGACTTCAATCTTGCACACTGCACCCTCAACCCCAACCCCAATGCCCGAGACCCAGAAGCCCAGAAGCACCCCCAACCCCGAGCCTAATGCCCTCTCTCTCTCTCTCTCTCTCTCTCTCTCTCTCTCTCTCTCTCTCTCTCTCTCTCTCTCTCTCTCACAGGCACTCGAAGCGACCCTAATGCCCTAAACCCTGAAACCCGAAACCCTGAGCTGTAGAATCCCTGCACCCTTCTGACACCTTCAGAACCCTAATCTGACATCTCCAAAGCTCAAACCCTCAACTATGAACCTGAGCGACCCTAACCAGAGCCTTCATCGTAACTTCGCTTCTTTCCCTTACTGCTTCCTTGCTATCGAACCCTCCTAGTAGCAGCACTTCGTGTTTCCTTATGTTCGAACCCTAACCGTCACGAAAAACTGAACGGAAAGTCAAAATGAAATCCCGAACCCTTCGCCATTAAATGCGCAAATCAGCTACCCTTACAGGGAACCTTGTTATAGAATCCTATGGTACCCTTAAAGGAACCCTGCTATAGAACCCTATGGTACCCTTACAGGGTACCCTTAAAGGAAACCCCCGCATGTAAAGCCGGGTGACGTCGGCGCGCAGCTTTTGAGCTCGGGCCGTCAGCAGCAGCCCGGCGGCAGGGCGCCAAAGACCTGCCAAGCTGGGAGGGTTCTTACTTGGAGGGTCGGGGGACTTAGTAACTGGTTATTTTAGGGACTTATAAGTGCCATTACACCAATTAGGGTCCCTTTTAGGGTACTTATAAGTCTACTTACTACCTACTTACTAAGTCCCCCGACCCTCCAAGTAGGGGTTTCAGGGGCTCCTTTAAAGGGGATTGTGAGCGTTCCTTTAAAGGGATTTGTGAGGGTACTATAGGGGTTTAGGGCTTCAGGGTTTAGGGGATTTAGGGAATTTTAGGGGATTTAGGGATTTCGGGCTTTAGGGGTTCAAGGTGTTAACGGTTTTTGGGTGTTTGGCTTTAGCGATTGCGCTAAGGCTCTAAGGACTGGGATGTTGAGGATTTAGGGCAGTTCTCCAAATTCGGGTTCCTTGTGAGTCCCCAAAATAAAACGGCGCCCTTATAAAGAGGACCCTGTATAAAAAGGGCCCTAATTTCGAGAACTACCCGTGATGACCGCTTTGTGTTCACCGTTCGCGGATGCAGCGAGGGAAAGCAATGTGGAGGGAATCAGTGATCACTGCCATTATTGCCTCTACTCGTTCCTGCGAGTCTTCGAGTACTGATCACGGCACTGACAATAGCAGCAAACAGGCAGTCCTTGAAACATATCATGAGTTCCTGATTAAAATTTCCAAGTCCATGTGCATCGCTTCGACTTCTGTCTATGACAGTCATGCACGGAAGCAACTGCTTGCCTCTACCTGAGCAGCTGAATCCCTTGGGGTCCGCCCATCAGGCATCAACGGCCTGATGGGCCACATGCGCCAATGGCAGTGTTGTAGCTGATAATGTCTGGCCTCGCAACAGCTTGGCCAGGATACTGCCATGATAAAGCATCGTCATGCTGCCCGTGCCAATGCTACCGCTGAGACACCACATTTCTGCTGCTACTACTAGCTACGGTCATCAATAGGAACTGGTGCTAGTACCATCACCAGCAGGAGTAGAACTAACACACCAGCAGTAGTTGGCACTGGTAGTGACACTAGCAGTGGCAAAGGTGGTGGTGGTGGTGGTGGTGGTAGCAGTGGTAGTAGTCGTGGCGTAGCCGTGGTAGTAGTAACTCAACAGCAGCAGCAGCAGCAGCAGTGAACTCATGCCCGCGCTTGCTCACCGGGTGCCGGGCTGAATCCATTCGGCTGTATGCATAAGCTGAATAGCCAGCCCCCACTGAGAACCTCGGAAGGCTGTAACATTCCGAGCCAGTGAGCAATGCTACAGCCTAGCATGGTCGAGTGTGGGCCTTCGGTTCGAAGACGTCGTTTCTACGAAGCGATACCAGGCATGGCAACTGCAATCCCATACGCTGCCTATAGGTGCCCCGGGAAGAGCTTCGGAGAATACCCGCACCAGTGCTAGCAACACCAACATGCGAATACTGGCAATGTACAAAGGCTGTGCAGGACTCTTGCAAGCACCTGCTGTGAACCGGATATCGCTGCATTTCCTACCACGGTATATATACTTCTTGCTACAACGCAGCGATTGCTGCCGTCGGTCAGTGCGTCTTCTTTCTGCAGCATATTTAACGAACTCGCCTCTGAAGAAAGCCTCAGGCTCAGCAGCTAGCACAAGACCGAAAAAACCGAAACCCACAACACAGGAGAACATATCCACCTTAGGCTATCTAGCACCAGAACCCGACAAGACTTCCCACACTCGGAACGGTAAAAACCCAGAAGGCGCCCCATCACAGACCACTGAGCTGCCGCAAAGCAGCTGTGTGCACAGGATCCGGAGGCCGCGTTGCTGTGAAAGACGTTGCTTACCAGTCCTAGAAGGCTAATGTCCAGGCAACCTGGGGTTGTTAAAAAAAAGCGCAATACACTTTTGTAGGTGTGTATGTGTAGATGTACATGTAAAGATATATCTGCATGCTTATACACACACATATCATATCATATCGACCTATCTATATCTATATCTGTGTATATATATATATATATATTGATATACACTCATAGATAGATATTATAAAAGAGGGCTGTACGACAAGGTGCGGGCTTCACCAGGGATATGTAGTGCCTACAGGCAAAATGTGGGTTTCTGGGGGGCTTCGCTTCGAGGCTTTCGCGCTCCGAGCTTGTTTTTTGGTGACAGGCTTTTTGAGGATTAGCCACGAAATCGAATTCTCCATCCCAAAGCCTGATTCCCGTTGGAAGTCTCCTTGCTTCTGCTGAGATTAGTAATTAGTCTTGTTGACCATGTTACGAGTCCTGCATATCGTTGCTCTTACTACCGTGGCCGGGCTATCCTTATGGACCCCACAGTATGGCTGAGGAGAGACCTTCTTGGAGCGTCTCTTCAACAGTTCAGACTAGAGCTTGGGGCTGAGGATTTTGTGGAGAGTTGGCTGGCTCGGTATGTGAGCTTCAAGAACTAACGAATCATCCTCAAAGTGATGGGCTTTCGCCCCAGTCGAGCCGTGCTCCCGGTGTGTACCAAACAGAAGAGATTGCGACCCACAGCACCCCGACTCAAGCCAAAAGAGTCGATGCGATTGTCCTCGTTTCGCCATCTTGCACATCATGTAATGCAAACACAAAAAAATGTGAGGAGGACACGTAACGACGAACCCCAGGACACGAAAGCTCAGACAAGCATTGGCTGCTACAAGTGCACCCAACATAGGCCCCGAAATCTTGCTCATGGAATCATGTCGAAAAGAACATACATGGAAAGTGTAGAAACTGTAGGGAGTCTCGTTTTTATATCGAAGGACATTGCAGCAAGGATCCTACTAATCAAATCGAATCTACACTAGTGACCCCAAGGCCCTAAATTCGGAACCTCGTCCGAAGTAAAGGCCTCAAAGCTACCACAAAGGCCAAAACAAATGCCAACACTATTTCTTAGAGTTCCTTGCTTTACTGCTACTGCTAGTTAAGTGTACCCCCAAAAACCCTAAATACCAACAATAGGGTCCCGTATTACGCTGCTACTGTGTTATACCCCCCTCCCAACACTCTATCCGGTCCGTTTCCCCGCCTGCACTTCGCATCGCCTCGAGCGCCTCCAGAGCCTTCTTGCCGCCGGCGCTGCGGAGCCTCAGCACGAAGCTCGGGGATCCGAACTTCAAGTATGATTCTCATAACTCATACGAATAATGATCCTAAAAACCCTCATTATATTTTTATTAATGAGGGTTGTTAGGATCAGAACTCGTATGAGCATGAGCATCAGTATGAGAGTGTGTATTCGTCTGTAACTTGAAATATCATTAATATCATGACCTGCAGTCTTTGTGTTGGTATGGGCATGAGATTTATAAACATGCTGTAGCACGGTGACTCCTGGGATGTCTGTTATATTGCAATACCCATACACAAAGCCATGCATGTGCAACAACGCTGCAACCAGATCTGGGTTTTTGGGCCGTTGAATGGGAGTCAAATCTCTGCACTCAGGCCTTGGATAGGGGTATAGGGAACTCCAGAAAGTTGGAATATTAATGGTAGGATCCCCTATAATTTACCTTAAAGGGGTTACGATATTGATATTCCAACTTTCTGGCTTCTACTGTAGCCAGGTGAACAGTGGTGTGCTCCTCGAGTCTGGGGTGTCCACACCCTTTACAACACCAGCCCGGCCACGAAAGCCAAGCACTACTTGGATGGTCGGGGGACTTTGTAAGTAGGTAGCAAGTAGGCTCATAAGTCCCTAAAAAACACTAGTTACTAAGCCCCCCGACCCTCCCAGTAGGCCCTAAACCGCATGACACTCAGGACAGCGCCATGCAGTCGCAGCTTTCGGCTGGTAGCGCCATTCCTGCAAACATCGGTGGAGTCAGCCGCGAGCCGTGTTGAACAACAGGACGATCAGCCACTTCACAAGAATGGCATTCAGTAAGCCTCCACGTCATGATGATCGTCTTCTAGTATTTGTGTGTGTGTGTGTGTGTGTGTGTGTGTTTCCGCTTATGGACGAGAGGTGATTCGGGTATTCGGTCGGAATTTCGTCTGTGCCACACATCGTGGTCATGTTCGCCTGGCTTTGTAAGTCAAACCAGGCAAGTGTGCGCGCTGTGCGTTGGCTAGATACGGTTTATGAACACCTCTAGCCGAATTAATGGGAGTGCCTGCATGTATCAAGTGTCCCAGCAGAGCTCCAGTACGAACTGCAAGCGTGTCTGGCTACGTGCAGGCAAGTTGCCTAGCATTACTTACAGTACTAGAAGCTGATACACCTCGACAATTGTGTATCCGGAGATACGTGCTTTCCTGTGTCATCCTTCGGCATCGCCAATTTGCCTACCTCAGACCAAGAGACAACAGCATAAAAGCCTCAAGCTGCAACCAGCCAGATTGGACAAGAGTCCTCCACGAGCTCGCAGATGGATTCTGAGCCCTGACCGGGTGGAAACACTTCATGGCTCTACCCTAAACCCTAAAGCCTTAACAACCTCATCTGCAAATTACAAGAGAATGCAAGGCCCTGAACAACCTGTCGGTGCAGACATACCTGAAACCCTAAACCGCCAAACGAAGCCCTGAAAGCCTGAGCCTCAACTCTCCACAGCTCCGAAATGCCTGAAATCGAAACATCGCTGCCGCAGAGCTCCTCAGGAATGAAAGGGTGCAGTCCATCTCCCTCTCTGTCTGTCTATCTGGCGGTCGATCTTTCTACCTACGCTTTTACGTATCTATCTACTCAATCTACTCTAACCTAATCTGAAAGAAATCTAGTCTTGTTGTTTGAATCCACCAAGCCTGTCTATTTATCTACCTATCGATCTGTCTATCAACCTATCTAATCTATCTATTCTGTGTCGTCTGTCTAATCTGTTTCAATCTGAACTACCGACGTACCTATCTATCTACCTAAGTATCCAACTCATCCATCTGTCCATCTGTCTACCTGTCTATCTCTGTCTGCTTATCTATCTATCCATCTGGCTGGGCCTAGTAAGTATAGCTGCCGAATTCTATACAGGCCCGTAGGGTCTATGTACCCATGTCCAGCTGTACAGAGTATACACATAGACCCTCAGACAGCGGCATAGGAATCTCTGTAACGCCAACATACATGCTATGTCGGTGCATGGGCCCTCTAGTAAACTAAACCCTTTTATAGACCCTATAAACCCATTACGGTAACTCTTGAAGGAACCTTTCTGATACATGTACCGTGAGGCAGCCTCGGCGTGGGCATGCATGCCACATGCTCTTGGGCAGGAATGCCACTGCCATGGCTCCGAAAAATGTCGTCGTAACGTTGCAGGTTTAGGGTTCAGCGCTGCAGTCTACGGTTTAAGGTTTAGGGAGTTTAAGGGTTTGGGCAGTTGCGTTTTTTGTGTTTGTTTTGACGGGCTCTTTCTTTCTGCGTTGAAGGTTTTGGGGATTTTTCGATGGTTTAGGCTTTTAGGTTGGAGTGCACTTTGTAATCCCTTGAGCCCTGTGAACCCACGAACCCTTTACATACTTTAGACGTCCAAACGGCTTGAACCGTGTCGAAACCGAACCGGCGGCCTGTAAGCCAAACTCAAGCCAGAAAGCTCTACGTAGGATCCTCAAAAAGCACCTGAGCATAGCGTCTTGAAGATACGACCATCCCTGCAGTACAAAACGAGTAGGTTTCAATTGCTTATGTCTGTGCGGGTTTCGAATTGCTGACTGAGGCCCGTGGTTCCCTCGAGTTCTGTGTCACAAAAAGCCGGAACTGGCTGGGCTTTGGGATTTTGCGGGCGCAGTGCCTAAGGTCTATAGGGGCTAGATGAGCAGTTTAGAGGGCTGATCCAGCTCGGGGGAGCGGCCTTTTGTATTGGATTTTCGAGGAGCTGGAACTGTAAGGTGAGGCAATGGCAGCAAGCATGAACACGCAAGGTGGCTCGCAACTTTTTGTGCACACCCGGATCGAAATCAAGCTCTCGCCCCTAAAACCCTAAACCCCATAAACTTTATACCCCTAAACCCCATAAACCTTCTACCCCTAAACCCTAAACCCCTTCAGGGAATGCAGCACCCCAGAAGCGCCATGGGCCACCGCATCGAGGAGAACTGCCGGAGGCGCCGACGACCTCGGAGGCCCCTGAGAAGTGAGTTGCCGAGCTCCCTGGACCCCCCAGGAAGATTTACCTTTGGTATACATCTCTCCCTAAAGCCGCACACACATACACATGTCTCTATCTAAAAAAAAAAATATATATATATATATATATATATATATAGCTTCGAGATTGCCTGAAAAAACCGAAACCCACAACACAGGAGAACATATATCAACCTCAGGCTATCTAGCACCAGAACCCGACAAGACTTCCCACACTCGGAACGGTAAAAACCCAGAAGGCGCCCCATCACAGACCACTGAGCTGCCGCAAAGCAGCTGTGTGCACAGGATCCGGAGGCCGCGTTGCTGTGAAAGACGTTGCTTACCAGTCCTAGAAGGCTAATGTCCAGGCAACCTGGGGTTGTTAAAAAAAAACGCAATACACTTTTGTAGGTGTGTATGTGTAGATGTACATGTAAAGATATATCTGCATGCTTATACACACACATGTCATATCACATCGACCTATCTATATCTATATCTGTATATATATATATATACATATATTGATATACACTCATATAGATAGATATTATAAAAGAGGGCTGTGCGACAAGGTGCGGGCTTCACCAGGGATATGTAGTGCCTACAGGCAAAATGTGGGTTTCTGGGGGGCTTCGCTTCGAGGCTTTCGCGCTCCGAGCTTGTTTTTGGGTGACAGGCTTTTTGAGGATTAGCCACGAAATCTAATTCTCCATCCCAAAGCCTGATTCCCGTTGGAAGTCTCCTTGCTTCTGCTGAGATTAGTAATTAGTCTTGTTGACCATGTTACGAGTCCTGCATATCGTTGCTCTTACTACCGTGGCCGGGCTATCCTTATGGACCCCACAGTATGGCTGAGGAGAGACCTTCTTGGAGCGTCTCTTCAACAGTTCAGACTAGAGCTTGGGGCTGAGGATTTTGTGGATAGTTGGCTGGCTCGGTATGTGAGCTTCAAGAACTAACGAATCATCCTCAAAGTGAAGGGCTTTCGCCCCAGTCGAGCCGTGCTCCCGGTGTGTACCAAACAGAAGAGATTGCGACCCACAGCACCCCGACTCAAGCCAAAAGAGTCGATGCAATTGTCCTCGTTTCGCCATCTTGCACATCATGTAATGCAAACACAAAAAATGTGAGGAGGACACGCAACGACGAACCCCAGGACACGAAAGCTCAGACAATCATTGGCTGCTACAAGTGCACCCAACATAGGCCCCGAAATCTTGCTCATGGAATCATGTCGAAAAGAACATAAATGGAAAGTGTAGAAACTGTAGGGAGTCTCGTTTTTATATCGAAGGACATTGCAGCAAGGATCCTACTAATCAAATCGAATCTACACTAGTGACCCCAAGGCCCTAAATTTGGAACCTCGTCCGAAGTAAAGGCCTCAAAGCTACCACAAAGGCCAAAACAAATGCCAACACTATTTCTTAGAGTTCCTTGCTTTACTGCTACTGCTACTTAAGTGTACCCCCAAAAAACCCTAAATACCAACAATAGGGTCCCTTAGTATGCTGCTACTGTGTTATACCCCCCTCCCAACACTCTATCCGGTCCGCTTCCCCGCCTGCACTTCGCATCGCCTCGAGCGCCTCCAGAGCTTTCTTGCCGCCGGCGCTGCGGAGCCTCATCACGAAGCTCGGGGATCCGAACTTCAAGTATAATTCTCATAACTCACACGAATAATGATCCTAAAAACCCTCGTTATATTTTTATTAATGAGGGTTTTTAGGATCCGTATTCGTATGAGTATGAGTATAGGTATGAGAGTGTGTATTCGTATCTAACTTGAATATTGTACTTACTATCATGACCTGTAGTCTTTGTATTGGCATGGGTATGAGATCTGTAAACATGTGCTGTATTTATACACGGTGACTCCTTTGATGTCTGATATATTGCAATACCCATACACAAAGCCATGCATGTGCAACAATGCTGCAACCAGATCTGGGTTATTGGGCCGTTGAATCGGAGTCAAATCTCTGCACTCAGGCCTTGGATAGGGTAGCCAGGTGAACAGTGGTGTGCTCCTCGAGTCTGGGGTGTCCACACCCTTTTCAACACCAGCCCGGACACGAAAGCCAAGCACTACTTGGATGGTCGGGGGACTTTGTAAGTAGGTAGTAAGTAGACTCATAAGTCCCTAAAAAACACTAGTTACTAAGTCCCCCGACCCTCCAAGTAGGCCCTAAACCGCATGACGCTCAGGACAGCGCCATGCAGTCGCAGCTTTCGGCTGGTAGCGCCATTCCTGCAAACATCGGTGGAGTCAGCCGCGAGCTCTGTTGAACAATGGAACGATTAGCCACTTCACAAGAATGGCATTCAGGAACAATCCACGTCATGATGATCGTCTTCTAGTATTTTGTGTGTTTCCGCTTATGGACGAGAGGTGATTCGGGTATTCGGTCGGAATTTCGTCTGTGCCACACATCGTGGTCATGTTCGCCTGGCTTTGTAAGTCAAACCAGGCAAGTGTGCGCGCTGTGCGTTGACTAGATACGGTTTGTGAACACCTCTAGCCGAATTAATGAATCAAGTGTCCCAGCAGAGTTCCAGTACGAACTGCAAGCGTGTCTGGTTACATGCAGGCAAGTTGCCTAGCATTACTTACAGTACTAGAAGCTGATACGCCTCTACAGCTGTGTTCCCGGAGATACTTGCTTTCCGGTGTCATCCTTCGGCATCGACAATTTGCCTACCTCAGACCAAGAGACAACAGCACAAAAGCCTCAAACTGCAACCAGTCAGATTGGACAAGAGTCCTCCACGAGCTCGCAGATGGATTCTGAGCCCTGACCGGCTGGAAACACTTCATGGCTCTACCCTAAACCCTAAACCCCTCAACCCTTAGCCCTGAACCCTTAACAACCTCATCTGCAAGCCTGAGTCGGTTGCAAGAGAATGCAAGGCTATGCCCTGAACAACCTGTCGGTGCAGACATACCTGAAACCCTAAACCGCCAAACGAAGCCCTGAAAGCCTGAGCCTCAACTCTCCACAGCTCCGAAATGCCTGAAATCGAAACATCGCTGCCGCAGAGCTCCTCAGGAATGAAAGGGTGCAGTCCATCTCCCTCTCTGTCTGTCTATCTGGCGGTCGATCTTTCTACCTACGCTTTTACGTATCTATCTACTCAATCTACTCTAACCTAATCTGAAAGAAATCTAGTCTTGTTGTTTGAATCCACCAAGCCTGTCTATTTATCTACCTATCGATCTGTCTATCAACCTATCTAATCTATCTATTCTGTGTCGTCTGTCTAATCTGTTTCAATCTGAACTACCGACGTACCTATCTATCTACCTAAGTATCCAACTCATCCATCTGTCCATCTGTCTACCTGTCTATCTCTGTCTGCTTATCTATCTATCCATCTGGCTGGGCCTAGTATAGCTGCCGAATTCTATACAGGCCCGTAGGGTCTATGTACCCATGTCCAGCTGTACAGAGTATACACATAGACCCTCAGACAGCGGCATAGGAATCTCTGTAACGCCAACATACATGCTATGTCGTTGCATGGGCCCTCTAGTAAACTAAGCCCTTTTATAGACCCTATAAACCCATTACGGTAACTCTTGAAGGAACCTTTCTGATACATGTACCCTGAGGCAGCCTCGGCGTGGACATGCATGCCACATGCTCTTGGGCAGGAATGCCACTGCCATGGCTCCGAAAAATGTCGTCGTAACGTTGCAGGTTTAGGGTTCAGCGCTGCAGACTACGGTTTAAGGTTTAGGGAGTTTAAGGCTTTGGGCAGTTGTGTTTTTTGTGCTTGTTTTGGCGGGCTCTTTCTTTCTGCGTTGAGGGTTTTTGGTATTTTTCGATGGTTTAGGCTTTTAGGTTGGAGTGCACTTTGTACTCCCTTGAGCCCTGTGAACCCACGAACCCTTTACATACTTTAGACGTCCAAACGGCTTGAACCGTGTCGAAACCGAACCGGCGGCCTGTAAGCCAAACTCAAGCCAGAAAGCTCTACGTAGGATCCTCAAAAAGCACCTAAGCATAGCGTCTTGAAGATACGACCATCCCTCCAGTACAAAGCGAGTAGGTTTCAATTGCTTATGTTTGTGCGGCTTTTTAATTGCTGACTAGGCCCGTGGTTCCCTCGAGTTCTGTGTCACAAAAAGCCGGAACTGGCTGGGCTTTGGGATTTTGCGGGCGCAGTGCCTAAGGTCTATAGGGGCTAGATGAGCAGTTTAGAGGGCTGATCCAGCTCGGGGGAGCGGCCTTTGTATTGGATTTTCGAGGAGCTGGAACTGTAAGGTGAGGCAATGGCAGTAAGCATGAACACGCAAGGTGACTCGCAACTTTTTGCGCACACCCGGATCGAAATCAAGCTCTCGCCCCTAAACCCTAAACCCCATAAGCCTTATACCCCTAAGCCTGGCCCTAAGCCCCATAAACCTTATACCCCTAAACCCCATAAACCTTATACCCCTAAACCCCATAAACCTTCTACCCCTAAACCCTAAACCCATTCAGGGAATGCAGCACCCCAGAAGCGCCATGGGCCACCGCATCGAGGAGAACTGCCGGAGGCGCCGACGACCTCGGAGGCCCCTGAGAAGTGAGTTGCCGAGCTCCGTGGACCCCAGGAAGATTTACCTTTGGTATACATCTCTCCCTAAAGCCGCACACACATACACATGTCTCTATCGATATATATATATATATATATATATACATATATATACACACACATACATATTATGCAAATACTATTTATATATCATGTAAACCGACGAAAGCTTCGAGGTTGCCTGCTATCTAATCTTGCCAGCGAATTCTCAACCCCCACCCCCGGCAAAAGCAATTTAAAGACGCTTTGTAAACAGCTCTCGACTCCCCTAATCGAGCCAGGAGTGTTTTTGAGAGAACCTGTTTTTAAAAACTAAAGATTTTTATTAAAAACCGAAAAAGATTTTAATAAAATCTATTTGTAATCTTATTTCCTCAAGAAGCGAGTTTTTATTAAAAACCGAAAATATTTTAAAACCGCTGCGAATTCAGAGGTTCTTCAATGAAAAATCTACCTATTACCCAGAAACATGGGCGATCTTTTAACATCTCAGGGTAGGGGTGGGGGGTGTAAGTTGGCCGATGATAATCCGCTACGACAACGAGTCGTGTCGAGTTCGTAACACTTCTCAGCTGCTGCTCTGATGTTTTAGTCCTTTCAGAATTTCAAGTTACCCTAAGCCTTAAGAGTCCATGTACCCGACTAGGGAACTAATTTCAGGCCCACTAGTGGGTACATGTACACTAGGTGTAGTTGGGCTGCAGTACCTGAAGCATTGACGAATGTTGTTGCTGAAGCATTGACGAATGTTGTTGATTCCTCACTCTGTAAAGCTTTTGGAGCGAGGTCTGCTGCGACATGGGTCAGGCGAGGTTAACTCGTGTGCGGCTCATTGTTTTCGGGGTTATATTCCACAAGGATTCACCTTGAACCTGCAGCTGAACAGCTCTGATCCAGCCGCAGCTGATGCAATGGCAGCCGTGTCTGCAGCCGCAGAAGATGCCTGACCAAGCGGCCGCGCGAAGGCGGATATCAGAGTTTGACAGTGCTATGTCTTGCACCAAGACTGGGTGGTGCCGATCTGTTGCAAAAGGGCGACGTTGCATCTGCCAGTCCAAACTCAAGGAAGACGTGTGCAACGGCTCCACGAGCAAAAGACCCTCTGGCAACAACAAAGCTGATCTGCAGCCGAAACCTTAAAACCCTGAAACTCCCATAAAATCTAGACTTGATGTCTGTTAGGGCGGCTAGGACTTTCCACACCCGAGGCTCTTTCGGACTGTGGTTGGTGGGTCTCGAGGACGGGCTCTAACTCTAACAGTTAAGGATTTAAGGGTTTACGGCTGAGCCCTCTTGGCACAGGGTCCTCATCTCATTTTCGGAGGTTTGAGGCTACATGCAATCCCCGCCTGTAACCACCCGCAGAACCCTCCAAAAGCCTCCTAGGAACGAGCTCTTTGCAACCTAGTGAAACCATTTAGACATCCAACAACCAAACACACCCTAAAGAGACGACAAGCTCCAGTTCAAACTCTTACATGAAACACGTCAAGCACAGTACTGAAAGCAGCTGCATCGCATGATAATCCTTACCACACCAGTTTGCAGTGATGTTAAAGCGTATATGTTCGAGCCTAAGCCCAACAAATCAAAGGCACTACACAACCTAAGGCTCTGTTCCTTTTTTGGACACATGGGTCTATGCATACGAATAAACCCTGGAAGTACTCAACCCGATAAGCCCCACCTGCTTGAATTATTGTTCTTGTTGTTGTTGTTGTAACTAAATTTCACTACCAGTATCATCACTTGCGACAACATCACCATCAGAAGCACAATCACCATCATCCTATCATCATCTTCAACAAGAATCGTCATCGCTGTCAATTAGCCTGATTTAGGATGGTGGTGTATGGTGGTGTTGACTGGTTATGCCTACCCCATATTACTCGACATAACAGCACTACTCCAAACTACTGATAACAACACTACCGCTATTATGCTCATTCTCATCGTGATTCCAATTCTTAGAGCCCAGCCTCCAGAAGGAACGCAGCTCGGCGCCAGCGACCGGCACACGAAGCCGCGGCCGCGGCACTGCGCAGCGCTGCTAGCGGCGCAGTGAGCCGGTGCCTTCGAGCGGCGGAAGCCGGAAGCGAGACCCTCAGGTGGTTTTTGCTGTTTCTTGGCTTCAGTGCTCTGCGAAGGTGGTTTTATGAGTTCTGCGAATCTTAGGGCCTTGCTAGTACAACGAAACGAAACGGGTTTGATTTAGGATTTCGGTTCGTATGGCAACTGGGGTTTCTAGGTTTACAGGTCGGGATTTATGGATTTCGGGTTTTAGGGTTTCGGGGCTGGGCTTTTGGCTGAGGGCAGCTGAGGCTCAGGAATGATGATAGGCATAGGGTACATAAAGTGGGGTTGAGGGCTGAGCGGTGAGAACTTATGTCTGTTTTGCCTTGGGTTTCAGGGTAGAGCTAGTGATAGGTAGTATGTTCAGACGGAATATCTTGCTACCCCTGGCGAGGATCTGACAGAGTGAAAGAACATAAGCTCTAATGTTGAAGAACATGATTGAATAATGCATAAATCCAAATAAACGGAATTAATTGCCAGATTGAAAACTGAAACCAAGATATTCAAAACGGAAATTATTCACCCCCCCCCCCCCCCCCCCGCAGAAAATTTAGTCGAGTAAATTTTTTTAGCAACATGAAAGACTTCAAAAAGAGACCGGGATTCTGCAAGACTGGGCAAAACAGATCGTGGCTACGTAATAGCTGCAGAAAGGAACACAGGGGAAAATGCAAGTCACGTCCAATACACCCGAACTTGTGGGAGCTGCCATTCCGATGAGCGCCAAGTTCAAACTCGAATGATTTTTTTTCCTGACCACCGCGGGCAGTGCTTATCGCGTTGTTTGCATCGTTTGAACGGTGTCTGTTTGAACCTGGCACGTGTTGGTTTTGACATTGCTTTCTTAGGGGTTGGCATTTGAAATCCGACCTCCTGGCTTCACCAGTAAGAACTTAGAGGCCTAAAGCCTACTCCCAGAAGCTCAAGTAAGCACCTGCGAACAAAAAGCTTTATGCTCGAGGCTTATGCTCTTGAGTTGCGGATATATTTACGTTCAACGAAACCCCCAATCTATCAACGACTCCGACTCGTTTGAGAAAATGACCGACCGAAAATCAACTTGGCCCTAGCACAACCTCTTGACATCAACCTGCCGTAAGTGATCTGGCATTATCGAGTTAATGCTTACAGATGTAGACATATATTATGTCATTTATGTCACTTACGTCGCTCCAAAAATGATAGCCGCTAGGGCTTTTTCAGTTTGGTGGGTTTCGGCGTTAAGAACTTGACGTTGGCCCTCAAAGTCAGTCGCTTGGGGCTCAAGCTAGGACCCTATCCCAAAATCCTCATAAACCCGATGAGCCGAATGTAGCTAATTCTCCATTCTAATCAGCCTGCAAAAAAACTCGATCTAAGGGGAAATGCCGATGAAAGGGCACCCCTTAAGCCACCCTCGTAGTTTCGGGGCTCGGGTCCGAAGAACTTCAAGCAAAGGTTGCCAGGATCGCTTCAGGGGCTGCATGGTTCAGGGTGTAGAGGTTTGGAGCTCAGAGTTTGTGACCAGGAGAAGCTACTCGGAAGGCGTAGGGCTGCTGTTTCAAGGTCGTCTGCAGCGTTTGCACTTAATTAGCAGGCACATGTCGGCACTTCCCCGCGAAAGCCTACAGCCTGTATCACCGAAATCCAAAGTGAAGAGCCCTATAAACCCTAAACCCGAACCTCTATAATCTGTTGCTTGGCCTGGGAAACCACTCCAGAACAGTCAGAGCCCACATCCACCTGGCTCTGAGGCGTGGTCGCGAGGGCGCTCCAGGCTTTGCATAGGGCATAGGGGTTTTCGAGGGTTCCCTAGGGATAACATTGGCAATCATTCAGGCTTCGATGATGGGAGCGTCTCTGCAGCTGGATGCCTGCTCGATTTCTGGAATGGTAGGGACTCGAAGGTTCAGGGTTTAGGGACTGGGGGCGCTTGAGGGTTAAGGAGCTCAGGGTTTAGGGTCTTGGGAGTTTAGGATTAGGGGCTTAGGGTTCAGGGTTAGGGCATTGCAAACCTGCAGCAGGGCACGAACTGATCCAACCGATGTAAGCTGGCTGTCCAAGCGTTCCGTGTGTCCCGAGGCCCTGAAAGCCCTCGCACTCTGCAGTTCATGAGCCGCACCTCTCTCCCCTTGCGCAGGCATCGACGACCGAACTCCTGATGCTCCATGAATGGGGACTCGCTACAACAAAGCACAAAAAGGTCCCCCAGGATATGAAGGTGTTTATCCTTAGACACCAACACTTCAATCCACTGCATTCCCTAAGCGTCCATGTACCCAAATAGTGTATTATACTTTGGCCTAGAAGTAGTCCCCATAATAAGGTACATTGGGCACAAAGCATATACTGTTTCAGGGACCCTTAGAGTTGTGCTTCGCAGGGCGAACTTTCATCCAGGGGGCAATGTGACGGCATTGGGCAGCAAGGCCGCCTCTGCCATGGCAGGGAGCAACTGCAGGACAAGCTCTGGCTTGCCTGTAGCACGAGGCAGTTCGGAATGTCGGGGAATTAGTAATTACAACAGGGTTTTGGGGGCTCCTTGTTAAAATTACAATGGTGGTATAATACACCCCCAAGGCCCATTAAAAAGATTAAAGCTCCTATCGTAATCCCGAAGAGAGAAAGATGGAAAGACGAGGTGGCGGTACAGCACAAATCGTGCTCGTTAGGCCAAGCTGCCTCCGGAAGCAAGCGCGTCGACCAAGCTGTTAAAGGTGACGACAGTTGGTGCCACGGTGGCAGCCGTCATCTGCCTTCCCCCAAGTCCGCGAATCATTCCGAAAGTGCTCAGGGCCACGTGGAAGGGGAAGGACCAGGGTCTCTTGTTCCATTTTGAAGTGCTTAGGGCATTCTTTGTGTCTTCTGGGATATATCTACGCATTCATGTGTTCGGTACGACATGTTACAGAGTGTACTATGCCGAACGAATCGAAACACGATGTAGGAAAGAAGACGGGCTGGTAGATAACTGCACTGCCGAGGCCACTAACTGCAATACTGCAATTGCAAGTGGAGAGTAGCTGTAATATCTGCGCAACCACCAAACCTACCTGAAAGTTAAGGGGTTAGTGCAGGATTCGGGTGCAGGGCCCTATGCTTTCCAAACCCGAAAATCGGAACCCTACATCTCATCCCAAACTGACTCTTGTAGAGCATAAGCCTAGACAACCCTAAGGCGCCTCATCAAATCACAGGCTCGGATCCACTGCATCGCCTGTGCACAAGCGCTCATGGCAGCATTGTAGACGACCTTTGGCTGAGGGCCGCGGGTTTCTGCTCTTGGTTACAAGTCGCAACTGTAAGCCATTTTTTTCGAAGGGTCTCAGAGGCTTGCTGGTAACCGCAAATCATAAACACATATAAACACGCTATCGGAATCGGAAGGCCCTGAAGGGTATCAAAACTGGCGACCTGTTGGCTGTATTCGGGCTCTTCGGATCAAACAAGCGATTGTTGCGGACGGCTTTTCCTTCTGTAACCAAACCCGACTCCACCCTAAACCCCAAGCCCCTGAACCCTATTAAACTCCGCAGCCTAAAGTTAAAGACCAAATTTACAACTTAGACTCAGGGAACCCCTAAACCCCCAAACCCCTAAACAAATAAACCCCTATAGATCCCTTTACTGGAACCCACAAACCCCTAAACCCTAAACCCCCAAACTAAACAGCGCCTTTCATGTGGGGGGTTCCGGAAATAAGGGGCCCTATCTAGTACCCCAAATAGTAGGATCCTTATTGTAAGGACCCCAAAATAATGTACTCCTAATATTCGGACACTCCCATGTCAGGCCGCTGCATTTGCCGTCCCAGGCCGTACCGTTGCAAGCGCCTCAAGTGGCCAGCGCCATTCACCTCCTGGAATGGGTTTCGGCGCTCACACTCGGGCAATCCAGGCGAGGCATAGACGGTTTAGGGGTTCAGGGTTTAGGGCTTAAGGGTTTAGGGTTAGGGGTTCAGGGTTTAGGGCTTAAGGGTTTAGGTTAGGGGTTTAGGGTGTAGAGGTTTAAAGGTTTTGGGTCTAGGAGTTTCCACTCTCGCAACTCGAACTCGCCAGACGAGATCTCTGTGTTCGGGTGCACAACTGAAGCTAACTACTCTACTTCGCTTCAAGTGCGTCACTACAGCAACCACTCAGAGCCCGGCTCGAAGACAACGCAACAGAAGTTAGGGCCAGGCAGTAAGGACCCCCAAACAAGGTATCCCTAATTTCGGAAAGTCCCATATACCCCGGCTCCAAGCAGTGTTGAGGCAGCCAGCAGTTCAGGACAATAGTCGACAAAAGAAAGTGTTTAAGTTTTCGGGCATCAAACCAATCACAAATTACACGCACACTCCAATGCCTAGCCTCACGTAGTTCATAGTGTTCTACCAACCAGCTTTGTGGTCAGGATCCAGTACGAAAAAAAACCGAACTGTGTTTGTGAGGATTACGGCAGGGATCACCACTGGAAGGCATAAGGAACTGAGGAAACCCGTGGGCTCTCAGACCTGTTGCTGTTTTGAATCTAAGCGGTTACGTCCCAAAGACACAGCCTGCTGTTGTAACGGAGCCCGAGCCGTGGATGCAAGAATCACACATGGGTGGTTGCCAAAAATTTTTGTGTACCCTACATAATAGGTGCCGTACTATATTAGGGACCCAAAAAAGGACCATATTTTTGACAACCACCCATATGTGATACAATCGCTGTCTAAGATTCTGACATGACACAACGTTAGGGTGGTGCGATCCTGGCCTGTATCCCACACTGACAAAAACGACCTGACTCACTACTTGGAGGGTCGGGGGACTTAGTAAGTAGGTCGTAAATAGACTTATAAGTGCCCTAAAAGGGACCCTAATTGGGGTTAGGATACTTATAAGTCCCAAAAATAACCAGTTACGAAGTCCCCCGACCCTCCAAGTAATTCTCACCTACGTCCCTGCACCCGCGCCCCAGAAGATCTGAGCTTAGGCCTGGGTTTATAGAATCTGCCGAATCCCGAAGCGCTACACCCTAAACTCTACTTGGAGGTTCATGGGTAGTTATAAGTGGGGTTAAAGGTTCCCTAATATGGGTTATAATCATAGTTACCCTACTTCTAACTCTACTTGTAACTATCCATGAACCTCCAAGTAAACCCTGAAGGCAAACATCGCAGGAGCCCTCGCGCACTCCACAACACTCACACAAATCCCAAGGTCGGCTCGAATCCGATAAGCATACACAACGTCATACCCTTAGGCCCCATAGTAGTTCCTTTTTTGAGATGACCTTTTAGAACAATTGTAAACATGAACCCCAAAAACGATGAACTACTATGGGGCCTTAAGGTAGAGCTAAGCTCATGTGCAGACCCTGGATGCACACAGAGTTTGGTTTCAGCACGAGTCTCCCTTCTCGCAGGCATTCATTGCAGCGCTGCAGCTTCCAGCATTCGGCACCAAAGCTGCCATGGACATTGAAGCCCTGGCCATAGGAAACCGCACGTAAACACTTACATAGCAAATGCAGAACAAGTAGCAATGCTGTCATCATCAGATGGTAACACATCCCCCCATGCGCAAAATTGAAGATTAGGTCCATCACAAAACCTATATGAACATAATGTTACGGGTCTATGTCTATAGTTTTTCTGATTTCTCAATGCTTCCTCCTATACCCTGCTCTCTGCCCCAGGCCGTGCAGGCCTTTGTTCCTGCGGTTGCTGCACTGCCGTCCTGCAGCCCCCTTGCAACCCTACATCCCTATCGACCCCATTGCTTTTGCAGAATGCAGTTCTAGCAGGAATCCAACTCACAGGTTCTCGTACACACCTGAATGACCAATGGCAAATGGATCAAGCAATTACTCTTCTACTATTGACGCCAGAAGCTCGGCCTTGCAGCTTCTTCTTGGCAGCCAACGTGCTGGAAACAAGTCGGAGGTTCCCGGGTAGCTACAACGGTTACGTGATTTTGTAAGCAGGGTAACTTTAATTACAATCCATACCAGGGCACTGATAACCCCACTTATAACTCCCCATGAACCTCCAAGTAACCCCGACAACCTGCCACTCCCATGTACATGTACTAGTCCATGGTTGGGATGGTGTTAAATCTTTAAACTTCTTTTCCTTCTGGGTTTAAGTACCCATAAACATGAAACATGCTCTCCAACTGTGACAAAGTTTAGTCTAGGCGCAGCAGCTCCAGGGAGGAGGTCCAACGGCCGTCCGCAAAAGCACGCACGGCCGAGTTGAAGCTGATGGCACTTCGCTCCAGACTGCGTTGCTCCTAAGTTTAATATAGGGGCCTTAATGGCGGTTCCTTCTTAAAGGGTCTATGGGGGCTACTATAAGGGATCTATACCTATACAAGGACCCCCAAGTACCCTGTAAAGGGATCTAATACTTAATTAAGAAGTGAGACTGCGATGCTCCTAAGTATAGGAGTTTTTGCCTTATAGGGATTTGGTCCCTTTAAGGGCACCTTTACAAATGGGGGTCTATAAGGGCTACTATAAGGGCCATTCTGAGGATTTAAATTAGGGGGCCGTAATATTTACCTCTACTATTTTTTTTGTTGGGGGGTGGGGGGTGTCCTTATTATAATTCGGGTAAAATGGGCCCCAAAACCCTGTTCTAAGAAATGGGGCCCCTGCGTTAGGGTCTTTCCCTAAGGTTTAGGGTGTGGTGTGTGTTTTTTCCGTCTCGCATGTCGCATGACTACTATCTAGCGTCACGAGTGGTGTAGTGTGCTTCGAGTTTAAGGCCTACCTCAACCCCCCCAAAGTAAGTAAAGTACTGGCCCAATTTGCACAAAAAGGCCATTATTCTACTTGCTTTGGGGTCCGGGCTTCGGCGCCAAGCAAAACGAGCTAGCGTGCATGTGGCTGTGAGCTTGGTTGTTCTTCTAATCTTTTTGGACAAACAAAGAGGATTTCTCCTGGCTTCTGGTATGGCTTCTTGCACAGCATTGTTAAAGAGGCCAAAATTACTACTGGTACCATAGTATGACAAAGCATGTCCGGGAAAATGAAGGGGCTCAAATAGCTACCAATCAACACTGTTTCTTCAGATTCCTTCTGTAATCGCAATAACGTACTACTGTATGCCGTAGCTATACCTCCAAGCCCTAGTTTAATTATCGAGAATTGTCTATGAACCCAAAATACAGGGATTCGAGTTGAATCCAGCCCCAGCAAGCCGGACATCCGCAGATAGCAAACGATGACAGCCAGAACCCTAAACCCGAAGCCTACACCATAAACCCTAAACTTAACTAAAGCCTCAACCCAATACATCCAGAGGCAAACTTTCAAATATGGCCGAAGTTCCATGGATGACAGGAGCTCCATGGCATGCTTGCTGTGCGTCGCACGAGTGCAAGCGGTGATGGTCGTGTTGTAGCCTCGACTTACGGTTTCGGGGTTTAGGGGTTTTTCTTTCCCTCCTACCTAGCAAGGAGAGGGGGGTGGGGGGGGTTAGAGTTTAGGGTTTATGGGCTTAGGGCCTAGAGTTTAGGGCTCATGGACTTAGGGCACTTGTGGCTTGATGACCCAAGGAAATCACAACATATCACAACCATGCGAAACAGGATTTCAGGCGCAGTTCCTGCGCATGTTCACTTCGCATGTGCTTGCTGCATTGTTTTGCATGTTCAGGCTTTCCTGATGGACCCCCTATCCCGAAATGCCCCTATCCGGGCCCTTGCCCCTGACCGTAAGCACACAATTGCCAAACACATTTTACCTGCATGCCGACTGAAACCGGTCCAGCTGTTTCACAGCGATTTGTGCTCATAATTGTAGCTGGCTGAACAAAGGGAAACCATTGAATTCGGCTACAAGGGCCTGGTTTACACCCCAAAACATCCTAACCTTCGTTGCAAAGAGCAGCATTGTGGGCTTAAGCCGGGGCTTAGTTTGTCGCCTAAGTCGCTTGATTGCCTCTTTTGGGTGAATCTGTTACACAGTCATGCTTCCACGGCTGGAAACCAGGTAACAGGCTCTGGATAGGTCCTAGGTTTCCAGCTTTAGGGTTGCGGTGGTCAGCTACCTTGAGGAGTCCGCGTGCATGCTTCCAGTGGCGTTGTGCACTGAACCTCTCTGTCGTGCAATGCGACGAAGAGGGTCCACGTCCAGCTGTAGTAAAGTCTATCCCACAAAAACTCGACCCTCCACACTTCACCAACCATCCCTGAAAATTCCTAAATCCTCAATTCTCTTCCTAAGCATGGTGGCTGACGGCGTCGGGCTGGCACTGGGCAGCCATCGAGTCTAGCAGGTGCAGCGCCGCCTCTCACATGTTTGCGAAAGATAGAAGGTAGACTCTTGACTCCAGGTTCTAGTCGGAGTTCAAAACAACTGTGGAACTCGAGGGGAAGGGGAGGATTGTGTTCGTGACTGTTAGAAATGCCATTGGCATGTTCATGACTGTGTTTGAACACGGTCTCTTTGATGTGCCAGAAGGGTCACAGAAAATACTAGTTAGCTCGCGTAGCCGCCCTTACTTGTTCGCAACAAACACGACCACAGTTTTCATGAGAACAAAACAACATTAGTCAAAATAGAATTGTACAAATATGTTTGTATAAATTACCATATATATATATATATGTATATACTTATATGTACATATGTGAAACATGTATGTATATCTTTATAGGTATCGATACAACACACCATCTAAACTTATTTTGGATCCGGCCGGGCAAGTCTGGCGACTGCACGTTACCTGCATATATGTGTACAAGAAAGGCATGCGCACACCCATGCATATACCCCTACCTATAAACATGCATGTATGTGTATATATATATATGCAGATAGATATGTGTATATGTGTATACATGTATGAGGATTACTGACGTATTGCTGGGTATCCCACCATACCGCCAAAAGGAAAGCCAAAGCGCATGGTGGGGTCGAGGTTCTAGGCCATGGGCTCGCATGGAACATTACGGGTTCGCAAGGAAACCGATGGGTTGTTCAGGGTTTAGGGTTTCGGTTTTGGAGTTTTGCGGCAACTCAAAGGACCCCTAAACCTTCAGCCCCTAAACCTTAAACCCTATACCCTAAATATCAGGAAAGGCCGCCTGCCACTTCGAAGCCTGCGACAGGGCACTGAGCAGGGAGTTGTCGGTGATGACATTCCCTCTCAGCCGCCTCGCACAGGGGGGGGTTTCCGAACATGGGAGACCCATGTCGCATATTCTCTCTCCCAAAGGCTCCATGTAGCCATATAGTATATACTTATACCCTAATTAAAGTACCCATATAGGAACCCCTTTCAGGCCTAAGTATATACTCTATGGGTACATGGAGCCTTAAGGTCTAGGAGTGGCAGGCGCACCTCTGCGGAATGCTGGCAGCAAGGAGGAGGGCCATGCCCCACTCTGAGGCCCGCTCCGCAGCCTTCAACGCGCTGCCCAAAGTCCTCTTCTTCCCAGAGACTCCAAAACCCCTTAATTAAGGAATATACCTTAAATTATAATAGGATCCCTTATATGATTTAAGGAATATTCCTGACTTAAGGGGTTTTTTTGGAGTCTCTGGGTTCGTATTCTGGCGGGTTTTGGGTCTTTGGAATTTATGGGTTTAGGGCTTTTTTGTGTTTTATGGGTTTAGGGCTCAGGCTCGAAAGGGCCTACATGCCTACATGGTGCCCTAACTCGTGGCCGGCTTAAGGCTTACATAGGGTTGAGTGTTTAGGGGTCTCAAGCATTCTGATCAAAGCAAACGGTTGTCGTTCTGTTTTACAAGCGCTTTACCTTACAGTGCGCTTTGGTGTTTCGGGCTTGCTAATACTTGGTTTACTGGCTTGATTATGCAAACCGCGCAAGCCCGAAACAAGAGCTCTAAAGGTTACCTAGTCGGCTACCCAGAAGATCCAAGAGCTTATCTTTGGTAGGGAATGGAAGGATGGGGTACAATTATACCTACTATTACTACCTTTCTTCCATTCCCTACTAACCAAAGGTAAGAGAGGTCATGATGTTCGGCTGTAGCTGGTCTGCCGGCATCTGCTGCAACAGGTGCACTCCCATCGTCCATCCGTCGGCCCCAGCAGCTGTCTTGATCATGGCATTCCTGGGCTGTTCTTGGAGATCCTCACAATCAAGCACCAAGTAAACAAACTAATGAACACACATACATACATATACATACATACATATATATATATATAGAAAAAACATAGTATGGATATGAAAATGCACATATACAAAGTTACATATGTATGTGCAGATATTAATATGTATATATGTATATGTAACAGGATGGTGCTGAGAACCCAAGAAAAAGTGCTCGAGGAGCCCCCCGAGATTCCAGCAAGCAGTTGTTGCCTGAATCTTTCCTTCCATGCAGGTCAGGGCCAAGAGCCAGTCCTCTGCCACGCCACCTGCGGGCATTGCGACCAAGGATTCAAACCTGGAGCCTTTTCTGCATGGATCCTAAACTCTACCACTAAACGCTGTAGTTGGGGCATGTGATCTTAGAGCTCTAACAAGGAACCGTGACCCTATATTAATTAAGTAAAGCAAAGGTTGCAATGCAGGCATGTGGCAGGCATCTAGAGCCGTTGTCAAACTGAAGGGGTCCGGACACATTGCTTGAGCGACTAAGTCCTGTAGCATGTGAACGGCCAGGTCCCAGTAGTCGGATACCTTCCAAGCTGATTCCACTCTGTCGTCTGGGATTTCGGGTCACAGCTTGCTTTCTGCGAGTTTGTCACAATACAACAGCATTTAGCAACAACACAATAAACATGGGCCCCAAGCAAGGATTTGCAGCATGCCGATGGAGCTGCGCAAGCAGTAATGGTTGTGTTGAAGGTGACCAGGTTGGCTCTGATGTCCTGCCGTCGCAGCGACCTCATTACTGGGAAGAGGACATCACAGGGGAATTGATCAGACGAGAAGCTGCCGATAAAAAGCTTCGATGTTCCACGTGACTTGGCGAACTGTGGTGACTGATGAATACACACTGTTTTCGCTCCGAAGTCTAGGAACACAGTGATGGCCACGGTCTCGCCGAGCTCTATAACCGTAAAGCAAACTGAAACACCACGGGCAGATGCGTCTTTGCGACGAAGTACCCGAGCAAAGTAAGAGCCAACCGCCACTGGCTGGACATGTCGCAAGCTTTGATGACAGAGCTGTAGGTCACCACCTCAGCACACGCATGCGGCATGAAGCCTAGTAGCCCTGTCCCAGTTTATCCTGTCCACTGACGTCGGAAAGGACCCTCCCCAGAACGCTGTCGGTTCTCGTCGCCAATGAATTACAAGGCCCCTGAAACGGAACATACTTATCGTCTTGCCCACATGAGACAAGCTGGCAAACCTGCCGGGAGTTCCTGCAGTCCTATGCTTTTGAGGTCTGCAGACCCCGCTCTCAGCCGAGATGTGCCAAAACATGCAAAAGCTGGTGTCCCCCGACACGTACCGCTTTGGGACAAGATTGGTTAATCTGTCAGGATACCTACAGTATGACCCAGAATCCGGAGTATAATCCTTACACTACCCCACCACTTAGAGGCCCAGGGGACTTAGTATATAAGTAGGTTATAAGTACCCTAAATGGAGTTACCCATTATTAACCGACCCTCCAAGCATCCCTTCCTGCTACCCTCTATTCAACCCTCAATACCTACTATTAGCGACCATATACCCCTATTTGAGGCTAGAAGGAGGGTCCTGGCACCCCACCACACCTGGGCAAGCGGCATCAGCTTCCAGAGACATGCCTTCGAGGTCTCCCAGAAGACGAAAAGCTCGCTGCCACTGCCCCGCACGAGCGCAAGCACTGACAGCGCTGTTCCAAACAACCATGCTCGGCAATATCCTGGGCTTCAGGAATTTCCGTCGTGCATATCTGCATTCTGCATACATTGGCATTCGAATTGTCATGCTTTTTTTCAGATGCATCTGTCCGACTGATTACTACTTGCCGCGGGACCAGAACTCATCGTTCGGACATATACAGAGAAACATCACGCCGAGCATCTCTACGACCTGCATCTTCCCGAGTGCTGAGAGCGCCTCCCGCCACATCGATCCAGTAGAACAGGCAGAGACGGCGCTTCCGAAACTGTAAACATCGACTTGCATGCCTCGGAGTTGTTGCGATGGGATTTCCATGCCTTGTTGTAGAAATGCTCACAGACAGTCATTAGTGGGCAGCCAGCCTAAGACCCAAAATCCTAAACCCCAACATGTTACCAGTAGGTTGAAGTTTTGCCGATGAGGCTCTCCGCGAGTTCGACCAGGACTTTCCGAAAGAGTTGTAGCTTTTCATTGATCTATGAGGCTGCTATGAGGGATCTGTAAAGTTGCTGTAAGGGATCAAGGGCTCTATAACGTTTCCGTCAGGGCCACGCATTTTTTCGAGCAGGCAATGAGATAAACTATGCATGTATGTCATGGCGTTTTATGGCTTTACAGGCGGCGTGGCAGCCTAATGTCGTGAGACAGTGCTTCGAAGAAATAAGGGACGACGACATAGATCCGACAAAAACAGATCCGTATTATTCGGAGCCCTTTGACAAGGCATCAGAAATTCTGAAAAATCCGGGCCAAAGTCAGGTAGCCAGCGCGCTGCATGAATTCCAACAGATCCAGGGCCATGGACCTTACTTAGAGGTTCATGGGTAGTTAAAAGTGGAGTGATAAGTCCTACAATAAAGGTGATAACTACAGTTACGCTACAAATAACCCCACTTATAACTACCCATGATCCTCTAAGTACTTGTCTTTGTGAGGTAGGAACAACCTTCGATTTGCAGCTGATCATCCTTGCGGCATGTATATCGAATTCGGAATGACTGGCTCAGGAGATTGCTAAGCCGGACGGGACCGCATGATGCAGACACCGTAACCTGGTCGCTCGAAGGTTAAAGCCACAGGAACAGATGGCATCATGTTCATTTTTGTCCATACAACTTCGCTCAGATCTTACCAAACTGCGGAATAAACACTAAATCACGCTGCCGAGTTTCACCCCAGCCCCGTAATCCGTTATCCGTACCAAACGCCAAAATGAAAACAGGCGGCCAGCACCCTGCAGCTGCACAAGTACTGATCACTCTGTTGTGGCTGATGAGCCCGGCCTGAACAAAAATCGCGAGAAGAACGGCAAACAAGACGCATCAAACGTCCGAGCACATGCGGTGAATCATGGTTTTGCTGAATGGACTGTTCACCTGCGGGCAGATGGGCCTGCTGTGCATCCCACAAGCGGACAACAAGGATCAGCCTGTAGCCTCCATCGCCATTATATTTTTGGTTAACTTTTTTTCATACTTCAAGATCCTCACAGTAGAAGCGCAGTCCACCAGTCCCGCTGCTTGCTCTTCTTTGTTCTTTTGTTCCAAACTTCACCTTGAGCTCTCTACTATAAGCCTTAATAATTAAAACAGGATCTTGGGGCCCCTTAACCCTACTTAAAATAAGGAGCCCCCAAGATATTATAGGTAATCCTTAAGGCCCCTATATTAGCGCTCTTCTAACCAGTGGTTTTGGGGTTCCCTTGGCTCTTTAGCTCCTTATTTAATAGGGATTATCATCATCCCTGGCTCCTTAGCTCCTCCAATATCAGTGGTTAATTAGGAACCCCCAATTTCAAAATATTATAGGCATAGGTAATCCCTAAACCCTAAACCCTAAACCGTAAGGCCCCTATATTAGCCCTCTTGCTCGGCCTCCAAACGGCCGTCATTGTGGCTTTGCAGGAGGTGGAGAGCGCGATCCCAGCGCCCTGGGCGGCTTCTTGGGCAAAGCGGTTTAGGGTTTAAGGAGTTTAGGGTAGTTTAGGGTTTAAGGGTTTCGGGCGTATAAGGGTTTAGGGTTTAAGGGTTTAGGGTTTAAGCTTTGTTTTTAAGTGCAACGGCTTTTCTGTGAGCAGCGTCGGCCTGCCTCATTGAAGCCTACACAGTTTGAAAAGCGGTTTAAGGGTTTAGGGTTTAGGGTTTTTTTGACACTCACTCTCGGACGAGCCTGGCAAGGTCTGCAGAAGTAGGGTTTAGGGTTTAAGGGTTAAGGGATTAGGGTTTAAGGGTTTAGGGTTTAAGGGTTTGGGGTTTAGCGGGCAGAACCCCAGCTACTGTTGATGGAGGAAATCTTGCACCACTTTAAGTGGCCAAGCCAAGCAGACACCCCACGCCCCCTTTTTAACATTGACCGGTGATCCTCGGAAGTGCCGTGGGCTCCAATGACAAAAATCTTGCACCACCTCGGTATCCATCATCTTCAATGTTAAAGAGGGGGTGCGGGGTTATGCTCAACTGTCGTGTCACCTGTTACTTGGCAGATGGTGCAAGATTTCCTCCATCAACCGTAGTGGCCAGGAACGCGTGCAAACCGTCTGATATAGGGGCTTAAATATTTACCAATACTAGTTTGGGGCTTCCTTAATATACTCTAAGACTCTAAGAATAGCAGAATAGTTCTACAAGGCCCCTATGTTGGTCTCCTCCTCCTCCTCCTCATGACGCCCTGAATACTGCTTGACCGGCAAGTCCCAGGTCAACTCAGGCTCTCCGAACATCGCCGTGACAACCAGTGCAGTCACCAGCACCAGCAACAACACGAGTGCCACCAACACCAACGCAATCATCATCATCGTCACCAGCATCATCACCATCATGAGCAGCACCATCATCATTTTCATCTCATCGTCATCCCTAACTGTATCTCCAACATCATCATCGTCACGACCATTGTCGTCGTCGCCATACCATCGTCGTCATCACAAAAATTCACGTCCACACGGTCGACACAAACATTACAATCACAAGCCACACAGAGCCGAATACCATCTCCTGCTCAGCTTAATCAGAACCTCCGTATGGTCCATCTGTAATGCATCATCAATCACATGGCATGTCCTCATCCCCAATACTAGCAAGAGCAACGTGTGTTTCATGTAGTGCTGGGGAGGTTCCACATGCTGCAGCGCTCTGTATCGCCAGGTCCAAGCCAGTCATCGTGCATCCTACAGGAGCCTCCGTGCTGAAGGATCCTAAACGTCCTAGCTTGCTTGGTCATGTCTAATCAAGTCAGTGCAACTAGACAGCCATGACAGAGCTACGACTAAGGGTCTCTGTAAAAACCAAGACTTCACTCCCATTCTGAACCCAAACCTCACAAATCCACAAGCAAGATGAACTAAGATGTATGCACGGTCGGGCGGTTATTCCACAAGCTCGAGCCGACATTTCCTGTGCCAGCGGGAATCAGTACGAACAACACTATCTTGCCGGCTGCATGTCTAGGAATAAGGCGAAGTTCGCACCCGCTAGACCCTGTAACTGAAGGAAGCCGTAAGCATCAAGGCCTTAGGCAGGCTCCATGTGTTCAGTGGTAGCATGGTATATATACGGTCTACCTAACGCCTGTGTCTCATAACATGAAGGTGCCAACAAACACCTAAATAGTACGATGCTTGCTGTTTACAAAGGTACCAAAATGGTTAAAGAGACTCCCACCAATCTCTCGCAGGAGGTTCTCCTTTTGACTGCCAACCCAAAACCCCGCAGGCATGAGCTCTAAGCTCAAACCCTAACCCCCAAACCCGAAGCCATTAAGCCCGGCAACCTACCAACTCAAGGCTTTCCACAAGCCCATGCCGACTCGGCTTGGCGGGGTTAGGATGACAGGGTCTAGGGTTTGTAGCTTTTGCGTTTGGTGTGTAGGGCTGCCGGCGTCACCGGGGTTCGGAGTGTTGAGATGCATTGAAGTCAACACGCCCATCCGCAGAATCACGCCCAAATTCAACCAAAAACCAAGAACGTTCGAGGCATTTCAGGTCCTGCAGCGGCCTGCCTTTCAACAGAAGCGGCAATCTGGGGCGGTAGCCTTTGTGTTCGCTGGGTCTGGTAAGCAACGGGAACATGCGTGACACCCGTGAGAGTAAGAGTGTGTGTGTGTGTGTGCGTGCGTGTGTATGTATACATATGTGTGTATAAAGTATAAAACATATACCTTTACATATATATATATATATGTACACAAAGTACTGATTTGTTCTTACCCTATAGCCTACACTCTGAAACCGCCTTTCGAAATGCATAAACCCTCACTCCCTGCACTGATTGACGGGAGCGGGTGGATGTGGACCTGCTTCGCCTTCTCACAGGCAGTGACAGCGGAGGAGTAGCTGATGATGTTTGGGCGCACTGCCTTGCAGGGCTTACAGTATAGTAGAAGCCCAAAAGTTGGAAACCCAATAGCCTCAGTCCTACAGAGTAGTGGAATCCCTGCACTAATTGTCCTCTATCTGGTTTCCAACTTTTATGGGCTCTACTTTAGAGTTTGGGCCTCAATGACCAGGACTGGGTTTCGAGGCACATTACTTGGAGGGTCGGGGGACTTAGTAAGTAGGTAGTAAGTAGACTTATAAGTACCCTAAAAGGGACCCTAATTGGGGGTATGGTACTTATGAGTCCTTAAAATAACCAGTTACTAAGTCCCCCGACCCTCCCAGTACAGTTTTGAATAGGGAATACCAAGGGACACTATACCAGTGCTCATTCAGGCCCCTACAGCATCCTGAACACCAAACATGAACCCCATTTTATTGTAGGGATCTGGTTAACACATCCCCATAGCTCTGTCGATCCGACTTCAATAAGATGTGGACCCGTGCATAGTACTACTTCTTATTCTTCGCTCGAGGTTGGCTCCTACTCTACTCGGGTTTTCGAAAAAGTGTCTTGAGTGAAAGGTCGGCTTCCTGGAAGCATCCGGCGAGTGCCGCATGCAGGTTGCAAAAAAGCGTCGGCACAGCCGTTGTGTGGAGTGTTTGTAATTCGGAAGTCCCAAACAAACGTGCATAACCACTTCAGGTACTAGCAACGTCTCGATCAATCAGAAAAGTAAGTTTGAAGAACCCGAAACCCTAAAGCTTTCTGAAGGGCTGCCCGGCAGATGTGGGCAGGAAAGCATTCAAGTCAGTTGTCTCCGGGAGCTGTGTAATAGCGGGGCCTTAATAATTAGAATAGTTTTGGCGTCTTCTCTTTCAACATGATAAGGAACCCCGCAAGAGTATCGGTAATGAGTATCGGTACTTATTAAGGCCACTAGATTATATAGTCGATTCGGGATTCAGGTTTTCATGACCCCTCCACAGGGACAAGCGCGGCAGGGACGGTGACGACGGTCCGAGAATAAGGCACTGTCGCGTGAGGTTGCATCAGGATCCTATAGAGTTTGTTCTATACGGGTCGGTTCCAAAAGAGTTTCAGAGTTTGGAGGTTGAGGGCTCTAGGACTGTAGGATTTAAGCCACTTGGGTCCGGCCCGGTTAGGCTTTTGATGCAAGGGGTCGTTGTAACATGTCAGGGTGTTGCATGCTCACACATGCAGTGTTTTCGAGATAGGCATAGGGCGACAAGGAAAAGCAAGTCGAAAACAATCGAACACCAAAAACACTGGAAATCATGCTGACATGTAAGCCCCTGATCAGATCACCAAAGCATAACAGCACTGCCAGTTCAAAGCGAGAAATACCTACCCAACTGACACAACAATCTGCACCGCAGCTTGCTCGACTCTAGTCAAGTGCCACAAGGACGCATGACGATTGGCCTGGACATAGAGATGCCCAAAGTGGCTGCAGAGGGATGTACTAAATGAGAAGGCTTGGGGGCCGGGGGGAGGCGGGCGGAGCATATCATGCGAACAATATTCTGCGAAGTCCTAAGGAATAGTCTACTGTTCATAATTCGCACACGCCACTCAAGCCGGCAAGAATCCGGAAATGGAGTTTGCAACGCCTGACAAACGCTCACTGACACAGAAGCGGATTTCCTAAAGCTAGGGACGCCGCATCTGTGAGTCCTGACTCCTCTTCTTACAGTCTATCTGAGCATCCCTTCTTTTCTGAAACCCAGAGACTCCAAAACCCCTTAATTAAGGAATATACCTTAAATCATATAAAGGATCCTGATGATCCTACTATAATTTAAGGCATATTCCTTAATTAAGGGATATTGGAGTCTCGGGGAACTCCCCAACCTGAACTGCTGAAGCCGTCTGTTCGGGGTCGAGGCTCCCGCATAAGACCATAAAGCCTAAAGCATTCAAACCTCAAAGCCCTAAGTGCTGAAATTCTAGCACAATCCCCTGCAGAGCTCATCATAGAACCCTTATAGAACCCTAAACAACTACAACCCGATAGCCCCGGGCCCTTACCACATACCTTGCAGGGTCTCAAACCCTAAAGCCTAAACCCTTTTTGAATCCGGACTTGATGACTGCCAGCACTGCCCCTTCCGCTGCTCTTCAGCCGAGGCCCGAAAACCGCAACACCGCATCACTCCGAAGGGTAAGCCTAAACCCTAATCCCTAAACCCTTGCCACACGTCTTGCCGGGTTTCGGTATACATCAACTTGAAACTCAGGGCTCGGCCCATCGTTTCATCTTGTCAAGGTACCTCGGCGGGGTCAGGGTTTAGGGATTGGGGTTTAGGGTTTACGGATTAGGGTTCAGGGATTAGGGTTTAGGGTTTGGGGATTAGGGTTTCAGCACTCACATCTAGACAAGCAGGCCAGGATCCGAGGATTAGGGTTTGGGGATTAGGGTTTAGGCTCATGCCAGCATGTGCAGAAAGCTTCTTCCGAAATGTGTGGCGGCTTTGGAGTATCGGCTTTAGGGTGGCTTCTTGTGATAGATAGCTTCTTCAACTAGCGGGCTTTGACACAACCCCACCGGGGCCGTGGCGCAAGGCTTCTTTACCCGCAGCCGTACTTGGAGCTTCATGGGTAGTTATAAGGGGAGCTATAAGTCGGGTAACTATACTTGTAATTCAGTAACCCCGCTTGCAATCATAGCTACCCATGAACCAAGTAAATCCCTCAACCCTGGTAGGGTTGGTTTAGGGTTTGAAGGGCGTTGCTGAGGGCTTCTTTTTCCCTCTCGCATTGCTTGGAGGGGCTTCAGTTTACGGGGTTTACGGCTTGTAGGGTGGTTTACAGTTTGACTTTCGGGATTCAGGGTTTAATGGGGCTTAGGGCTTGTAGGTTTTCGTGTTTTTAAATTGCTTCAAGGGATTTTTGGGGTTATGTAAGGCTTTAGAGCTCGGGATCACATTGGCATTCAGGGCCGTGCAAGCCGAACTGTTCTCAGCATAGTACAGACCAGACTACTGCACACTCTCAGATCCCAACAAAGGCGGGGGCCTTAACAATTAGAATGTAGTTTGGGGGGCCTACATGTTGCAGTCAGTATACCATCTTGCTGTCAGTATGCTAACTAAGGAAACCTAAGGAATAGCATTGCCACTTATTTAGGCTTCTGTACTGACCGGTAAGCCTACGAACAGAAACGAAGCCTCGCCAAGTGACACCAATGCCATGGGCCAATGCTCACCCTTCTCACAAGCGCCTGAGCCCATGCTTGTCGAAGGTTGAGGGCTTGGGGTTTACGGGTTGAGGGGTCTCAGCAAGCGAGGCAGCAACAGGCCCGAAAGCTGTTTTTTTTTTTGTAGGGCAGATGGCTTAGAAGCATCTATGTCCTGAAAATCTATGGTTTCAGCTTTGGGCCTAGGGTAGTTTTGTGCACACACTGGCTTTTCAAAAGGGCTTACCAGAACCAAGGCTAGTAGAGATACTTGTATCACTCTGAGAGTGTTTGCCTGAACGCCCCTGGGCCGCCCTGGCCCCACCCAATCCCTCGAAGCATAAACGCATTGAACAGGAAGCAGCTGACCCCCTCGATCGCGGAATAAGCCCATCAAGAGAAAGGGAAGGTGATCCTTCTAGCCAGGGCGCTGATGACAGAGCTGAACCTGGCACCGATGACAACTTCTGCAGGAGCCTAACCCTTCAGCCCTTTGTGTCACTTCCTATGCGTCGAGGGTTAGGGGTTTAAGCATATCTCGACCCTGACTGCGCCCAGGACCCTGCCCAAAAACGAAATCAGAGAAAACATGGAGCACGAACGAGACATGTTCACCACCGGCAAAGTTCAGATTGGACCAAGTCCGTAGCACTCACTGCACCGCCAGAATTGATGATACTACGACTCTTGATATGATGGTTGGCTTATGATATCTATCATTATTGCTGCTATAAATCTTGGCATTATGACTAACAGTCTAGTTAGAGCTACGGTATCTTTGACCAGCATTACTGGCATCAACACCTCGACCATCTTGAACTTAAGCCTTCATTTGCATCGCCCAAACCCACAGCAAAGCCTCCATCGTCCCCCTGCACCCGCGATTTCTAGCGCAAAACTACCGATGAAGCTAAGATGCGAACTAATTAATTCAGCAATCATGCAAACATTTTATGCTTCCAACCCAATCCTTGCAATTCACACTCCAACACCGCGGCATTGAAACGTAGACTGCGGGCTCAACCCAGCCCCTAAAGCCTGAAACAGCAGTAGAAACATTATAGAACCAGTCCTTCGATGGAGCCCGAATGGCGAAGCCCCGAAAGCCCCAAAACCCTAAACCACCAAACCCTAACACCCGAAACGCCAGAAACCCCGAACTGCCTTAGCGACCCCAAAACCTAAAATCCTAAACCCGAAGTGTACTTAGACCTCCCAAATACCCTCTAATATATCCGGAATACCCATTCTTAAGGACTGTAAGGGCTCCATTAAAGGCCCATCTGGGGGGGCCCTGGTAAGAGCCCTCTTGTAGAAGCCCTGGAAAATCCCGAGACGCGACCGGTTTAGGTGTTTTTTTCCCAACTTTGCGGGGCCCTTTTAGGAGCTGTCGCTGTCTGCGTAGGCTCCCAGGAGGCCGCCCGCAGCAGCCGAGGTCTCCTTTAAGGCTTAGAGTTTAGGGCATTTAGGCTTAGGGATTAGGCTTGGAGGCTTCGCGCGACCAAGGTCTTAGGATATTTAGGGTATTCTGCGGTTTTGGTTTGCCTTTGGTGCTTTCTATTGATCCGTTCTTTGTTGATGTTGAACTGCTGCTTTGCTGCTGAATTGTTCGCATTTTATGGGGTTGGTGTAAGGCTCACAAAAACTTACTTTGGGTCAATTATGTACGCATTTTTGGGTCTCAGGGCTTGTTAGCGTATCTGAGAGGAGCTTCTCTCGGAGGCTTTACTGTCTAGTTCTTAGTAGGGAATGGGGGAATGGGTTGTTGGGACTACTATAGGGGACCTTTAGGGGCTATCATAGGGATCCATTCCCCCATTCCCTACAAGCACCAGACAGTTTACATGTGTCTCGTTCTGGGCTCCTGGAATTTGTAGGATGTGGGTTTTTAGGGCATACTCGTCTGATACTGAGCCTTTCTGAGAGTGTTCAGGATATTGGATGCCTGCAGTAGTGATTTTTCTCGTCGGCTTCAGGGTAGAGTCACATGTTGTGCTATGAGGTGTTGCGGTGTATGGGGCATATATACTACTGTACTACTTCTCATGGGATGGGTCTATAGCTATAGCATGTCTAAGACGCTCGTTCAGAATCTGGCAGGGCGAGCTCCATAGGGCCGCTCTGGAGGACGCATCGGGGCGTAGCTTCTCTTTGTCTTCGCACAGGGTTTATGGTTTGAGGGACTTATACATCCTAAGGCCCCTTATTTTAGGACTTTGGTGCCTTTTTGGGTGCCAAAGACCATCAATAAGGACTACTTGGACCCTTAGGGAAACGCTTCGCTTTGAGTTTCAGCATCGGGGGCCAGATTGCTGTAGGAGCAAGGCAGCTCTAAACCATGAACTCCGGGGTCTTCGCAGGTCTGTTGCAAATTCGTTCAGGGATCTGTGAACATTTGATAACTTTTGAAGTCTGGCCAATGCTGGAAAGCGCTTCAAGTCAGCTGGGATAGAATTTATAATTCAGGAAATGCAAACCCAGAGTAACATGCCCAAATCGGCGCCGTAGGGCATCTCAAATCTTGCTTGGAAAAACGGGCTTCGGGCGGAAGGCTTAGGGCTGCAACGGGCTGCAGAAATAGATAAGATTTCCGACGACGGAGTGATGTCGGTTGCAAGACGGCAAGCCCCCGAAAGCCGATTCCAGATCTCCTACTTAGAGGCCCAGGGGACTGAGTAAATAGGTTATTATAGAGTTATAAGTACTCTACATGGAGTTACAGCTATGATAACCCCACTTATAACCAACGTACTATATGAGTCCCCTGGGCCACCAAGTATACCGTACAGTACCCATGTTATAGTTACCCTTATAATGAGCCCTTCAAAGGAACCCTATAGCCCCTTTAAGGCCACTGTGTAGGGTCCCAGAAGTTCCTGCTGGGACACCTGTTCTGAAAAGAGGCTCCCCTTCCCGGCACCTACTGAATCAACAGTGGATGCAAGAAACCACTGGTACAAAAGGGTTTAGAGCTTAGGGGTTTAAGGATTGAAAGTTTCGGGTTCAAGGTTTAGGGTTTAGATTTTAGGGCCTAGTTTAGGGTTTAGGGTTCAACAACGCGCAAACGGAACTCTCATGGTTAGGAGCCTCGGTTCTCCGGTAAGGTCCCCCATCCAAGGCCCCTGCTGTTGAGCTGGTCGCCGGCGCTGGGGGCCCTGGGGCATCGTCCCCGTCGACGCAGGGCCTCACAAGCTTTGGTGTTCATGTGAGGGATGATGAAGGTGAAGGTCACAAGACACAGAACTTTTGCTTGTCGCGATCCTACCTCGCACAGGATAGTACAGGTAACAATCGAAATTGTCTGGTCTTATACGATGCCAGACCCCTGCAGCTCAACCATTTGGTCATCCTCGCTTGTGCACCCGAATCCGACCTGAGACACTGGACCCTAAGCATCGAACAGCGAACCCTTGCAAAAGCCGGCCTTTTGCTGTCTGGCATGTCTGAGCCTCAAAGGGCACAAACAATGGAAGTTCCTACTTCTTCTCAGTTTACACTTGCAGGATGCACGAGGCTACTGTGGGGCTCTACGGTTTCAGGGTGGAAGGCCATGGTAGCAGCTCACTCCATGATGGGGTAGTCGGATGTGACGGGGCGACGCAAGGTAAGTGGACCCGACACGCTGAGCCCACGAGGTTTCACGGTCCTCATTTTCATTAGTTGAAAAGTAGCGGCATCCCCCATAAAAGCCCCTAATATCCCGTAGTCATCGGATCCTCCTCAACCCGGCCCCCCATGCCCAGCTAGGAGGCCATTGCCAGGCGCGTCGTCAGTCGCCTTCCGCTTCACCTGCTGGTTAGGATTTAGGGCAATTTAGGGTATGTTTAGGGTTTAGAGGTTAGGGTCAGGCAATCTGCTACGGTTTGGGGGCTTTCGGGTTGTGGTGCTGAAGTACTGGCACCTTTTGCAATCCCGCAAAGAAGGGCTGCAAGCACCGGTGGACCTGATCCTTACGAGGGATCGAGACTACTGGCAGCGACGGCCTGTAATGCATGCCGACTGTTTTGCCGGGGGTGGTCAACCACATGCCGGGGCAGGGTTTTAGGCCGGGGTCCAAGTTCAAGGGCTACTCATGATTGTATCTACTTGCAGGAAGAGTAATTATGCGACTGGACCCCGAAGAACCTCCCTTTTAGGGTTCCTCTTTGTATGCTTTCCTTATGTAAGTCCTTAAAACGGTGTAGGGTTTAGGCTACGCAATCTCGAAGCAACCGGAACAAGGCCTTGACGGCGAACTTCGGCTTTGCTTTCGCAGCCTTGCGGTCTGTAGTGTCGGTGGCAGCGGAGATGTCTCAACTAGACGTGCGACTTTACCAGACGGCATGGGAGCTCTGTGCAGACTTGACTGCTGGAAGCAAAATTTTACTGCTGCCTGCATCGGGCTGGTTTCTTCAGGAAAGCTTCACGGCACACTACTCGTTCAAACAGTTGTGGTTCCAGCAGGCTGCCTGTCAGTGCTTATGTTGCTCCTCGCTTACTGCTTCTCGCCTGGGCAGAAGCGCGCTCTGCTACTGCGGCGAGGATGGCGGATCCTACCTGAGGACGCGATCCTACTCCTAAACCCTATATAACCTAAGCCCTTAAAAAAAACTCATCTTAAGGAGCCTTAAGGATGTTTGAATTATAAAGCTTCTACATTTTCTCATAGAGAACACCCTGAATCCATGCACACTGAAGCAACAACCTTGAGCCCTAGCACAAATTCAAGCAGTTAGCGGATTCCAGGCGTAAGCTTCCGGCTTTATGATTCAAGGCGTATGTGTGTGAGAGGTTATCTTATAGTGCACAAACGGACTCAAGCGGCTCCAAGAGTCATTATGTGCAACCTTTGTCCATTCAAGCTCCCTTCCAAAATACCCATGAGCAGGCCCCCCAATCCCTCATCGCAGTCCGATCCAAACAGAGACCCCACAGGCCCGGAAGCAGTTCCACACCTACAGAACGAGGCGAAAGACATGGTCCACGGCTTACCCTGCAACCCACTCTACAACCTAAACCTATCTCCCTGTAGCTTTGCCGGACCACCACTAATGGTGAGCCTTGGGGTCGGGCCTACGGCAAACGTTCCCAAACCAAGAGCTTCTCTCTCTCTCTCTCTCTCTGTCTCTCTCTCTCTCTCTCTCTCTCTCTGCCGTGCCATCAATAGTCTTGCAATGCAAGGCATGCAAAGGCAGGGCAGAACATCAGGAGGCATAGCGCGAGCGCTGAACCGCCTTCACTCCAAGAACTTATACCTTAGTGATTTCCCCAAGTTCGTCACGAAGAATGCAGTATGAGCCGCTTGTGGCGCCTTCGGCGCCTTTGATGCTGAAGAGCCTCAGTTTCATGGAGGGGGGGTTGGTATTTAGAATAGCGGTTTGGGGCAGTTTTCGCCAGCCTACAAGCAGAAAGTGTAAGCAATAGCACTGTAACTTCTGTAGCATATTGCTGCAAGCGACGAAAAAACATAGCGACTCTGTAAAGAAGTAGGATCTGGACTGCTATGGTCGGTCACGGTAAACCCTCACAACCTGTGGCTGCCCGCCACATACTCCCCTGCCTCAGATTCTCACGTCCGAAACCTGCATCCCCAAAGCAAACACCACACTTGCACCTGAATTTCCCAGAGACTCCAAAACTACCCCTTAATTAAGGAATATTCCTTAAATCATATTAGGGATCCTATTATGATTTAAGGTATATTCCTTAATTAATGGGTTTTGTACACAGAGCTCAAACGTTCGACCCTACTCCGCTAATCTTCAACCCCTGGGTTCTGCAATCCGTCCAGCGGAGCAACTCGAACTGGGTTCGGCTGGAGTCTCTGAGAGGTCCACCACTTCCTCTCAAGACTTACCCTTTTGGTTCGTAGGGAGTGGAGGAATGGGGGTACAAGTATAACTACTATTAAATTACTACCATTCTTCCATTCCCTACTAACCAAAGGTAAGAAGAGCCCTGCCCAGAAATCCTGTCCCTCGAACTTTGGCAGGGTTTGAGGATTGAGGATACCGAGCCCCAAACTGAATGGTGGTCTTACGAAAGCGGGTGTATGGGACGTGGTGTGCTAGGGATAATCTCGGAAGTTTGGGCCGCAGCCGTGGATGATGACAGCAAGTTAAAAGTGATGTTCTCGAAGTCTCGAACCCATACACACAACAGCATACCTGCATACATGCAGTGTGAGCAGGTATAAGTATATTATGTATGTAAGCGTGCATGCATGCATGTACTCGAGTATGTATGCAAGTATGGAGGGGACAAAAGCACAACGCCTGACTTCCATGCGACAGCAGTGCCCCAAGCACTCCTCATCCAACTTGCCTCTGGCCTCCTGCAGCTTCTGCGTTTGGGGGTTCTATGCCAAGGCCTTTCAGTATTTCTATTTTAAGTTCGCAGGCTTGGGCCGAAGGGCGTAGGATTCGATATGCAAGACTCATCGCAACAAATGACAATGAACCTGAACGGCTTTTTTCACACAAGCCAGCCGATCACGACACATTCCGAGCCCTGCTATATCCCTATGAAGGCGACACGACTCGTCAGAACCGCAGACTGCAAAGAGCGTAAAAGCGTGATTCGAGTTCGAGCGTGCGATTCGGGCACCGAACCTACCTGACGCGATGAGTGCACGAAAAGGAAGGGTGTCAACAAGCCAAGGCTCCTCGCGGGCGCTAAAGAATTGCACTGTGTGCGCTGTAGCAGCATGCCAGGTTTACTTTGACAAGGAAGCTGTGTGTCCGTTGTGTTCTTGTGCTCACTCGAGACCTGCATGCTCTATCCAGCCAGAAGCAGTCATTCAATTATCTAAGTTTGGAAATGGAGACTGTGACAAGGCGCCTGCTCTTTCTCCTCTTTGAAGCGCTCTTTCTCCTCTTTGAAGCCCTTCAACTCCTCCATTTCCGCCTGCAGATGCAGCGCTGGAGATTGACATGCCGTGTTCTTGCCATCTAACTAACTGCTATCTATAGCTACTTCTACGGCTGCTACGGCTACCAAGATGCCGACAAGAACGACGCCTGCTTATCTCATGCTACCACTGTTGCAGAAACGAACACATGATTACCGTCACTACGACGGCGACTACTCAAAACAGAATAGTGAATAGTGCCAACCCTGTCAGTCTTGCTGCTACGACGAGACATACAAGAAGGAACATTCCTGCCACCGGTGCTGCTACTAAAGCTGCTGCTGCTTCCCCTGCTGCCACTACTGTCTTGCTGGCGCTCCTATCACTACCACAACAACTACTACGACCGCGACTACGACGACCACGACTAGGGCTACGACTCCGGCTACGATTACTATTACTACTACTACTGCTGCTGCTACTACTACTACGACGACGACTACTACTACTATTACTACCACTACCACTACTACTACTACTACTACGACGACGACTACTACTACTAACTACGAACTACTACTACTGCACCTCCTCCTACTCCTACATGGCAGCTACAGCGGCGATCTTCTTTGGCGACGCCTTCGACAGCTTCTCCTCGTCTGCACTTCGCGCCTCTTCCTGCCGAGGTGCATGCTGTGAGGGCCTGGCCCCCCTAATCCTGCAACCGCCCCAAACATGTCATGCGCCCTGTGCCCTTTCGGATAGTTCCGGACCTCAGGGCATTGGAAGACTTCGGATGCTGAGATGTATGGGTTCTGGCTTTTGGGCGTGCTGTCGATGGAGGCCATACGGATAACGCCCTGGTACGGGATGATTCCCGTCGGCTACTGTTGCTGTTCGAAGAGTAGTTGCTGATACTGGTTTTCAGACTAGATCACGACTGATACGGGCATTGAGTGCAATATGGAAGTGATGCACGCGAAAGAGCAGACACCCCCCCTCGCAGGCCGCAGGAAGTCCAAGGGAAAGTGGGCACTGGAGATGGCGGGTCCTGCTTAAAGAGGTAGTCCAAAGCCCCCTGGATGCTTTGGTCTCGATTGCCCATTCTCTTGTTCATCGTCCGGATGGCGTCCAGATCCTGCTGAAACATGCTGAGATCACAAAAAAAGACTTAAGCTGATTGTACGCACCATAGCAGGTTTACTTTGCACAAACTCTTTTGGGCACTCGCGCTCGACCAATCATTTTACAAACTCTGACTATGTATTACACATGTATGCATACACATATATATGTTGAAACCTATTTGCTTGTAATTTAGGAAAATATGTATATATATATATATGTGTGTGTATATATATATATATATATATATATATATATATTATTATTATTGTTATTGCTATTATAATATTATATTATATTTTATTTTATTGTATTATATTATATTATATTATATTATATTATATTATGTTATTTTATATTATATTATATTATGATATTTTATATTATATTATATTTGTTATATATATATATAGAGATGTATTCACATATAGATTCAGACTGACATTTTAACAAAAGCCTGAAGCCTGATATCCCAGTCCCAGAAACCTTGAGGCGCTCGAATCTCAGGGCTGCCGCTCCAAAGCCTTAATGCACACAAACCTCTTCTGCGAAAGCCGGACCCACCCCCCGTCCCCCCCCCCACCACCCCCCCCCCCCTCCCCCCCCCCCCCCACCCCCCCCCCTCCCCACCCCCCTCCCCCCAAAAAACAAAAAAAATCAAACTGTGCAAGATGGACCGAATGTGTAAGACTCAAAAAACAGCATATACTTCGCCCATATCCTAAACCCTAAACCCAATCTTAAGATGATAAGTTATAAGACTAAACCAAAAGAGCTTAGCCCCGAACGCTTTCAGCTCAACCCGAGAACTCCTTTTGATGATGTGGTTTTAGGTTTAGAGAGTTAGGGTTTAAGGTTTACAGGGCTTATACGGGCGTTTAATAAGGGAATCTGTTTAGGAGTTTTGTATACTTTAAGACCCATACCCATATGGAACCACTACGTAAAGTATAGAACCCTTCTATAGAGACCTTGCAAGAACCCGTAGCCTGAACCCCGCTCATCGTTTGTCCTCGAGCCGCTGCATCTCTGACTGGACGTCCACTGCTTTCTGCTCCAGCGCCTTCATCTGATCCTGCGCAAGGCTTTGGGTCTGGGGTTGGAGGTGGGAAAACACAAAAACGTGGGCAAGGTAAGAAAAGGCGAAGGCAAAGACTACGAATACCTTTAGCAGACTTAATACTATAATGTAGTCCAACTCTACTACACACAATGGCAAAAGCCCGACTTTGATTGCCGGTGCCAACATTGGCAAACGACTGTGCAGGAAGAGATGCGCTTGTGGTAAGTAACCACCCCGGAACCTCTGCAGGGATCCTAAAACAAAGCTGCGTAGGCAGCCCGAGATCCATAAGACCGGTCATGACTACGATGAGTTCATCACCTCCACCGCGGAAACATCATCGCAAACAAAAGCCTTCTGATCTTGCTATCTGCATCTCTGCGTACTGCACCATCCCATGCGCGTGACCAAAACCTCCCTAACTCTGTGTGTGTGTACATACACAAGTACGTATGTATGCATGCATGCGCGCATACACACACACACACACACACGCACGTACAATTCATAGCTCTACACATACGGAACCTACACAGCCTACACATACACATTACATAACAGCTACTTGTACAATGGTATCGACGAGGTCGTCCTCACAGTCTGCATGTCCCACCCCACCCCCAGTGCTCCTGCGCTGCCTCCTTCTCCTTCTCCTGCCTGCCGTGCCGGTCAGCGAGGTCATCAAGATTTTGGGTCTGTGAAACTTAGGGCGCGGATGCGCTCAGGGTTCTGTAAAATGTTTGGCATGTGCTCAGATAGCATGGGGATGGCACGTAAGCTTCGGGCTTAGGAGGGTGAACTGGGGGTTCCGGGGGGTAAGATTTGCAGCAGGCCGTGGTAACAGTTTCGGGCTCAAGGCCTATCATACATGTACTATGGCGCTCAGGATATCGGTCTGGAGGAAGCCGAGGTGCTTCAGTTGGGACTCCATGGCATCTGCATCCTTCCATGCCTCGTAGGTGCCTGAGCTGCACGGCCAAATCCCATCGACTCAATTTTCAGGGTGTCTTATTACATGCTACGCCTCACCTTCATCCGCCGATCAAGGCAACACCGTGCCAGCGGGCGGTGGAGGCAGGACTAGTCGGACTAGTAGACAAGGCGAGACAAGCAAAAACACACGCTCCGTCTCGGAAAACGAGGGTCAAACAAAGTGCATTGCGAGTGTATATGCTCCCGGCCCCCACCCGACCGTGACATCGGGATCTGCTTGGATACGATGGAAGCGGCAAACAGCTGCAGTCGTCATAACGAGTTGCATTCCTTGGAGCCCCGTACCCTGATGAAGGTGTACTGGTAAGTCATAGGCGGCTGCGATGTGGTGTTGCTTTGATGCTTTGGGCCCGGGCTCTTACCTAACAGGGCTTAGGGCCATGTGATGATATGAGACCAAGGATATCGGGACTTCACCAAACCGCCCCAAACTCTTGGAACCCAAACGCCCGAGCCCCTCCCCAAAGGTTGCGGGACCCGAAGTTTTGGCACATCCTGTCGAAAACCAGAACTTTGAAACCCATAGCTGCAAAGTGGCGCTTGCCACCGGACTCCATCGTGTAGTCGGAGTTCCTTATTCACGGGGCTTGGAGGATGTGGTTTCTTGGTTAAACAACTTCTGGTTTAGGATTCTGTGAGGCGGAAAAAAGAAAGACGGAACTACTAAACCCTAAACCCCACACCGGAGGGTCTACGCCATGCAGGACCTGTTGGATAAACTCACACTATCAGGATGGACCTGGGGCTCTGACAAGGACCCTGAGTGGTCTGATTCTCAATATATTGACCCTACAATACGGTACGCCCAGTTTTCTGCACACTTGCAGTGCTGGAAACTGCTTTTGCCTGCAGTTGCCCCTCACCCCCAGCAGTCTTGCATGGTTGAGGTGAAAGATCTGGTATCGAAAGCCTGGCAGTTCAAGTCAGCTTTGTTGACAGCTAGTTATCAGTGGGGTTATAAGGGGGGTAGCTTTAAGCATAACCCACATTAGGGAGACTTCTAATCCTCTTCTATACTGAACTTAGAACCCTAGCAAAATTATAATTTTAGCTGTTTCTTAAGGATTTTAATAACCAAAAAATTAAAAGTTATTTCTAAGTACCCCTAAGTCTTATAGCTACCTCCAAGAATGGCTTATCTTTCCCAGCGAGGCTCTTCGGATCTGTTTTGAAGGTGAATTCGGACCAACAGTGTCTGCATCTGCCGTAGAACCGGTACACCTCAGACGGCAGGGAGGCGCTTTCGAATCGGGACAGAAGTGAATCGGATTGCTGCAGATTGAATCGGGACAGAAGTGAGTCGGACTGCCACGGTTTAGAAGAACATGCCAAGGGGTCTTGGAGGCTTGAAGCTCATCTCTTTTCCAGAAGCTGAAGGGAGTTGGGGAAGCCCGGGAGCTTCATGTAAGACCATTTTGCAAGTGGCTTGCAACGTCACGCCAGGACAGCTTCATGCAGGACCCTAAACCCGGAGCCCCTGGACGCTGAGCCCTCAACCCTACCCTACACCCCGAAACCGGATTGGAAAAGGGTGCCCCAGCCTTCAGCCCAAGGTAGCTCTCGCGCTTGATCTGTTCAACCTTGGCCGTGAACTTCGTACCTCCGAGCACACAGCAGGGGCTTATAAGGTTTGGGGTTTACGGTCAAGGGTTGAGGGTTTAGCGTCTAGGGTCGAGCGTGTACGTGGAGGATCGTGGATACTTAACAGCCCCATGTACAAGGTGCTTGATACCCCTATACTTACTAAGTCCCACGATCCTCCAAGTAGGGTTTATGGGGGGGGCAAGGATCTTTTTGAAGTCCCCTTGGAGGGGGACCCTACAAGGGTCCCTGACCCCAAAATCCTAACCCTGAAACCCGTGGTCACCCTTACGCTGTAGGGTCCAAACTTTCGGGGTTTGAGGACTTACAGAATGAGCAGATAAGGGGTTTTGGGGCGTAAGGCGTAAGGGTATATGTGAATAATCTCACTGTGTGCTTGGAGTATGTGTAGACCAAAATCAGGGGCATTTAGGCGGTAGTTGTAATTCTATGGAGGCACGCTTGCAGTGCTTGTATTTCCTGAGACCCACGTTTGAGCTGCTTGCGACTTTCCCATGCCGTCGTTAGACGGCCAGCACACACCGAGCCCCTTACATATCAATACAAACGGGAGTTATAGAAAATGGGGGAGACCCTAAGATGGTACCCTAAATAGTAGGATCCTTATTATAAATTATAAGGACCCGCAATAAGGTACGGCCCCAATTTTCGGAAACTCCCAAGCTGAGCAGAAGAACTGCATGAAACCAAAAAGAGCCTGAGACTCCTCAAAGAAAACAGACGACGTGGAACCTTCGAACGGTACCTCCGCTGTTTGAATTACAAGGCTTCGGCAGCCGCAGTTGAAGAGGGTTTGAGGGTCGGCTATAAGATCGTTCGACTCGGAGAATCCGGGACATTGCCTGTTTTCGAAAGCCCAAAATAAGGTACGGCCCCAATTTTCGGAAACCCCCACTTGGAGCAAAGGACTTTCTGGAAGCTTAGAGGAGAAAATGGAACCCCAGGAGCAGCGCAGACTGACTTTGGGGTCTGGGGGGGGGGGGGGGCGGGTCCGCGGCTTTAGGAGTTTTAGGACTTAAGGGTTTATGGGTTTAGAGGTTAGGGTCCAGGGGTTCAGGGGTTTATGGTTTAGGGCTGTCTTGTCTTCATGTTTTCAGGGGTAGGGGTTTAGGATCCTCTGGAGCGTGCTAAGGTTCAGGATTGAGGGAGCAGCTGCAGATTAGACCTTCGAGCCCCTGTGAGGCCTGTGTAGTTGTACTCCTTGCAGGAGTCACAGACCATCGTGAATGGGAACCTCGCAGCGCAGAACCCGGAAGAAGTGTGCTGAGGCGTAGACCCTGTTTGGTAGCAGACTTGAACATACCGCCGGCCATTAGAATGACACGGGGCCTCCGAACCATCGACACCTCCCACAAGACCAATGGCCCGAGGACGGCAACAACATACCAAGGCGATGGATGATTCTCTTATCCCGCCGAGGCTCGAAACTCATGGAATCAGGAGCCCCGTCAATTCCAAACTAAAGAATCCCCAGGAAAGCTCGACATCTCGATGGTGGGCCCGGCTGATTAGGGTCTTCGGGGTCAAGGTTGAGCATTTACAGTTTGGATTGAAGTCTTCATGTGCCGCGCTTCACCAAAGCTTAAGCATTAAGGATTGGAGGAATGGAACTGAAAATGAAAAGGGGTTCCTTGTTATCATGCAATGCAAACTCCTTGACTAACAGGTTTGGAGTTTCTGGGTTTAGGAATTAAATCAACCGTAACTTTGAGGGTTGAAGTTGATAACTCAGACACAGGGTTCAGGGCATGTTGCTTCGACGCATATACTATGGCTTTGGGGGGTGTTATGATGTACCTATACTAAGGAATGCTTACATTCGATTCGCTCTTTGAGCCCTGAGCCAAATCAGTACCATGAAACAGTGTTCTTGACGGAAAACCCTAATGACCCATGTGCCCAAACAGTATTTGCTTTGGCCTTACGGTAACCCCTTATATACGTACTTCAGGACTGAAGTATATGTACTACGAGTTTGGGTACAAGGAATACATGGAAGCCTTGCGGAAAGGCAACGACGCCGATACGACCTTTCACAAAAGAATGCACACACTCCAACCCGCCTAAATCCCAAATCCTAAACCCCGATATCCTTGACCCAAACGCCATCGCGATAAAGCCTACAAGCCCCAGAAGCTCTAAACCCATAGACCCTTTGCACCCTGAACCACGCAAAGCCTCTGCACCCACCATCGCTGCAACGACAGGGCATCAATCGGATGAACCAAGTTTACACCCTAAAACACCCGGATAGACCTGATCTGCGACCACGGAGCATCATTCGGATGTTCATCATCTGTGGCCCTTTGGGCTTCAAAGCCTCGGGACACTGCTCAGAGCAGATGAGGTCTGCCACAAGGGGCTTCCTGTCAGGCTACTGGACTGAACGAGTTACAAAAGGACTTACAACAAGAGTTTCTCTCAGAGTTACGATAAGTAACTCAGATTTAGGGTAAGAAATACTATGAGGGTTTCTAGAACAGTAGATATTCGGGCTACTCTATAAGGCTTGCTTTAAGCTCGGCTTTGACGAAACCATCCCTTTTGTGAACCGCTGATCATGCCCGGGATTGGGCTTTAGACTGCAACGTGCCTTCGGTTTTAGACCCTCGAGGGTGCCTTCACGGGCATCAACTTCGAGGCATCGAAGTCGGGTGGGTAGTAGACGCCAGCGGTGAAGGTCCATCCTCCCAGCACCGGCTGCTCAAGCGCACCAAGGGGATGAGCGAGCTATCGGGCCCGGTTACACCTAACCCTTCAGCATGTGGGTAGTTGTCAAAATTATGGTACCTAATTGGGTAGCCTAAGTATTAGGTGCTGTATTAATATTAAGGACTCAAAAAGGGACCATAATTTTGACAACCACCCATGTAACCGGCGAGGGGGTAGTTCAAGGAGTGAGTTGACACCTGTTTACCAACATCTGAACTGGATACGCCAACACCCGTCCCAGCATGGTCACCCCCGCAGCCTAGACCCTAAAGACCTAAACCCCTAAACCCTTAAACCCTTTTCTTGAACGTGGATTTGATGGGTTTAAACCCTAAACCTCAAACTTAAACCCTTCTGAACCCTAAACCTTAGGTGCCCCAAATCCGGACCCAAAAGGACCCTCCCGGGGCCCGGTGCCTACAAAGGCGCTCTTCATAAACTTCGAGGACATGGTACCGTCCGCCATGGTGACGACCTGTGCTCAAAGCGGCCACACTCCTCATTATAAAGGAATCTTCTAGTAACCCTTATAGAAGGTAAGCCTTGCAGTAACCCTTAAAGAAGTAAGCCTTAAAGTAGCCCTTATCGAAGTAAGCCTTAAAGTAACCCTTACGGAAGTAAGCCTTAAAGTGACCCTTATAGAAGTAAGCCTTAAGGTAACTCTTATTAGAAGTAAGCCCTGGAAGTACTATTTCCAGCAACTCGCACGGTAGAAACTCTGGGCTTCCTGTACTTGGAGACGGACTTTTGTTCCGGCAGCGGGGGCTTTGGACGCAAAGCGCAGGGCTACTGCCGACACTGCAGCTTTTAATGATTTTGAGATTCGGTCAATATGGGAGTTTCCGAAAATAGGGGACCCTAATAATATAGTACCCTAAATAGTAGGATCCTGATTTTTGTAAGGACTCCAAAATAAGGTACCCCGAATTTTCGGAAACTCCTATACCGTCACATCAATCCCATGTTGTGAGGTAGGATGTAGGAGGCAATGCAAGGAGTTACCCTGAAAACCTTTCGGACGCTCACAGACACATAACAGCAGCTACCAACACAGAGCAAAGCTCGACCACAACGCCTGACAAAGCCATCACGAACTAGTTTAAACAGGCAAGCAAGACATCTAAAGACCCAGACGCTGAGTTCCGGGTTTTGGGTTTGGCCTGGAATCTAGAATGTAGAAGATCATTAACTTCGACTGTCCTGCTTCGAAGCCCAACCAGAAAGAAATCGGAATCTGCAGAATCCGAACGCCTCTGGCGGGGCTCAGAGTTCGGCGACTTAACAGAAGGCCAGCTTGAGGGTATACGGACAAGGGCCACATGTGCTTTTCACAGTTCTATCCAAGTTCCTGTCCAAACCCTGAACCCAAAATCCTAAACCCCAAGCCCAGAACTTCACCGTCCCATTTTCCCGGACGTAGAATTACCACCGAGCTTCTGCTGGCTCGGCCGGCCCTGCGAGCTCGCAGGGCACCCAAGGGCTGTACAAAATGAAGGGCTGGTTCCCTTGTGCCAGCGGGCTGCAGACAGCAACTCAGGTCCAAGGCATCCGTTCAAAAAAGTCTGAACCCTTCGGTACGATTTACGACCCTATGATTTTGTGTTTAGGGTGTCAGCGTGCAGCACTTTGTGGCCAAATCCCAGGTCCATCCTGTGGCGATATCCCACTCTCGTCATTCTCGTGCGCGGTCCCCTGGCTCTAGCTCCCATCTCACCCCCTAAGATAGGGGCCTCAATAATTAGAATAGGGTTCGGGGGCCCATTATACTAATTTCATCTAATTCTATAATTAAGAACCACCAAACTTGTAGAGGCAATTGTTAAGGCCCCTACAAAACCCAACCACAAGCCTCCATCCCAGAGAAAAGCCTTCAGCACAGCAATCCTGCGAAAAAGCAGCCCAAAGCCTTCGATCCCTAAATGAAACCGCCTAAGCTCAGAGTAAGAGGAACTCTCAGAAGCACTGATGTCAATAAGAGTTGTAACCATTCCTAGGGTTCCACGTTACTAATCAGATACTGTGTGGCCTACTCACCCATTCGTTAGGTAATTGGAGACCTGGGGAATAAGAACAGCCAGACCGTCAGTACAATTCGACTCAACGGTTGATCGCACTGCTATCGCACAGGATGCTGCTACCTGCCCCAGGATCATGGTAAGCACCGCCGGGGCCACAGCACCACGTCCGGCTTGAGGCCTGCGGCTACCTCGCAAACGCAGCCAGCAGTAGGCCAAGGTGGGCTTAGAGTGGACTCGGCGCGTAGGGGCTTTTAAGGCTCTGGCGCTTGCGGTTGTCGTGGTTCTGGCAGCTATAGCGGGACTCACACACCCTGGAAACCAACCACTCGACGTCTCCCTGCAGTGGCATATTCCTGACAAAAGCGAAATTTCAAAAGCGACATGTGCACACCATGAAGCACTATGAAACAATAGCTGCCTCTAGCCTCACACGGAACCATGACGATACAGAACGAAAGAACCTGTTCCATTAAACTTCGTAGCATTGTCTGCCGTCTGCAGACGTGAAAAGCTTCCGGAGCTTGAACCGTCGTCCCTGGATCTACCTCGACCCTACAAACTCCTTCCTTTTCAGGGCTCCCTTGTAGGATTTCCGTATATGAATCCTCAACGAGGTAGAGTCTTTGGGGTGCATTAAGGCCCTGAGCCAGATCGCAGTTGCATGCCGAGCTGCACATTCCCAAAACAGGCCAACCGCAACCTGGTGAGAATGGAACGGAAATGATCCAGCCAGTTTTGACTTGAAACCCGGTGTTGGGCTGAGGTTTTTGAGCCGTATATAGGGTTTCAAATGAAAAATGCCCTGTCTGCTTTCGGTTTCTAGGGGTTTAGGAGACTTTACGGTGGCTGCTTATGAAAGGAAAGCTTCTTAGCCCGGGAGATGCACTGGCATGTCTGGTGTCTGGACTTGCTACACCGTATAGCTCGGATACCTTCCGCTGCGGAGGTTACACGTCGAGGCTGCTTCGATGTGGATCTGGCTTTTTCATGAGAATCCCAAGTTCTCAGGCGCAAACTCTTGTTTGCCCTATGACGAATCATGACACCCTGAAAACTGATCATGTAGCCGCTTTCGTCTCGCGTAAGCTCCTCAGTACATGTTACACATCCCCTGTCCTACTGCAACCATACACGTGCATGCTGGAAGCTGTTCGAAGTAGACATCTGTCTGAAGCACCTATTACGGCTAGGACGGTAACCGATATCAACCTCAAGTATTTATAGGTATTGTATTGTCAAATAAAAAGCAAACCAGCTCGGCGAAGTACCTGCCAGCTTCCGCCGCGCTCGGCCGCGGCTACAGCGGCCGAAGACGCGACAAGGCTCATGGGAAGGCGACGTGCCTGCGTCGCGCAGGCTTATCCAGGCGCTTGAAGAGTTTTGGGATTTCGATTGGTCTAGGGCTTCGCCTAAGTCCTAAGTTCTGTTTATGGGGCCAAGCCGCGAAGCGGTTGTGACAAATTTGCGGGTTCGGCCGGGACTTGCTCATACTCGCCCCTGGCACAAAGATATGCTGATGCTGGTCACTGCCTTGCAACTGTTCATGGGCAACCTTGCATTTTATAAGCCCCAAAAAGCACAACAGGGTGCTTCGGCTGGCTGTGCCTCCTCCTGATGCGCAAACATAAAGCGTTCCTATCCCTGAATATCATGGAAACACACACCCTGGGACTGGTGTTGTTAATAAACCCCAAACCGCGGGGCTACTACGCAGAAACAACTGACCTGTCGGTTCTGAGGCCCTTAACCCTGAACCCTACCTTCATCTCGCCGACAAGGGATACAGCCCCCTTCCACTGTGCACCTCTGGCTCCGGTTAAAGAAGGCATCACAGGTCTGTGCTCTCTTTTGCAATAAAGCTGGGGACGGATGTATTGGAATTACGGGCGGAATTGTGGGTGTTTGTAAAACGGGAGGGGTAGATGCAGTAGGCTATAATCTAAGCACCCCCTACATGTGTGTAAAATATATATATATATATATATATATATATATATATATATATATATATATATATATAATGTACATGGACAGAGACACATACACACGAACATACATGCATACACACGCCGTTGAAGAGCAAGCAAGGGACATGTTTTGTGTGCGTGCGTGCACATATGCGCATATATATATATATATATATATATACATATATATATATATATACATATATATATACATATATATATATATATATATGTATATATATGTACATGTACATGTGCATGCATGACAAAAGGTGCATTTATTCATATGTATGTATATCCAGATGAACACATATACATTTATGCACATATGTGTGTGTTTATTCATGTGGGAATATACATGCGCGTGTGTGTGTGTGCGTGTGTGTGTGAGTGTGTGTGTGTGTACTCTGTCCAGATACGTACACACATAAAACCGTGCACATATGCGTTCAACTATCTATCTGCCTGTTTGTATATCTACCGAATCTAGCACTGCATCTGTCTGTCTATAGGTACACACAGTTATGTATCCATACACATACTTACTACCGTATACTTATTTTTTAGACATGGAGCAAAGCACCAGACCACTGTGCTTATCCTGGGTTTTGTCTTGCATTGACGACGGATCGGTTAGAGTTCGGGGTTGTAGGGGTTGCATGCATACATACACACACACACACACAGAGACATCTCTATCTAGCTATATATACACATCTATATACGTATATATATATATGTACATAAACAGATATAGAGATGTATGTATGCTTAATCCATACGTATTTGCATGTTGCGCATACTGGTAGAGGTAGGGGTTCTCTCTCTCTCTCTGCCGTGCCATCATCAAGTTTCTCGCAATGCAGGGGCACGAAAAAGCAGGCCAGTACATCAGGAGGCATAGCGCGAACGCTGAACCTCCTTCATCCTTCTGGCCCACTGAACCGGACAAGAACTTACCTCTACCACGACTTGTCGGGTTCAACAAAACAAGGACATGCAGCTTTGCAAACAGACTGAAGACTTCCTAAAACCAGGGGTAGGGTTCACAGTTGAGTATTTGTGAGTCTGCTCCCTTGTGCTCCCATGTCGATACAGGGCCGCTGACCAAAAAACACTTTCACGGCCCCTTTCGACCGACCGAACCCTAATGCCCAAAACGACTCGCCAAAAGGTCTCTTATGCGACACGCTCTGGGCGCATGGACGTTTGCCAAGACTGGTCATCCTCGGCACTTCTGGGGTTCTTTCGGGAATTAATTGCCTCATGGCAAGTAGTAAGGATTTTAGGGGCAGGTCCTGTACGGACGGGCGTGGACCATTGGTTTGTACACTTTTATACAAGAGTGTGATCGGTGTAGTTCCCGGATTTTGGTCGGACTGCTCGAAGCGATACTGGACTTTGCAATATCTGCTATCAGTGCCCTTGTTTGTGTTTTGTGGGTGTTTGCTACGGCTAGTATATGCTATTACTACGACGACGACCGCTATTGTCAACGCCATGGCAAGCAGCAGCAGTAGTAGCAGCAGCAGCAGCACGAGAACACCAGCTTTCCGGCAGGCTGTAGCAAATAGGCGTGCAATCGGGTAGCTATGGCAATCGCCACAACCTAGTTACTAGTTGTAGTATGAACAATCGCGAAGGTGCCAGTTGCAGTCATAACCATGGCAGCAATCGGTATTTTCAAGCCTCACAATGCCGAGTCAGAGTCCGGCTGCAAGGGACATAAAGCGGCTTGGGCGTCTTTCAACGCTCGTTTTAGGTCTTGCAATAAAGGTTCGATACCCAAAGGCCCCAAAGTAGTTCCCTCTTGGGGTTCATATATAGAACCCTGTAAGGTAGTCCCAAAAGGGAACTACTCTGGGGCCTTTGGGAAAATGGAGTGCTTAAAGCGAAAGGCCATAAGATGCCACAAGTAAAACATTCGGCATCTCAGAGACTCAAATATCCCTTAATCGCGGCCCATACCTTAAATCATATAAGGGATCCTACTATAATTTAAGGTATATTCCTTAATTAAGGGATATTGGAGTCTAGGGGATCTCCAAGCCAAGCGACAGCGTGCTGAAGGTGACGGCATCGGCCGGCAGGCCCCTGTCAAACCACGGAAACCAACCCAGAGACTCCAATATCCCTTTATTAAGGAATATACCTTAAATTATAGCCGGATCCCTTATATGATTTAAGGTATATTTTTTAAGGGATATTGGAGTCCCTATTTGGGAGTTTCCAAAAATAGGGGACCCAAATAAAGTACCCTGAATAGTAGGAACCTTCTTATAAGGACCCCATATTAAGGTATCCCCACTTTTCGGAAACTCCCATTTTCCCGGACTGCAGCGGAAACCCCGGGCTCAAAACAGTCCAAAAGCCTTCCATATTACCTTGACCCCACGTAAAGCATGTCGTCGGGTAAACAGAAGCTTCCAGAGTATATCTGCGCACTTTGCGCACCCTGTAAACTTTAGCCCTTGTAAACCCTTAAATCAAAAACCTGGATTGTTAGAGTGCGAGCGCCGAAACCCTTCTTGAAGGAGCCCTGCTCTAATTAACGAGTTCCCTTTAGCCAGCCCCTGACTTTTCCGGGGCTGGCGAGGTTGATTTAAGTGTTTGGTTCTGGGTCTCGAAGTTCGGCTCAGGGTGTACACGTTGAGGGTCTTGTAAAGTACGGTGAGGGATCTGTTTTTAGGGTTTCGGGTTTGAGAGTTTCGGTTTTGGGGTTTGGTCGCTAGATTGATTTGGTTTACCAGGTCAAACTTGACTCGTCGGGAGTACTACAAGGGTCTAGGCGGCCTTAATCGTTGTATTTCTTGGAGGCGGGGGGGGTGATCATAATCTTGATATTCCAGGGGCTTGGGGAGATAAAAATGAACAATCATCCCCACCCCTCTCGTAATTGAAGCCACTACTTGGAGGGTCGGGGGCCTTAGCAACTAGTTATCTTATAGACTTATCAGTCTCATAGACTTTTAAGGGTACTTGTAACTCTACTTACTACCTACTTACTAAGTCCCCCGATCCTCCAAGTAAGCCACCTCTGAAACCCCACATAAAGAAAAAAAGCACGCGGAAGACGCCACCAATCCGAACCTCGTTTCCATGTGTCTCCACACGGCAATACCCATCCTGGGGCCGGTGGCGATGCCCAGCTCTTGCCAGGGCTTCTAGGGTCCGAACCTTAGGGCTTTGGGCCTAGGGGTCTCGGACGTGGATCAAATTTGATCAGGATTCTCATGGTACCGGGCTCGGGGCCCATGCTCTTAGCTCTACCCTACACGGCCCGGAAGAAGGGAATTGAAGACCTCTAGTAAATCGAACTGACTACGGTCAGAAGCTATCTAAAACCAACGTGAAGCCATCCCATCTGGCTGCTTTTGATGCCGCGAGCGCTGGGGAAAACCGACGGTTCATGCACCGTGCGGGCGAGTGGAAGTGGAGTTCCGCCTTGCTTTCGAAAGCCACAGCTGAAACAAATAAACGGTTGTTGTGGAAAAGAAGCAATATCTAGTGTTGTCTCTTCCTGCATATGATATGGTCGATTCAAACACAAGGAACCTTGAAATCACCTGAAGAACCACGAAAAAATCGGGTTGTAGTTCAGGCTGACAGATTTGTAACGTTTTTCCCGACACACTAAACCCTGAATTCACCTACTAGGCACTGGGCTTAAGTCGACCCATGTTGTGTGAAGTCGGCCCTCCCCAAGCTCACGCCCCGATTCGTGCGAAGTCGACCCATCCGCGAAAAGTCGACCCACAGACTGCGATCCGCAACTGCACGCCGGTTTTGAACGAGCACAACCCGATATGTCAAATCTGCGCGTGGCACGAGACTCTTCGCACAAAGTGAAGCAAACGTGCACTGAAACAAACAAGAACTGCAAGTGCACGCCCCGTTCTAGTGGGAGCTATCCAAGCCTCGAAACGAGCGGAAACTGCATGTACACGCTGGGTTTCAACGAGCTTTGTCGGATCATGGTGGCAAACCGCGCCCTAACTATTGGTTGCAACCTATATGGGAGTTTCAGAAAGGGGCTCCAGCCTAAGCCCTAAGCTTCTGATCCTTCACCCTAAACCCTAAAGAACCTACTTCTTTCGTGTTCCTGATTATGACTTGAGTCATTAAAGTAAACCCTACCCAGAGGAAGCAATGTACTCTTCAGAAAGGGAGATGACCCCAGGTACCTTGGTTACTATTTGTGAGCCAAAGTCCCACAAGTGTACTCTTTGGAACCCCAAGTCCCGCGATCCTTCAAGCAACCCTAAAAACCCTTATAAGACCCTTATGGATCCTTATAGATCCCTATAGAACCCTCATAGATCCCTTTAATTAAGCTAAGTAAACCCGAAGTTCCAGAAGTGACAGCTGCATGTCAGAACTCCCAGGTAAGAGGATCCCTCCAAAGGCTCCAAGATCGCGGCTTTGAAGAACTAGAAATATAGGGGTCGTAATAATTAGAATAGGGCTCCTTGTTAAAGTGGTCCTTCATAGGTCCTATAAGGTACTATAACGCAGGGGCCTTAATGATTAGAACAGGGTTTTAAGTTTGGGGCCAATTATACTAGAAGGGCCCCAAAATAACATAAGTAAAAAATTATGGGCCCCTATAGTAGCTATGGTTTCAGGGGAGGGCGAGACGTTTAGGGACTGGGGTTGAGGGTATATAGAGGTGCTTCATCCTAGTAAGTTTGCAGTAGGCCCATGGCTGAAGGATCTACGTCAGCAGCCAACCTCCTTTTTTCCCAAACCCTAAACCCTAAACCCTAAACCTTTCTGTAGTGTGGGATATCGAAGCCTCTGGCATTCCTGTGTGCAGAACTACCAGCCATCAGCGGATTTCAGAACTCCAGCCTTGCTCCTGGCAAGCACGGACAGCCCAAGGAAAGCAGGTTCAGGGTGCAGGGTTTAAGGTTTAGGGATGATGCCCTGAGGTATTCCGACCTGTGCAGAGGCTATTTATATATATATATATATATATACACATACATATACATGTAATTATCCGTAACTACACATATATGTACGCATTTATTTGGTAAGACTTATTTGACTTATTCGTTGATTGCTTTGGCATGTTTTCACCAGCACGATCAAAGAACGGGGTCCGATATGTCTGCATGTTACCACGAAGCGCATACAACCCAAGCCAATGGTTGGTTGTCGCGGAGGTCGGGACAACGCGCTTTGACAAACTCGGCTTCCGGGACCATAAAGATTCGGAATTCCCTCGGGAACACTGTTTTTTGAATGCTTTTGTGCGGCCATTTGGTCGCCACAAGCTACTTGTAGCTCGTTCTTCACTGGGACTACTCCTCCTGATGTGTAAGGCGAGGTTTTGAACCAAAGTTTGCCCTTCAGCTCGCACGTAGATACCTTTCCCATATCTTGGCTATTCGCACGATGGTTAAGTCTGTCATGCCGCTGGTTCATGTGCACGCTGGCCCTCTTCAGCCCAGCAACCCTCAGCCCCGTCAACGCTTGGTTTTTGAAGCAGGGCTCTGCAGCTATGCCTGCCCTTCAAACCCCGAGCCCATGTCAGGGCAGGAAAGCCGAAGAAGCAAGCGGTCACGCGTGAGTACCAAATGTCGTCCACCGTGAAACCCCAAAACACAATTACATCTGTCGACACCGTCGGGTTTCCGCCCATGCGGCTTGAGTGTTCGGATTCTCTGGCGAACAAACATTTTAAAGATTTCAAGATTTCGGTCCTTACGCCGCTGCCTGCTGTTTTGCGTTATTGGCCTGGTGGCTGCCGGTGAGAAGCACACATCCACCAAGTGCTTCCAATAGTTTTTAGCAAGGCTTCGTGGGATGCAACGGCGCAATCAGAGAGGGGCCTGCTGCCGGAGTTGGGTAGGTGGTCTGCGATGGCTCGAATGCTTGTTTTCTGTCGGGTACTCAACGCTTGTGTCGAATGCAGGAGCCAAACGTTCAATTGTCGTGTGAGCAAATGCATGTTGTGGATCCGCGCAAGGACTTCTGGAGATTCAGCACAGGAAGCACGGGATATGCAGTTCCTCGATCGAGTGGGCAGCAGCGGACAGGTTGCCAAACCGCGCGCATGAGTGTCTTCTTGTGATTGCCTAGCTTGCAAAGCCTTGTAGTCGAAATACCCCATAGCTCAGGTTTGAGCTTTTGCATGTAAGTACTCTTGCAAAACACCCACAGCCTCGAAAACCCTCAACCCTCAAACCATAGAAGACCCGAAACCATGAACCGACACTCTACACACTTCCACACCCGCCCCAAAAGCTGAATTAAAGATCCTGAGCCGCAAGACCCCGATCCTGAAGCTTCAGCTGTCAAAAAATATTCCCGAAGAGCCCAAGCCCCTGTAACTAAGTATATTCCGGAATTAAGCGGTATTAGGCTGTCCATACTTCTCATGAACTGTGGCACATGGATGCAGGTGGCCCACAACCTATCATTTCAATCCCAAACCGCAAACCCCTAAACCCTAAGTCATAAACCCTAAACCCTAAAGGGAACTCCAGAAAGTTGGAATATGGATTAATGGTAGGATCCCCTATAATTTACCTTAAAGGGGTTACGATAATGATATTCCAACTTTCTGGCTTCTACTGTAAACCAAGAGCGTCCTTTAGCAATCCGGGTTCCCGTCTCCAGGGTCGTCGCTGTGGGCATTTGCTAGACATACCACCCACTTCACAGCCTCGCAAGACTGTCGCTCACATGGGGTTTAGGGTTTAGGGTTTTAGGGTTTAGGGTTTTCGACGCTCACACTCGCACAAGGCAGGCAAGGCTCCACATAGTCCACAGAATCACAACTAAGAGTATGCAATGCCCCCACACACGGAGCAAAATCAACAAAAGAGGTCATAGGGCAGCTGTAGGCTAAAAAATCAATACCCATGACACGTGACACGTGTCGGGGGTAATTGCAGATGCCGAATGTCCTCATTGGGACACTCCTGTTTCAAAATGTCTATCCCTGTTTATATTCACTAGGCTACCATCGACCCTTCTCCAGCCACAAGTCTCGTGGTGCATTCTCTCTTGCAGCATTGTAGAACACAGGCAGGGCCAGCATGCAACATACCCATCCACTCGCTGTCCCAAGCACATTCATGCATCAGACATGAACTCAAGAATTGGTCCATGCTGTCACCGTACACAGGCTGTCTCAATTTGGCATCCATGCATATGCAAAAGGAATTCTCGGCAAACGCCCATCTCCACAATGAACCAGTCGAGGCCAGTCGAGCTTGAGAGGACCAAGACAGCCCAGCCATACAGAGTTCTCATGCAACTAGGCATACACCTCCGTCCCATGCAATAAATTCCCACGCAGCGAGATACATCTCCGCCTCACGCAACAAATTCCATGCATACGCAGTTGTACATCTTTCTCCATATCATGCAGCAAATTCCAGAAAGCATGCATAGCCCAGCCACCATACCATCTCATGCCACAAATTCCAGAAAGTCTTCATAGCCCGCCATCATGCAGCAAATTCGCCCTTCCAAGCTCCAGTAAATTCCACATCCACCATGCACCAGTAAATTCCACTTCCGTCATGCATCAGTGCCCATCCCATTGGCGCCATCACCGGCTACTCACCATTGCTGCCGGCTAGACCACATCAGGGGCGACCAAGTCACGCCTAGTGGTGTTACCCGCCAGCAGTTGGTCCGCTCGTAAGTACCACATCCTGAGCCTGATTCTCCAGACCAGACCATCAGAAATCTCCACGATTGTATCCATGTGACCCCGATCCAGTTCAGTCGCCGGACACTGTGCCATCACAACCAGGCAGGCCCGTAGCAGGTATCGTATGTACGCTCCTACCAGATCGAGGCCACAAACACCTCTCTGTTCCTCTTGCAACACCACGAGGCGACCGTGTAGATACCTGGCAAGCATTCCAGCACTGTCCGTGTCCAGGTCTTCAAAGAAATCAAGCAGGGCAGTGGCATTCAGGCCAGTAACCAATGTCACCGGTGGCGGGCACATTGCAAAGGTCATGGAGCAAAGGCGAGGGTTAAGGCAGCACTATCTAAGAACGTGTGAAGCGGGCTAGGGGGAGTACAGCCTAAAGGCGAAAGTTGTTAAGTACGAGGTACATAGCAATCTGAGTGCAATCGGGATCCGTACTTCCCACTATGAACGGACTCGGGAGACGACCGCAACGAAATAACCTGTAGCATCAAGGCACCATCCAAGCAGAACAGGAAACACCCATGAGGTCATTCATGCAGCAGAGGCATCACCCATAATCACCGAAAGGAGCTCGTACATTTAGTTCCTACCATGTGCCATGTAGTCAATGATTTGTCACAATCTCTCCTCTCTCTTCTGTCTGGCACTGAACTCACTGTTGTTTCCTTCTTTCAGCTGTCGGTCAGGCCCTGTCAGCGCATACAGAAGTTTCCGGACATGCCTGTGTGGTTGCGGAAGACTCCTACGGCTCCAGGAAAGGCATAAGTCTAGCAAGCAATATAGGTAGAGCAACGTGAGCCGCCCTCCCACTGGCATTATAGGTCGTGCATTCACATGCAAAAACACTACTCCGGGAACTTTCAAAGCAAGTGTGAATTAAACATAGCATAAAATATTGTTACACTCGCATGTTGCTAGCAACCTGTCCCAGGGCCGGGTGCAAAGTAGATACAGCTTCAACAACATAACATAAAGAAAGATTCACCCGTCCATGTCAGGATGCCAGCAAGCGCGGGAACTGCGGTGCCCAATCGTCCAGAGGTTCGCTTATCATACTCACATGCATTCCGTGGTGCCATCTTGCATTGATGTCGTACTTGCAGTGAATTACGTGGTGCCGTCATGCAAAGGAATTCCGTAGTGCCATGCATCGTCAAATTACGTAGCATCGCACATCCTTCCCAAGTCCCCGCATGTAAGCATCATGTACAGTACCAGTAGGTGACAAAGCAAGCATCATGCAACACAAAACTACAGGATGAGGCCTATTGTTGGGTCAATGCTCGCGAGGGCATACAGACGACCAAAATGTCTTCTCACCGGATAACATCAATATTACAGTGTTAAGCTAAGTTTGGAATAAACAAACCCGAAGCAAGGAGATCTAGTGGATGTTATCCGTGGAGACCATCTTCACTGAGCCGTCGGGAAAGGTGACCGTGGCGAATCCAGGATTGCGGGGAGGCAAACGACTCTGAAGGTCAATAACAGTGGGTGGGTTCCTGGATCCGCTCGCGGATGAAAGCATTGTGTTATGCCCCGTGACAGGAAACTGTGGGAAAGAGCGGTCGAAAAACCTATCCCGAAAGTCAACCAAAACCGACCCAACCTCCTGGACCTCGTGAAAGGCATCCCTGCTCATCTCCCTCAGATCCTGCCAATGGCTCTCACTGTCCTTCAGGGTTTCACCCAGGCTCAACAAAAGATCTACCGCTCGTGTCTGGCCTGCACTGTCTACCGGCGGTTTACCGAAGGCCGCCCCAATCTGGGCCATGTTAAGTGCCAGCCCATCTGTGACCGCCTTCATCTGTGTGACCGAGTGCTCAAGACCACGCACAAGAGCACAGAGGTCGCGGTGGTGCGTCGTGGCTTGTCCCTTCACAAGCCCCACATCCTCCGTCAGCGACTGAGTCTTGGATCGGACCAGCTGCTCCACCCGGTCAAGCGTTCTCTTGACCCCTTCTGAATTTCAAGAAGGACGCAGAGGGCACCGGCTCAAAGCGGGCTCCCATCGTAAATCCATGGTATGCATTCTCGAACGCCACGAACCTGTCTCGTGAGTCGTCGAAGAAGCGGTGGTGCATCTCTGCAAACGCCATGGCGGCTTCCACAGCCTCTGTGGCGGAGCTGCAGAGGAATACCGTGGCAGCGAAGGACATGTCCACCAAGGTTTCTGCCAGCCTCAGCTGGTCTTCGCTCGACCACCGGCCGGAGCCAAAGTCCAGCCCTTCGCCGAATTCCAAATCGTTCTTCAATAGGGTCTTGCGCAAAGCCGAGTACTCGCCTCGGCGCTTCGCTCGGAAACTCGAACCGCAAAGCACAGGCGACGAATCGCTTGGAGCGAAGAGCTCCTCGTCGTCGAGCACTGGCTGAAGCCATTCAGCCGGCGTGACAACTCTGCGAGCCTTCTGCCCGTCCTTCTCGACAGTGAGCTCACCAGCAGACACCACGTACAAGCGGCCAGCTTTGACGGAGCCCTGCTGAATGACCTGTCCAGAAGGGTCCTCATAGTCGTCATAGTCATTCGACGAAGGTGCAGCCAGCTGGTTCAGGTCAGGCGTGGCTGGATCTGGGGCGAGCAGTCGCCGCAACAGATGGACCTCTGCGGGGATGAATTCCGCTGCATCTGCCCGCAAACGAAACGTGGCCGCTTGCAGTCCGGATTCTCCACTCGGAGCCCTTGTGGCATTGGAAGACATCGGCAATCTCAAGGTTGAATCGTCCTTTCAGCCTTGGAGGATGTCGAGCATCCTCTAGCCTTTGATGTGCGAGACATGGGTCGGCACGGCGACTGTCACGAAAAAACATGGCATCAGCAGGGCTATAGTAATACACAATGTTTCCGGCTATTCTTACTTGATGTTAAGCCCACAGGTCACGGACGCCAGGCTGCACTTTTAGAAATTCTCCGGAAACTGATTACGAGTCAGGCTTTGTTATTGTAGCGGGTTATGGGCCCGCTGGCCAGAGCAATGTTGCTGTCAAAGCGGGATGACGATTGCAACAGGTCGTTTGCTCCACCCTGAGGTGAGAGCATTCACATTGCGCTGTATTCGTACTTATGTTGCCGAGTAATTTTCCCCATCCAAAAAGTTGCCTTGAAGAACTTGGTGTTTCATGCACCCCTCCCACAATCTACCTGCTAAGCCACCTTGAGCCAAAATGGCTGTTTTAGGGTTTTAGGGTTTAGGGTGTGTACCGGAAACTTGTTCTTTGACTCCTTTTTCTCAGAGGCTGCAAGCTGGTACCGGAAAGTTTAAGCTTTTGGAACCATAAGCACAGGAGTCGGAAGCATCTGTAACAGAAACAATATAGCAAGGATGAAAGTCAGCAGATCCTAGAAGATTGAAGGGACTGCAGAGGCTTGTTTCAAAAGCCGTGCGTGCGACACCCCAGTCCCAGCAAAGCCAGAGGCGTCGTCCGTTTCTACCGTGATCGTAACTTCTGGGTTTAGTGTTTAGGGCCGTCTAGGGGTTTAGGGTTCGGGTTTAGGGGGCTTAACCAGAACATGAGGAAACGTCAGCCTGGAAACCGATGCAAAGTCAGGAACCCTAAAGCCAAAGCCCCAAACCCGAAAACGGGTTCACTGGCCCCTCGTCCCGCCCAACCTCCTCAAGCTTGACTCGTAAACTTACAGGATTCGGGCGGGATTTATGTGCTGTCATATGGCCGACAGGGGCTTTATGCCCTTAACGCCCTCGACTTCTGCTGAAACTGTCGCGACCGACGGCAACATGCACACCAACAACCTATGAAGTCTACGAGCAGTCGCCGAGTTCGAAACCTTGAGTCGTTCACGCAGGTTTGTATTTACCCGCGCAGTTGATGAGCCATTGCCCGACGAGCAGAAAAATGCAAGTTGTCGACATGGTTCCCTGACGGTACGGTGCAAGATGGATCCTAGACTCTAAACCCTAAACCAAACTTCCTAAGAAAAGATAAGATCTTTCGTCGACCAAACCTCCAGGATGGAGGGTGTAGGGCGTTTACCTTCCCCTATAGACCCTAAACTCCTACAGCGCCGTTAAGACCGGAAGCCCCTAGCCCTAAACACCCAATGCTGCAAAACCCTACACCCCTAAATCTTAAAGCCCCTAGATCCAAACGCCCCTGAATACCTATAAAACCGCAAAGCCCTAAACCCCAAAACCCCAAAACGCTAAACCCCCACAATCCTAAAATTGTAACTACAAATGAACCGCCAAGTAGACCCCAAATCCTAAAACCCTATAAAACCCATAAGGGAACCCTAGTAGAGCCCTAGGAGCCTCCTGGAGTGGCTTCTGCAGCTCCCCGGGGACCTGAGGTTTCGTTCTAGGGTTTAGGGTTTAGGGATTAGGGTTGGGTTTAGGGTTTAGGGTTTAGGGTTTTGTTACACGACCCTTTTTCGGCTTCGCAGAATCCGAGAAGCGGGATTTCAGATGGGGGCGTCTGAAAACAAGGGTAAGTCTTCGAGTTTCGGGGTTTAAGGTTTTGGGTTGAGGGGTTTTAGGCTTTACGGTTTATAGCGTTTAGGACTACTACTACGACGACGACGAGTACGTGTCTGACTATGCAAGCTACCAAATAGCCTTCTCTTAGCACTACCACAGATTGAGCCCTATACATGCATGCACTAAAACCCACATCCCGCCCCCAGCCCCAAACGCCTACGACAGAAACGTAATGTAGGAGAATAGGGTTTTGAGTATTTCATACTTTAAGTATCACATTTGGGACCCCCCAAATAGAAAAGGTAACTAGTAAGGCCCATATATTCTCAAACCCTAAACCCTCAACCCTTTTTGCATCAGGACTTGTGCAATCGCCTGAATACACGGACGGAAGGTCAGCACTCCTGACTGCACTAAACCCCCAACCCTAAAACCCGAACCCCTAAACCCTTCATGGACTGAGCAGCTTCAAAGACCCCGGATTCCTGGCACGAGAAACAGACCTCGGCTGAGCAGCTCAGGAACAGCGAAGAATGGGTTCAGGGTTTAGGGGTTTAGGGGTTTGGGGGTTTTGGGGGTTTAGGGCTCAGGGTTCAGGGTTTAGAGGTTTAGGGGTTTGCGGGTTTTGGGGGTTCAGGGGTTTGGGGGTTTTAGGGTTCAGGGGTTCAGGGTTTTGCCACTCGCACTCGGACAAGCCTGGCAAGGTCTGGGTTAAGGGGTTTTGGGTGTATGTCGGAACCCGGGTCTAGGTCATGTTGTTGTTGAGGCTGTCTAAAGGACGGACTGCCTTCGTCGCACAACAGATGTGCGCATAACTGACTAGGAACCTTTGTAATGCAGAAATCAGGTCCGTAAGGTATATCCCGACATCCCCATGCTGATGTCTTATTATGGGTTCTGCCGGATAGAACGTAAGGCTTTACGGCGATTTCTTTATTGTCATGCATTGTTGACTTCTCGCGGCAATGAACCGATTGCCCGCTACACGGAAAGACCCTACCTCAAATATCAGCTCTCACCGCGCCTGCGATCGAACACAGTCCGGCGACGCAGTTTTGGGGCCTATAGGCGTCTGTTTGGGGGGTGTTGGGGCAAGGGGTCTAGGTACTCAGTAAACCTTGACCCCAAAGCCTTGCTGCCAAGCCGCTTGCGCGGCATCCTTTGTGCCGTCGGATCGAGCTTGTGCTCGGGTGCGCACTTTCCTCAGGGAATGACACAAAGTTGTTTGCGAAAACCTGCCTAACTAAACACGGCGCACAGCCAGGAAGAGACTAGAATAGAGTTAGAAGTACACGACTGTAGTCAACATGTGGCGCAACTGCTAGCGAGAGGTCCGTCTGGGTCTGGGCCAGCAAAGACAGCAAAGCAGCTGCAGGCATAAAGAGCAGCCAAGCGATCCCCGTCTTTTTTCTCTGGAGACCCTCACAAAATCCAAACACGACATCGCCCATCCGGCCGAGGCGCGTCCAGCCCAACAGCCAATTAAATCCCAACTGACAACCCTTCACCAAAGAATAGGCTCAGGTCTATACTGTACCCTAGGGCTCCAGTAACCTACGTAATAGTAGGTTACTGGGGTATAAATATATGGTTAGTAACCTGCTATTTGGGAGTTTCCGAAAATAGGGGACCCTAACATGGCCTAAATAGTAGGATCCTTATTACAAGGACCCCAAAATAAGGTACCCCTAATTTTCGGAAACTCCCAAATAGCAAACGAATCTTCAATGTTCCCTCGCAGGAAACGACCTGGTCTTGTCACTCAAAGTTTGAGAAGCCACTGCAGGCCTGTCTTCATCAAGACCGTACTGGAGTCAAGTCGGTTCAAAAAAACCATATCCAAGACCAGCCAAGTTGGAGACCCTAGCTAACACCTTAAGGCATTATCTGTATCTAATGAAGTAACCTGCTTGCAAAATCATAACCATATGTACGTCAATCTTCCTCCTCAACATCAGCATAGCCATTTGGATCATCACATCACCAAACGTAATATCGTAGAAACAGCAACCGTAGTGAGAAGCCCCACTCTGCAGAGGCATTAGTCAGCACTAGCAGCTCAAACCTAAGCAGTCGGCACGAGAACATCGGCTAAGTTTGCTCTTCTTGCAAGCATGCGTCAGGGTCGTCCAAAGTGCCTTCAAAGTGGCCGGCGGAAACATGCTAGCTGCTAACACTAGGGACGAGAAGTCCAACTGTAGCATATACCACGGGACGACCCTGGGTTCTTGCTGCCGTTATTGCCACGACTCTGTTGTTCATTGATCTTCCAGGGAACCACGCAAATGGTCCAGGAGGTTCTTGCAGAGCCACAAGTCATTCAGCGGACTAGCTCACCCCCACCAGAGTTTGACAGCATAGACCGTAAACCCTACACTCTACACCCTAAGCGACCCGAATCTCTGAATCTCTGCGCCCCTTTCTCGTAGCATGCAAGTGACGTGCAGCACCTTGTCCAAATGCTACTCGGACCCGTTGACTTTTGAGACTCTCTCTCTCTCTCTCTCTCTCTCTCTCTCTCTCTCTCTCAGTTCTACACCCTGCAAGCCCACACACACACGTTCGTGGATCCTATAAGACCCTATATATAGTGAATCCGAAAAGCCCTACGAGAGACCTCCTAGAAGCCGCAACGGAGGTCTATTTCATCCCCGAAGCTGAGCGAAACGACCCGCAGCACCTGGAGGCCGTGACGAACCTTTCCTGGTCACCACGTGGTTTGCAGGTCATGGGAAACTGTTGTTTTCAAACCCCTGAAATCTTAAAGCCGCAGGGTGCTGCGGAAGTCTCGGGTTGAGGGCTGAAGACTGAGCAGCTTCTACTCCAAACTCTACGACTAGAGCTTGAGAACACAAGGACTGCTGAAGGATCCTCTGGGCTGTAGGGGTTGATGCTTCCGGTCCTCACGGAACTGGTTTTCTATTTGAGAGGCAAGTGTGGTTTTGCTAACAAATACGGAAATGGTGGTGCTTTTAGTTCGTGCTACTGCTGACAGCTACTGCTACTGCTGCTGCTGCTACTACTACTACTACCACCACCACTACCAGTACCGCTACTACGGCCACGGCCACGACCACTACCACGACTACTCCTGCTCCTGCTCCTGTTGCTGCTGCTGCTGCTGCCAGCACTACTTGTTCGAGAATTATCGATTGCAATCCTTATTCTAAGATGTTGGTGCTTGTGGGACCCAAAAATCCCCGAAGTCCCGAACCCAGTCCAAAAGACCTCCCTGTTCTCCCAACCCCAACTTCGTGTGTCGCCTTAAAGCCTCAACATAGTCAGCGCAAGTTAAAGCCGAGAAACAAGGTTGCCCTGAACCCTATATTGAAGGTTTAGGGTTTAGGATATAATGGGCTATATAATGGGTATATAATAGCTCTATATTAAGGGTATATCTGAACCCTAAACCGCCAAGCTTCCTTCAGACCACACACCTTCCCGAAGGAGGCATTCAAGGCGGTCGCCAGTGTTGGACCTTAGCGCCATGAGGCATGTTCCCGGCTGCAAGTGTAGAAAAGGATACCTACCCTCAGGTCTCAATTCTCGTTTAGAGTTTAGAGTTTAGGGTGTAACAGAATGGAAATTCTGATTCCGATTTGTGATTGGAATGTTAGAAGAATGGTTGAAACAAATGAAGAAAGTAATTAATGCATACTTCAGGCCGTTTGGACCCACACAAAGCTAAACCTGAGCGGCAACCGCTTGAACCTCCGACCTGGCTTTTGCAGGGCTGCCCTATACCGCCTATGCCGAAAGAAGGAAAACGTGACGCGCGGGATGCCTCAGATAAGGTCTGGTGCTTTGCAAGGTTTCCTTTTTGACCTGCGAGTGCCTATAGTGAGCTCGAGGTAGCGATGTGCTTGGGAACCTGCCCAAATGGTAGAAGTGTATGACAACATAAACAGCATTGGGGTCAACCCGAAATCTCGACCTTACGCCCCGCTCTAATGCTGGAGGAGGTCTTGAGAGGTGCATTCAAGTGGCCAGGCTTTCCATCTTCATGTTGTATATATATATATATATACACACACAGGTGATATACACAACAGATATAGACATACACATATATATATATATATACACACATACATACGTCCATGCATGCATGCATGATGTATATCTGCATGCTTCCACCTCTGACTGTTCTTCCAAGGCCTCGGAGCATCGAAGCCGAAACTTAACCCACAGGCCGCAGTTTTGACAACCCGTATACACCCTGAAGCCCAAAAGGAATACCTTAAGGAGTCATATAAAAAGAAACCCTGTAAGGAACACCAAAAAATTGTACTTTTGTTCGAATAACTGCAGGAAAGCCCAAACCCCAATTGCAGCCGGGGCGCGAGATGGCATCGACCACTGGATCTCTAAGATATAGCAGCTCAAAAACTTCCGCTGCAATGAAATCCTTTCTTTCTGATGGCCGGGTTGCAGCACATGTAGTTGTATGAGGGGTTTAGGGCTTAGGGGCTTAGGAGTGTAGGGTTTAGGGTTTGCTGTGTAAGCGCAGGCGTGAGTCCAAGTTTGCTTTCTTTTTTGGCAACACACGATTCGTGACATTACTTGCTTTCACGCTTAGTTACCCTAACCCCAAACACCCCCAAACACCCCCAAACACCGCAAACCACCCTCCTTGCTGGAGTTCCTTCTGCCTTAGACCCTCAGCACTTTACAAGTGGAAAGGATTTGCAACGGACTATGCTGCAAGGGGCACACGACCTGATACAGAGCGTTTTATGACTCATGTGTTGATGAACATTCGACTTTATCAAAGCTAGGTGCGCTACTGTTGAAGATGTTGTGAACATTTTGTTTGTCAAGACTAGTGTATGATTACATGTCTATAGGTTTGTTGAGCTTATGATGTTCAGGCAGAAGCATGTTCCATGCGGCCGTTTCGTACAGGAATATTGGGTGCGCATGCGTGCGTGGAAGCACCTGTCGCTGACCTGCTCGATATGTCCACGTTTAAGTTCAGTGTCTCGATCACTGAAGCGTAACAGAACAGAAGATCACACACCAACTCAACCTGTACGCAGAAACAGCACAACAACTGCACCAAACTCGCCACAGGATCCGAAGCCATGACGTGAGGTCGGTCCTGCATCGGATCGTACAACCATGCCTTGATCTCCCAGGCTTGTTGCGAGGAGATGCCTTCCTGAGCATTCTCTCTATACATGTAAAAACTGCTATGTATGTATGCATATATAACACATAAATACATATATATATATACATACATACATACATACATACATACATACCGCTATTTATCTATGTATACTCGTGTTTAATTATACATCATGACGACCCTCTGCTGAAACATGCTTCGGCAAAGGCTCCGCGCCGCGCTTGCGGTGTCTTTACTGTCGAAATGGCCGCCGCGTATTGCTCATCGCAAACTCTCTATCCAAAAGACACAGTACGGAATATTCCTGAAATTGTGACAGATATTCAGCAACACATTGACATTCTGTCTCCCCCTCTCTCTCTCTCTCTCTCTCTCTCTCTCTCTCAAATAGATTAGATGTAAGATATTACCGTCCAGGACTTTACAAGCTTATTCTCCTTCCGTACTGCCCTCTCCACATACTTCGGCCATCTCAGCACGCAGACCCAAGGATGCCAGGTGTCTCGCATTGCGGGGTAGTATCTCCGATAGAACGGATCGAACCTCAACAAGTCTGCAAAAATCGCTGCACTGGTCTGGCTTTCCAACATGAGGAAACACTGTTGACATGCGAAAAGCAGAAGACGCAGCTATTCTCAGGAAGAGCTGAGATTAAGTGAGTTTGTCATACATATACTTATATGCATACACACACATATACTACATACTGAGCAATTTCTATATTGTAATATATCCAGATTGTAGTCAGGGATCCGATCACCTCCCTATGTTACATGATGCTTTGCTACAGTCCTGGAGAGCCCAGTACTCATGAACTACGGAACATACCTTAAACATCCTTAAACCATAATTTTAAGGCCCCTACCTTACCTACATGAGGTACTGGGTTCATCTGCTTCGGCCCTGCGCGGCTTGCGTGGAGACCTTCGCTCCTTGACGATTTTGCTGGGATCTTGTTAACAGGGAACTTAATTTCTAAAACACGGTAATATGAACTCCATCTTACTTCCTATGGATTTCTATTTTGACAAAGCTTTCACAAGAACACCCCCACTGCCAGCACAGCCACTACCATTACGTCAGCTGCGTGCAAGCTTGAATCAACCTACTGCTACAACAAACGGAAAGCTCAGTCAAACAGCTGCATATGTTGTCGAGCTTACAAAGCATGCACATGAATCAGGCTTTGAGCGCTCATCCGCTGCTATACGAGAAATTGGCAGCCTGAGTAAAGCCAAGTGAGGTGGCTGTCATGTGTTAATTAAGAGGTCTATTCCAATATCTAAGTGGGTTTTGAACAGCATGCAATGACAAGGATGGTACTTCAGGACTGTCTGCCATCATGCGCTACAGTAGAAGCCGAAAAGTTGGAAACCCAATAGCCTCAATCCTGAAGAGCAATGGATAGAGCATCTCAGCACTATTTGGCCTTAATCCGGTTTCCAACTTTATGGGGTTTACTGTATTTCGATCGCTGACCATGCCCTGCTTACGGACCTTGCGCTCTTCTCACGTATGTCTGCATACAGGTACGCACGAACTGTCACACAGCCTTGGATGCAAACGAACAGCATCAAGCTTGACCCAAAGGGCCCATGTGCCAGTGTAGTAGGTATTTTGGCCCCCATAGAATATACCATACCATTAAACTTGGACCCTTTGGGAACAAATGTGCCGAGCAGCTTGCGAAACTCCATGTTGTTCTGCAGGTACGGACCCAGGGTTGCATTTGGCATCCGGGTCAGGTACCTGGGAGTTTCCGAAAATAGGGGACCCTAATATGGTACCCTAAATCCTTATCCCTGAAGGTTGTTATCGTTTTATTTCTTCTTATCGTTTTACCATGAACAATGCGTCATCGTTTTATTTTCTTCTCATCGTTTTGCCGCGGAAAACCATCAAAAGCGCACACGGACATGTCAAGACTAAACTTTACAGCACAGGGTTATTATACAATCCCAAATAGCAGGATCCTTGTTATAAGGACCCCAAAATAAGGTACCCCTTCTTTTCTGAAACTCCCACCTCTGAACAGACCAAAACCCTGCAGAACTTCCTAGCAGTCCTGGCAGCTCCATGACCGAACTGCGTTGGCTGGATCAAGGGTGTGCATCCCCTAAATAGTAGGATCCTTATTATATAGGGTGTGCATTTCGGAAAAACCTAACATAGCAGTAGCTCCCAGCTGATTGAGCTTCGGCATGAGCTGCAAAATCGGACACTGGTCTTTACGATCTGCTGCGCCCGAGTTCAAGCCTGCGAAACCGAAGATCATTGAGATATCAGCCCTCAACCCCATGACCAAAATTCCAATCCCTAAACCCTTGAAACCCCAAACCCCTCAAGCCCCAAAAAGCCAGAAAAACCCCTAAGGCTCTGCCAGACAGGAAGCCAAAGCAATTCTGCTCTGTCGTCGTGGGTCGGGGCTGCTGCAGCAGCGCGCCTTATTCATGTCGAAACCAACATTAATCCTTGCGGTTGCTGACTATCGTTCTGATATACTGCACCCCAATCATTCCGAAACCTGTCTATTGCAAACGCTTTAGTCACGTGCTGCATAAGCTTGGTACTTCGAAGTACAGGCTTCAGAGACTGGAACTACGGCGATTTCGAGTGTTTCGGCGCTCACACTCGGACAATCCAGGCGAGGCATATGAGTTCGCGTCTGCAAAGTGAAACATCACTAAGAGGCTCCGTCATGATATGTCAGCAACAAAACCTAGCAACACATAAAGTGACTGTGTCCTCCAACGAAACCTCTCCTTAGAGTCCTGCACTGAAACATCGCTGACCACTGGACTCCAAGGTGACATACTCGGACAGATCGTTGGGGGTGGGCACAGGTAGAATAGGGCCCTATGCTAAGTCCTTGCAAACAAGTCTTTTGCCAGTGGCTGTAGTTGCCCTTGATAATGACTGTAGTTGCCTTTCGTGATAATATGCTTGAAAACCTCTTAATATATGCTCAAACCCGATTGCGTAAACCACAAAAAAGCAAAGAGACATCATCACGTAGAAAATCCAGCGATCAAACCTTCTGAGACTGATAACCTGCAATCGTTATCTGGCCAGTGTGACACTGAAAAGAATGCTTGTACATATACACACATATGTATGTATATATATATATATATACACATGCATGTGTGTATAACTATATGTACATCTACATCTACATCTACATCTACATATATGTATGCACGTATGTATGTATGAATATGTATGTCCATGTATGTATGCAAATAAATGTGTACATATATATATATATATATATGTATATATATATATACGTATGTGTGTGTACAAATATGTGCAAGGTGCGATTTTGTCATGGAAGTCTGGGTCCTCCTCGTCTGTACAGATTAGGCTGGAAAACGTTGGTGCATCGAACTTCCTTGCTGCGTTGCCATGACACGAGGGCCAAACGTGGCAATCCGCTTTGTTTGACCGAGAACGTTAGCATAACGGCCATTGCTGGTGCGACTGCCTCTACGCTTCTGGTACTACGACACTGGCGACGACTACGACTGCTCCCACCACCAGTGCTGCTGTTCCTCCTCTGATTCCTTTCAGCAGTCTCAAACCCTTCGCGCCAAGCAGCTCCAGCGGCTCCTTCATCCAGGCGTGTATCGCCTTTTGAACCTGGCTTCCGCGAGCAGTTTGCGAGAAAAGCATGACGGTAGAAATACCGCTTCCGTTAAGAATATTAACATCCGTAGCACCTGTATCCGCAGCAGCCGTCTTCGTAGCAGCAGTAGTAGTAGTAGTAGTAGTAGTCGTCGTCGTCGTAGTAGCAGTATGAATGGTTGGTTGGTTGTTTGTTGGTTGGTTGCCGTGGCTGTGGCGGTGGCTGTCGTTGGTGTGCTGTTGCTGTGTTGATGTCGCAACAACAGTAACAGCAGTCGCGGAGTTTGGGTCTAGACCGAAGTCGCCGAGGCTCGAAACACAGCGGAAGAGCGAGTGGGGCTGTTCTGACTCACTCGGGTCCCGTTCAGGCATCTCTGGTTTCTAGTACTTCTCGGACCTTCTGCAGTCCGGGTATTAACACCAAGCTAACGAGACTGAGTTCGTCTGCTGGTCTCAGGGTCTCAGGGTTTTCTGGGTGGACCAGTGGACCAGGAAATTTAATCAGGAGGAATGTTAGACAAACATCGTTTTCGAGTTGCTTCCAACGTATGCCCTGTATTTGATTATTTGTATGTGCAACCCCACTTATCCGCTGCTCGAAGCCAACTTGTAGAGTTCGCGCAAAGAAAGAGAACAATATACAGTGACCATCAACATCACAGATTCAGTCCAGAACCCTATAGAACCCAAACCCTAAACCTCAATACCATGCAAAGCATCAGTTGATGCTTCTTGGCAGCCTGCTCAGCGTTTAGGGTGCGCTATGCCAAACGAAAACCTGCTAGATTCCTCCCGATCCCGTGTACTATTGGAATATGTAAGATTTGGATAGACATGCATATATGCATGATGCTCGGATTCTGCTTCAATAGTATATGTCTATCATGAACAGCCGACCTCCAAGAAGATGTCCACGTCTCCAAAGAAGAGGTTTCCCTCTAGAACTCTGCCTGTACGAGGTTTAGGCGGTTGTGTGTGAGCTTTCTGGATCCTACAAGCACGGAGTGAGGGATGGGAGGGGACGAGGGAGGTTGGACTAACTAGGAACAGCGTCCACTGTTTTATGAGCCCTGTATACACATGTTGCAACACACTCTCCGCGACCTTGTAAATCCCACGCCCAAAGGCTCCGCATAGACAATGCAGGTGCCATTTACAGAATTCAGACGCCGAAGAAAGGCCTTCATGCATAGGAGCATTAGGAAATGAATCTTCGACCTGCTTCCGAAACCCTACGCTGCTTGCGATACAGCTGGGGTCCCATTATCCCAAGGTGAGCTGCCCAAACGTATCCAGGGTTGTCTTATTATTTGGAAGGTTCCAAAAAGCAAGCAATCCTGGACTCGACCATTACATGACATGTAAGGCAGTTCCTTTCTCGGTTGCCGCATTTTCCGATTACAGGACTCTGAGCGTATTTTCTGCTCTCGAAAAAGGCAAATACACAGGACTGTTCGGAAGTTTTGGCCAAACACAGATTGGGCTGCAGATCGGAGAAAACTGAGCGTGGCAACTTCAGATCCTGATTAAAAAGCCACCTCTCTTCAAGGAGGCGTCATGAATAAGTAGACTAGGGTTTCGGAGGCGGGGGAGGGGGGCAAAGCCCTCTCCAAGCACTGCCACTTTAGATCTTGACTGGGGACCCACCTCTCAGTAAGGAGGCGTCATGAAGAAGTAGACTGGAGTTTCCCGGGCGGGGGGAGATCCCGGCATGTCTTGTGTTGAGCAGGTTTGAAGCAACTTTCTCAAGCCCCTACGTTACACTGAGGCGGAAATGCTGGGCGACAAATTACATTGCTTCTCAGAAATTGCTGCATGAAACCTCCGCCTTATCCCGAATGTTCTGACAGATGAAGGCGCGGAAGGAGATGGGAATCTTTGAGTTTCTGTCCAAGCAGCCGATCATGTACCAGTCGTGGCCCAGTAGAACGCTAGACACGGCATAGTCAACTGTGCACGGAAAGGACCTGCGAGCGCGATAAATGCCTGTGCTTACGGTTGAGGGTCAGGGAATATAGTACTATATCTTGGATGTTGGCATAGTGCAGCCTGCCATCATGACCAGGACCGCAACGCGGAGAGAAGGGTGTTGACTAGCGATAGTAGAACTATACAGGCACTGTGTCGAAGTCTGATTGCGGGTCGCTGATGTAGTGCCGAGACCCATACGATCATAAGTTCCTGGGCCCTTTGAGCAGTCTCAAGTAAAAACTCGACAAGCCCTAAAAACTCTAAACTGCTAGACCCTAGACATGTGGGACTTAGCCCAGCACGGATGGGAGAACACGAACCTCCTGAGGTTGGAATTCCAACGACTACGATTTGTATCAAGGATCTGGGGGACCGAGGCTGCTACGGAGGATACCCGAAACCGGCACCTGATGGATGCCCTGGCCACGGGCTGATTGAGGAGGTCGACACCAATGCTCGCAGCTTGCATCAAGAACTTGAAGTCGTATACAGACTTGAAGAACTGGCGTCCTTGGTCAAAGTTAGGCCACAACCAGAGTTCTTGCGATACGGCATTCTGCCAGGTGTTAGCAGGGTGGACTATACAATATAGAGCTTCCAAGGGTATCATGCACCGGTGGTAGCACTCAGCACAAGCACTGTAAATGCATGCTAAGCCCAAAGCTTCCTATGTACCGATATAGTAGAATGTAGGGTTTCCATGTCAGGAATTACTATAATTACTGTTGTGACTTAGGGAAGTATCCCCCATAACAGTACATAGGACCCTTCGGGAAGAGCACGACCGACTTGAGCAAACACAACAACAAGCAACCTCTCGGCTTCAAGCCGAGTCTTTGTGCACCTAACGACCTCTTGCACCATAGCAGCTCAACAGGGCGTAGAAAGCACAGTAGTCAAGCTTCACTTATTCATGTATCAATCAGGCAGCTTTAGCAAGGGTTCTCCAGGGGGCTGCCCTGGTGACAGAAGAGAGCACTTCTGACTGCTGAAGCTGACAGTTACCGACAGTTCCCGCGCTAAGTGGGCACGGAGGCAAATGGTCGGACAGAATTCCGTTCAATATTGCGAAAGTCTGCTGCCTCCAGGAGTAAAGCCTCAGCACCGAGATGAACTGATATGAACACGGACAGCCAAAATCACGACGAGTAGATCCAGGATTCAGGGTCTAGGACCTTTGACAACAGCAATGGGAGAGGTAAACCTCAGCGTCTAAGCTGTACTCGGCCACGGCATTAACAACAATTTGCTGGTTTTGCAAAGGCTCTTGCCGGGTAGCTGCTCGGACAGTCAAGCAGGTATATCAGGAATTCCTGGATGTAAGTGATGTTCGGTTCAGCATGCACCATTGCCGGGCATCATGGTGGGTTGCATGTCCTAGACTCAAGGGTACCGTCTCTAGTATTTAAGGAAACCCGACTGACTAAGGCCTTTATTAGGGAGGTTAGAGATTCATCCAGTATTCAGGGGACCTGAATATGAAACCCTACTGGGCCTGGGTCCTGTTTTTATTGAAAATTCCCGAGGCCAATGACTTGGAGATGGAGCTGCCGGCGTTCGCATCCCCAATTATTGCAGCTTCGGGGCTTCAGTTAAGCTTGAGTTCTGTGCGTGTTGTCAGTTGGGCTTCCACACAGGGCCAAGCATGTTGGGAAGTAAGGTTTCGGGTTTGGGGTGGCTCACTCGGATAGTGCAGACGGTTTCGTCCGCATTGGCCCGCCTGGAGAAACGCCCTAAAACCCTATAAACCCACTTGGAGTCGCCAGGAAGTCGTCAAGGCCTCCATTGCAGCAAAGAACATTAAAGGTGTGGTAGGTTTTGGGCTCTCACGGCGGGTCTGTTCTCTTGGGAAGGCACAAGACGGATCCTACTACTCCCCGAAGAGCCCTGGTCTCCCACAGTACCGTTCCTTTCACATGGGTGCATCTGCTTCTCCGGTCTCCCAAATCAGCACTTACAGTAGGGGCCTTTGGGGCTTACCAGCAGGCTCATACCCTACCCATCTTTGAGGGTAGCTACTTATCTATGTAGCAGATCCTAACCATAAAACTAGGTACCCTGAAAAAGGGGTAGGGCATGAGCCTCTGGCTAGTATGCAACAAACGGTATGGAAGACCGCTTAGCAAGCAGGAAGTCCTGGTTCGAGAGTCTCGACTTCACGTATCTTGTAGGGATTAGAGTGACCACAGATACAGAGATAGGTCTATCCTATAGACTTCTACAGACTATCTCTAGACTCTTGTCCCCCTAGACTATAGTCGTTGCCAGACCTGCTATGCCGACCTTCACCAAACGCACGGGCGGAATGGAGACTTGCTTCCGAGAGACCATTCTGCTGTGCACGGACATCTCCCGTCCTCGGATTTGATATCGCTGTTGTTGGTGGTTAGATTGTCCGATACCCCAGAAGAAACAAAGGTTAACCTCTGCAATTATGCAGGGTTTAAAGTACACCTAAAAAGGTTAAGGGTTACCTACTCTATTACGTACTAAATTGGCCATAACAGGTGATGCCTAGTGGGTATCAGGCTAATTTCGGGTTCAGGGTTTTGGGGATTGGGGCTTTAGGCTTTAGGCGTATGAGCCACAGCGATGCGTGCGATCACAAGAAAACATGTCAAACGCGGGCCTTCTTAGCATCTGGCCTCCATCATGCTAGCCAGAAAACATGCGACGGCCCCCACACACGGAAGAAAACTAGTACTACTGACTAGCCTCCCAGGCGCCAGCCGAGAATGAAGTGAGCACAATCTTGCACACCAAATCACACACAAATGTCCCGTGGGGAAAGCGTAACTCAAGCAGCAGAACATGTGAACATTGACCTCCATGCACCAGTCCGAAATAAGCATCTCGACACACAGAGCCGCTCGCGGCACGATCAAACGCGGGCGCAAAATCCTAAGCAATTTGCGGCTTCCACCGACCACATCCGTTTTCCTGGTAGAGTTTCAGAAAATGAAAACCCCCAGTGACCACTAAAACGCCCTAAAGCCTCAAACCGTGAAGCCCAAACCCTCCAAAGACGCGCCCGCTAAAAAATATTGTGTTGGAAGCCTGCCTACACAAAAAGCATGTACATGTTTGCACCTGGCCAAAACTCCTTAGGACCTTGCTGCGAATCCGCCGCTCACAAATAAGAACAAACAGCTCAAGACGAATGAGGAAGAGGGGTGATGAAGTGCTTATGAGGACTTATAGATGCTGAGGAGCATAAGCTGAGCATGGGATTACAGTTTGGACTGTGACACTCGGACGCTTTGGCAACGACACTGCTTGTTTGTGTTTTTGTTTACTGGTTTTGGGAAAGCATAGCCACAGCCTTGGCATTTTCCCACAGAAATACTGCCGAGTGCAAAAGTGGATTGCTGTTTTTTTAGAGGGGGTGGATTGCGAGGGCTAACAAACTAAAGCTAAGGATCTGCCCCGCCAAAACTAGTGCTGAAGCGATTCGTCCAGCCTCGCCGGTCACCACAAGCACATAGGGAGGGAAGCCTGCCTGATCCCATAACCATTGACTTCGAACGCCTACCAGTACAAGTTTTTTTCATGAGGATTGCAAGGTTTCTTCTGCCATATTATTCTCTCTCCAAGGCTGGACGAAAACTGACCTGTGAGCCTGTGTACTGAGCCACTAAGCCTCCTTTTCATCTAAGTATTGCTTCTTTCCATCGGGAGCTTCGGGTTCCCCTTCCCAGAGTTCTGCTGAATGCTGACCATGTGCAGGCTGGTCGTTTAAAAAGGGGCCTTGATGATTCCAGTAGGGTTTTGGGCTGTATCATACGAAAATCTGAAGGGACGCGAACAAGATGCTGTGAGATAAGATTACTGCTTTTCCACACCTTTGTGGGTCTTAAAGTTTGGTGTCTTATGATGTGTGGTCATGCTTCGGCTTGCAAGTGCTAAGGTCTGCAGATATGGAGCCGTCTCGAAGAGGATCTCAACTGTAAACAGACCAACAACTGGCAAAGCGATCTGCAAACAAACGGCAACATTGAAACACGAAATCCTAAACCCTACTTGTGGTCTCTGCACGATTCCCCTGACCGTCCTCGACACAAATTTCGAATTGCGCTCTCGCAACTCGGACTCTGCCAAACGACGAGTCACATATAGGTTTAGGGGGCTACAGGGTTTAGGGATAGGTGCTTGAGCGAAAATGATCGAGCTTCAGAACCGACACCAGACCCTTCTGCATTCCGTGAAGACTCTCCTGAAATGGATTGCCCTACTTGGAGGTGCATGGGTAGTTATAAGTTATAAGGAGGGTTATAAGTCCCCTGATTCGAGTTATAATAGCTACCTTACTTAGAACCCGAATTATAACTACCCATGAGCCTCCAAGTACTTGCTCTTGGCGACCCACAGAACAGTGATCCCTCCGCAACTCAGTCTGCAAGACAGGCAGGCCGGAACAGACCGCAATTCTCCCAAGTCCAACTGTAATATAGGGGCCTGAAGAATTACCCATGCTATCTTGGTGGTTCCTTATTGTAACTATAGTGACTGTCTTCTCAGGTCTCGATTTTTGCAGAATTACAGCCCGACCTGCAGCTTGCAACAAAAAAAGAAGCTGCCTCATGACCGAAAGTTACCCTTGCCGCGCAACATGGCTCTCGCATGCACACAGCATTCGGACGGGGGCGAAAGAAAGAGTGACCATGGTACACAGTGTTTCCTTTCAACGCCCTATTTTGTGCTTAGATATTTCTGTTGTTTATTAAGGCTCCTATGTGGGAGTTTCCAAAAAGAGGGGACCCTGATATAGTACCCTAAATAGTAGGATCCCTATTATAAGGACCCCAAAATAAGGTACCCCTAATTTTCGGAAACTCCCATGTTGTTAGGATTGACGGGACATGTCTGCGGACGACAGTGCCCCTGCGCCCAAGGGCGCCTCATCCTTCGCCAGCTCCTCCCAGATCTTTCTGGTGGTGTTGATCCTTGCAGAATTGTTTGGGGTAGTTATAAGGGTTCCTTTAAGGGTCCCTTTAAAGTGATCTGTAGGGATCCTATAAGGGTATAGGGTTTAGGGCCTATCTTGGAGGTTCATGGGTAGTTATAAGGGCTCCTTGAAGGGGCTCCTGTAAAGGTTCCTGTATGGGGGATGCGCCTGGCCCGAATCGACTTTTCCTGAGATAGGCTTGCACCGTGAAACGGTGCCTTACCTAGAGATCTAGGCTACCTAGGTACCTAATTACATTGCAGAAAGTTAGCAAGGCTTTTGGAGAGGGGTGTGCAGGATTTCCGGATTTGGGGTTTCGGGGTTTAGGTAAGGGCCAGAGATCACCATAGTTTCGAAGTTTAGCGGTTCAGGACTCCTACTAACCCTCCTTTATTTTGCCCACGACATCCCCAAAAGCCAAGCCTAATTCTGGCCATCGATGCAGAACCCTAAACCCTAAGCCCTATAAAATACATGCAAGGTTAGGAGCGAAACGGTCGAAACCCTCAGGGTCTTGGGGTTTCAGGTCTTGAGATATAGAACGCACTATGTACATTTAGAGACTTAGGATGTTCCACGTAAACTCTGCATCCTTAGTCCAGACCCTGCGTCTTTTGCTGCTGCCCCGATGATTTTCCGAAGTTTACAAGCACAGAAGCATAGAACTGAAGCTGCTGCGTGCGGTCAAGCTACAGCGTATCGGAAAAGACACGCGCAGCATGCAACGCGTCTGCTGGAGTAGACCTCCCAAACAACAAATCCAAGGGTGGGTTCTCAAGAAACTTACAGTCCAAATCCGTTTTCTTTAATAGGAGGAAAGCATACCGCATTCTACTTTGTTCTGCCTGGTATCCTTCGTGGTAGCTGGAAGCTGACAGACGCCATCTTACTACAGCAACTCAAAACGCACTTCCAGAAACCTTCACCAACGGACTACCGCGGTTCTGGGCCACACCTGCATTGCCAAAGCGAGACCCAAACCCCAGTAAATCCTAAACCCTAGCAGACGGTACACTCTAAACACGAAACCCGCTCCCCACCAACCTTGCAGAAAGCTCTGCCAGGTAGATTTCCCGCGCACGTTTCACCTGAGCTTCAGGGCTGCAAACCGCTTGCTACCTGTTTAGGGTTTAGGAAATTGTAGGGTTTAAGGGAACTGTAGGGTTAAGGGTTGAAGCTTAGGGAATTGTCGGGGTAAGGGTTCAGGGAATCTAGGGGCTACGGAGTTATAGGGCCTGTAATGCTTAGGGCTTAGTAGGATAGGGTTTAAGTGAATTCAGGGTGGAGGGCCTCGCATTGTTGGGATCCTAAAGCCCTAGAACTCTGTAAATACGGCGCTGTGCAGTCATATATGAGGTCGCTGTGGCATTTACCGTCTAGTCTTGCTTAGGTCTCTACTTATATACAGTTGTTAAAGACTCGGTTCCTGAGTAGCCTCTTGATAAAAGGGTACAGTACTTTCTTTTAAAAATCAGTTTCAATAAGGCAAATTCAAAAGGGTACTACTCAGGAACCTAGAAGACACATCGGGGATCCCTTCCTGGACCGCAGGGCCACTATCGGGGCACGGTCTTACATTCTGTGAATTCTCGGTCCCTGGTGTTCGCGATGTGCATGACATGCTCGATAGTTAAACTCCGTGTTGGGATTGCTCCACCCTGACAGAGGCATGGCCTTCCAATTGTCTGCTCTACACTAGTATCTATATATGTACACACACATACTCCTTGAATGTACATAGCCGATAACTGCTCAGACCCAGCACTTTTGCATCCGGGCCCATTGCGACTGCCGGGTACCCCTGAAGAAAGGAAAGTGCGGGCCAGGCAAATCTGTAGCACTACTGGCTGCAAGACTCACTGACTCACCCCAACACGCAAGACCCAATAATAAACCTTAAAACCCTGAATGTTAAACACCTCTGCACCCGAAACCCCGAACCCTCACCCCAAACTTATAAATCCCAAACCCGAAATCCTAAACCCCAAATCTCAAATCCTCAAAACCCTAAACCCTAAGCCCTAAACCCCAATCCTCTAAACCCTGGCTCACCCGACCCAAGGAGCCACATTGGCCGGCAGCAGGGACGACTCTTCCGTGGCCATGGTCAAGCCGATCCTGGAGGGCTTATGGTAAAGGGATCTCTAGGGTTCCTAAAAAGGGATCTATAGGGTTCCTTAAAAGGGATCTATACGGTTTAGGGTCTAGGGTACTACTTAAAGGATCAAGGGACTTAGTGAGTAAGGTTATAAGTACCCTACTGTCTCGGGCTCTCTCGTGTTTTCGACTCGCACACTCGCCACGACGCAGGCACGGCTTCTGAGGGTCTCTCATGTTTCAGGGTTTTTTGGCTCCGTGGTGTTGGGGTTTAGGGGCCCAGAGTTCAGAGTTTAAGGGTGTCATAAAAATTAAGGCCAATATTAAGGGCTCAGGGGGTATCGACTCTCGAAGTTGCGATACTCTCCAGGCGGAACATAGGGTTTAGGGCATTCCGAGGGCTCCGCTACTTCAGGGCTTGGTAGTAATAGTAGAAGGGGTTGAGCACTTTGGAGTGAAGTCCGAGGACGTCTGAGAGTTTAGGGTTTAGGACTTAGGGCTATAGGGCTTAGGGCCGGCGGGGGTGCCAGCTGCTTTCACACAAACTTTTGTTCAGCATGGGTTTCAGCGCCAGCCTAGGGTGAATGTTAGGACTGGACCGGCGGAAAGCCCTACATGCTCAACGGTATAAGCCTCCATTCGCCAAGCTGCGAAAGTCCCTGCTGAGTGCAGCTTAGCAGTAAATTCAAGTGTACGGTCGCAAGGCTTTCGCCCCGAACTTTTTTCCCTTTTACACAGCCAGGATGAGGGCTTTGGGTGGGGGGGCTAATTGCTTCAGGAATAGTCTAGAGATGTCTAGAGCATGAAGAAACAATCAAGAGCTTGGGGTTTGGGATTTTGAGTCTCAGGTGTCATGTTTGGGAAGCGCTTCGCTTCAACACACGGAACTTCAAAAGCTGCTCTCATGAGGTTCATTGGAGTGTTGGGGAGAGAGGGTTGAGGGTCTAGGGTGGGCAAAGGAAGGGCTTGTACATTTCTTCCTCCGGCCAGACCTTTCTGTCTTTCAATGATGCATCACGAACTGAAGCGCAAACATTCCGGCTTCTGACGCTGAGCTCAGCCAGGTGACACAACGACAAGCACCAGCGACATCAGTACCTGCATGATGGCAGTGGAAAAGCTTGAAACAAGGGCAAACAAAAGCACCTGCTAGGTGATTTCTTTGCGAGATAAAGGAGACATGGCCAACTTGAACAGAGCAATACTGGGGAGCCGCCATAGCAAGAACAGCGCTGTGAAATGAATGATATTGTAATAAGGGGCGCTTGGGAGTAGTATCACCGAAGCTTCAAACGCCTGTATTACAAGCCGTTTGTGGAATTCATCTCAGGGCTGTTGCAAGCGAGGTTGATGGCTCGGAAATGTCTGCCTGAGATGAAAATGGGACTTCGGTGTCTGACAAGATGCGTGGCAGAATTGCCGTTGAAGGTCTACTGCTATTTGGAGATTCATGGGTAGTTGCAAGATAGGAGATATAAGTATAATAAGTAGGCATTTACGATTATGACCCTATTGCGGCACTTAAAACCCCGCTTATAACTACCCATGAACCTCCAAGTACTGCTACTGATACTGCCAGTGATAGTGATGCTACTCCTACAACTACGACGCCGACCACTAGTACCAGTACTAGTACTAGTACTAGTACTTGTACTGGTACTAGTACTACTACTACTGCTACTACTACTGCTACTACTACTACTACTGCTACTACTACGACGACGACTACCATGACGATGGCTATCACCACTGCCACCTGTTTATGGTTATCCTGACACCACAACGACGACGACGGCTCCACTCTACTTAGTGGAAGCTGCACCCACAAGACCTGTCTGCTGCCTTAAACCCTAAACTCCAACACCGAAATCCCCCCGCAGCCCTGAAACCCCGAACCCTGAAGCCCTCTCTCTCTCTCTCTCTTTCTCTCTCTCTCTCTCTCTCTCTCTCTCTCTCTCTCTCTCTCTCTCTCTCTCTCTCTCTCTCTCTCTTTCTCTCGCTCTCTCTCTCTCTCTCTCTCTCTCTCTCTCTCTCTCACAGGCACTCGAAGCGTCAGGCCTGGTCAGTCGAGGGGCAACATCTATGCCTGAAGCCCTAAACCCCAAAACGACCAACGGCTTGTGCAAATGCTGCGAGGCACGCAGGCCGTCTTGGTAGCGATCCGGAGCCACAGCTGCCGACGCAGCTCCACATGGGAGTTCTGGCCTCTGCTTACATTAAACCAGAAACTCTCCCTTCGAACCCTAAAACCAATAAGCCTGTAGGATCTCGGATCTTGAAGGTTTCAATGGGGACCCCAATGAGCTCTGCCTGAAGTAACCAAAGTACGCAAACCACGAAAGACAAGCCCTTCAAGGTTTGGTGTTGAGCGCTGTATTATTGCTTGTGATTTTGGAGGACGGAGGCTACCATTTGTGCTAGTAGATTTGTTCTGTGCGTGGAGAAGCGGATGAAGCATCTAGCAACCTTTAATGTAGTGAATTTAAAGTCGTACCCGCGTCCTGAACACAATACCGCAAAGCCCTAAACCCGAAGGCCCTAAGGGCCTAATCTCACAACCCCACAAGACGCACAAACGAATACAAACTAAAACGTGAATCCTGAAACCCTTGCACAACTCTATAAACAACACCCATGAAACCAAACAACAAAAACAACCGCAATCAACAACATCAGAAAATGAACGACTCCACCCTGTACAACAGCTTTTTGAATACCCTGGTGCGGCTACTGCTAAGATTGCGATGACCCTTAGTAATATAGATGTTACTGTTATTGTTCTCACTACCTAAAGTCTCCATTGCAGTTCCTTTTTGGATAACATTTCGGGTCCTGAACAATAAACATGTTGCACCGAAAAAGGAACTACAATGGAGACGACAGGCGCTGCCGAATCTGTTATCTAAGGTTGTTGAAGCCATGGCTACCATATACCCTATAGGGTACCTTCAATGGCCACTTTCATCCCCCTGAAAGGGCTAATATACCTCTACCCTAAACCCTAAACCCCCAAACCCATAAAGCCTAAACCCTAAACCCTACATCCAAAACTCTAAACCTCTAACCTGTAACCTTAGATCTTAGGTCGTCGCTCAAGCCACGGCGTGAGTCATTCTCCAGCTCCAGCGGGTCCATCGCACAGGCTTAGGGTCAGGGCATACCTGCCTGGAGGTTCATGGGCAGCTATAAGTAGGGTTATTTGAGTAGGGTAACCATAGTTATAACCCATTTTTGGGGACTCATAAATTCACTTATAACTACCCACGAACCTCCAAGTAGAGGCTCCATAGTAGTTCCTTCGTGTGGCTCATCTTTAGGATCCCATAAGGTTATCCCAAAAAGGAACCAGACCATAATGGAGCCTATGAGTAAGGCTTAAAGTGCAGGGCTTAGAGTTTCGGCGCTTCTGGATTTGCGCACGTCATCCTTGCGCAGGGGTCATGCTAATCTTCTCTGTGAGTACTTAGAGGATCATGGGACTTAGTAAGTAGGTTATAATTAGGGTTATAAGTCCCCTAAGTGGGGTTATCCTAAGATTATAACCTACTTATAACCTTACTTACTAAGTCCCATGATCCTCCAAGTATCGTTCCAATTCTATCGGAAGATCCCCGGAGGATCTAGGGGTTAGTAGGGCTTAGGGTCGGAATAGGGCGAAAGGCGGTCTTTGGGGATCTTCGGCTTTGGGGTTGCAGTTCGGGGCGCTAGAGTTTAGCATAGGGGCTTCGGCTCTAGGGCTTTCGGGCTCAAGAGTTCCCATACGGGTCCTGGAGAGTCTATGTAGGGCATTTCAGGCGTGAAGGGCTCGAGGGTTTTAGGGCTCGGGCTTTGGAGGTTCAGTTTTCTGGATTTTGAGTGGAGTTTCGGGTTTGCCCGTCTAAGGGTTTGGGCTTCAGGGTCAGGGGCTCAGGGCTCTAAGGTTTCTTGCTTTCGGGATGTTTGGGGAGTTGGAAATTCGGGGTCTAAAGTTCAGTCTGCGGGTTCTGAGGCCGTGGAAGCCTGGAGTACATCTGAATGGCTTCGAGCCGCCAGACATGAGCCACGGTGCTGCTGATGGGCGAGCTAAGTAGCACAAGCCGTGAAACTTGCATGCGTCAGCAACTACCATATCAACCATTCTTTCAAGGACGTCTAGTGCTACTTATATGCAAGGAACCAGACCAGACTGTAGCCCAACAGCTCTAACTACCCCACCTATATACCAATAGCCACAAGCCGACACTCTAAACTCGTAGCCCCAGCCTTTCCCACAAGGGCCCTTTCCCACAAGGGCCCAATAAACCAGGTCATCCTTCCCTATAGCCTATAGGCATGTGATAGCTATCAACAAAAACTAGCAAGAAACCAAGCATTCCACACAGCCACTATAAATTAAAACTCTGTAAGCCGCTGCGCAATTCACAATGAAGCCCTTCGAAAGCAACAGGTGCCGAGGTACATCAACGAACCCCGGAAAACCTTTCAACCCTAAACCCTACACGGATACCCTAAACCCTAAACCCTTAAACCCCTTTTGCATCCGGGTCAGCCGGGAAAGTCAAATTTCTCCCAAGTCTTTCATGAGAGTCAAAGGCTTGACCCTAAGCCCTGATACCAGGTTTTTCCGAGACCCTGACTCCCACTGAGAAGCCACTTTGGTGGCGGCAAGCAATGCATTGTACCTCCGAGTCCGCCGGAAGGCGTCCCAACTCGAAGGGTTAAGGGTGGGTTAAGGTTTAGGGTTTAACTGCACTGTTATTACAGGGTATCTGGTTCTGCTTCGGGGCGTCCAGAGGGTTTCAGGGCTCGAGAAAGGGCTTCAGGGTTTAAGGTCACAAGTCTGTTGGTCAAACCATGGAACTCCGACATTACTACAACCAGTGTCTTTCTCGTAGTTGACACCAGCTTCAAGAGCCCTAAGTACCTACATAGTAGAAAGTAGGAATTCAATAGGAGATGCTATGACGGATTTAGTCAGTCTTCCCCATTTAGGTGCTTAGGACGCTTTGGGTAGTAGAGGTCGAAATGTTACCGGAACTTAAGATCGACAACTTACTGTTCCAGCCTAGATCTTGACAGCATTCGAGCACACCTCCATAATGGAGGCCCTGGCTATGACCAATGTTATGTGATAGGGTTTCTTTATAAGTATATATATTTTTTTTGTATACATACATACATACATACATATAAACACATATGTGATAGTTATATAAGTTATATATATATATATATATATATATATATATATACACATACATAATGTCTAGAACAGCCCCGAAATGCTGTTCGATCTTGTTCGAACAAGTAATTATTGCTCCTTCAATCCCTTCTGGTAACTTTGTGTTAAAGAATTCCTTATCACGGAAACCCTATTCTGCTTATCCAGGCCGCTATCTTGTTTGAGTATCTCTGCGGCCAGAACATCCTCAGGGTCGTCATCAGAGGCGGGTCTCATGTGCGTCAGGCTCCAGGGTTTTTAGGCTTAGGGTTCAGCGACTCAAACCCCGAAATCCCTACCTTTGGCTAGTAGGGAATGGAAGAATGGTAGTAATAGTAGCTATAATTGTACCCCAATCCTCCATTCCCTACTAGACAAAGGTAAGAATCCTGAACGGTAGGGCCGGGCTGTACCATTTCGGATGCCCGGTTTGAGGACAGGGCATCGTGATGCGGCATGGAGCCTCAAGGCACTAACAAAACACCTTCGTGAGGGCAACAGCACACATAATCCTACGCGACTGGAACTAATTATCGCATGCGTTTTTTTGTATAAGCTTCGCCAGAGACCAGTTTATCTTCATTGTGTCTGGGATGATAACTACAGAAGTTGCAGGCGATTCTGCTGATGGAATGCTCAATGCTTTGGTGACATCCGTTTTCTGTCCGACGCACAAGCGCCACCGATCGCAGCAAGCTCACGTCTCTGAGCACGCTAAAGACGTTTCGCCTGCGGAGGAAATGTCAAAGCACAAATCCCAAACCCTAGTATGATTGGCAAGACTATACGATGCTTGGATACGGTTCGGTCGGAAATCCAAGTCTGAGGAAACCCACCTGCACACTGAAGATTTCGATACATAACTATGCATGAGTTATATGATATATGCTTACCAAACCCCCAAAACCAAAGAAGTATAACTCCTGTAGCAATGCTCCTCCCATAATCTCACCTTAATGAAAACTGACAGATACCAATTAACATGATAATCACTGTAATGACCCTATAGGAGGCCTGAATTCTTGCTAAGTCTGTTCTAGTTTCTACACCCCTCTTGGTTGTCCAGTATGATACGGGGAACCAAGGGCTATCTAACCTTTGGAAGGTATATAGGAATTATAATTCCCCCAAAAAGGTTAATGCAAGGGTCTCCGTAATTAGAACTTAGAACAGAGTTTGGTGCCCCTTTGGAGTAGAGGTACCCCAAAAATGCATATAGTACGCTGAATAGTACGATCCTTCTTATAAGGACCCCTAAAATACGGTACCCCAAATTATCGGAGACTCCCATTTAGGCTTCTATATTATACTTCCCTCAAAAAAGTTGTAGGATCCTTTTCTCTACTCTTCCCTTCATGCAACCTTTGCCGGGTTTATAGGGTTTATTATTCTTCGAAAAAGGTAGAAGGGTCCCTTCTCTACTCTTAGGTTTAGGGTTTAGGGTTTAGGGTTCTTCAAAAAAGGTAGAAGGGTCCCTTCTCTACTCTTCACGATCATGTCCTCCGGTCTCTGGGCGCCTGCCTCAGCAAAAGCTCTCCTATGGGAGTCTCACCATTCCAGGCTGCAGACCCGGCGGTAATAGGGTTATGAGGGTCCTATAAGGGTTATAGTATAGTTCCTTTATAAGGTATGATATAGGGGCCTTCATAATTTGAATAGGGTTTTGGGGCCCCTTTTGCTAAAACTAAAATCAGGAACCCAAACAATAGTACACGCAATTATTGAGGCCCCCTATACTACGCTTAAGGGTTGCGGCTACCCCTATATAGAGCTCTTCTACAACCCCCGCGTTAGGCCCGATAGAACGTTTAGAGGAACGTAGAAAGATCCCGTAAAGAAGCTTTTCCGGGCTTTGGTTTCAGGGATTTACAGCTTGTGCACTCGGGGTTTTGTTAGCTTTCTAAGTCAGGTTTGTGCTTTCGGGATTTCAGTCTTTATGTCTTTATGCTACGCACAGAAGGCCTTTTGGGTTTCAGGTTTGCGTTTGAGTTTAGGTTTGGAGTTGAGGGGCTTGGGGCTTAGGAGGCTAGACAAGAGCTTGTAGGGCTTTTAAAGAGCTAGGACTAGGAACAACGGCACCAACATGGGAAAATCTTTGGCATACCCCGTGCTAAGACTTGCGTGCTGTGCTTCGCGATGAAGACAGGATCAGGCCCATTTTTTGGAATCACACCATTAGCTCCATCGGACTTAATGATCATGGGTCTTTCCCTCCTACCTAGCAAGGACGAAGCCCGCATTGCAGGGAGTCTTGGTTGCACAGTTGATCATGGGTTTAGGGCCGTTTAGGGTTTAGGAGCTTAGGATGTAGGGGTCAACCTATAGCCTCCATACACCCCTAACCGACCTCAAGTCAGCGTAGAACAGCGCAGGGAGGCATCTCGAACTGCGAACACCGAGCAAAATCGGTGCCTCTTTCATTAAAGCAAGATGCTACTGATTGCGGATTCATACCCCCAAGGGCCCCGAGATCTATGCACCTGACCGCCATTTCCAAGGACCATCTCTGAACCCGACGCCAAAGCCACTGCTACATCCCCAGGTCTGAAGCCCCTAATAGCCCCTAGACTCCAAACACTAGATCTGACACCCCTGAAGCCCTAAGATTGGGGTTTAGGGGTTATAGGGCCCTAAACCCTACACCCCTAAAGCCCTGAAACCCTGAACCCCATAAACCCTGAATCCTAAGCCTTCGTGGTGAGGTCCAGGACGCGTTGGTCCGCACAGGAAAGCGACTGCGGGAATCCATGCGAGGCATCGGAGACTCTGAAAGTAGCGTTTGATTTTGTAACGGATTTAGGGCTTAGGGTTGCTTTTGGGAAAATTAAGCACACTAACTTTTAGTAAGGGCTATACAGTTTGGTTACGGATTTAAGGTTGTTTTTGGACAGTTTTAAGCATCTTAGCAATTAGGGTATGCGTTGGGTTTAGGGCTCAGGGTTGACTTTTGTAAAAGACAAGCATAATTACTAGCTCACAATGTGGGTTATACAGTTTTAAGGTGGGGGCCTGTGTATATATGCTTTATAAGGGCCCAAGAAGGAAATCTATTCGGGCTGAGGGCTTTAAAGTCCGAGGCTTTATGGCGCTTCGGGCTGTAGAATTCCGGGTCTAGGATTTATGGGTTTAGGGCTTAGAGTCTCGGGCTTTGGGGGTGTATGGTTTAAGCTTTCGTCTCAAATCTCAAAGGTGTGAAAGCAAAGACGCAATCATGTGAGGAACTTCAGCTGAAACTCTGTGCGACATGGCCGTTGCGAAGAGCATCAGTGAAAACATCATTTGTGTACAAGCATACATATACCAAGTATGTCTAGATCTCTGGTATGTCTACATCTCCGAAACATAAGCACGCATATCCAGATAGATAACTACCGGTTCGCGCCAGAAGGAAACAACGCATAGTCAGTCCAATATAGCGACCTTTTTCAAAATAGTAGGGCGCTGGGGAATATGCTACACTACGTAAAAACAATGACCCTCACAGAATAGTAATCATCTTTCCCTTAGCATTGGAATTGTATGCGTATATACAGATACACATGTATAAGGTGTGTATACATACAGTATGCAGAGATAGATGTATCATAAAAAGTGTAGCTACACACATTTATGTATATTCTTGCTTTCCCAGATCTCGGAGTCTGGGAAGTCTACAGATTTCAAGTATCCGAGACCGGGCGGCCGGATTGGGGGCTTCAGGCAAGGGCGGGGAGTCGTAGGGCCTCATCATCATCTCTGAAGGCATCATAAGTCCAGAGGCCCCTTTGCATTAAAGGTTACAGGGTTGAGCGTTAGGCATAAGAAATAAGATAAAGGCCTTTACGAATTGCTACCATTGCTACATATTCTGATCCAAGAATGACGTCAGTCGGGTTCAAGGGCGCGCGGCGGCAGGGCTTCACTGCATAAGGGTGTCGGGTTTTGGATTTTAGGGCCTCAGGGTTTGCGTCATCCAGGGTCCAACAAGATCATCCGACGACTGCCGATGGTTGTCATAAGCAAAGATCGGAAGCCAGGTCTCAAGGGTCGAGTGATAATAAATATCCAGTATGTACTGCATATACGATCATATATGTATATACATAAACATAAACTGACACAACTGTGTGTATGTACATATACGACTAGACAGTCGACTGGTGAAGGCTCACGACCACATCTGTCTAGCACTTCCAGCCAGAATCTGTGATCAACAAGTCACATGAACTAAGTAAGCTGAGAAAGTGGTCAATAACGACTGCCCTCGATCCCTAAACCCTTAAGTCCGAAACTTTTACACCCCACCCCTAATCCCGACGTCCCTTGACTCTACCTTGGGAATTATTGACAACCCTTATGAGCCGAAGGCTTCCGGCGCAGGAATTCCTAGGGACACTCCATAGACTGCATGGCTAAAGCCATGTGGAGAGCCCAGGAACTTGCGAGGAAGTCCTTGCAATCCAGGAAAGGGGCTGACCAAGCACGGGACTCACCGGACTATCCGGCAGGACCTCTCCATGTCTTAATAATTATGTAGTCTGACCGGACGTAGTTAGTCTTGCTACTGTGCTATGCAATCTCCTTTCGTAGTACTAGCTAGAATCCATGCAACCTACACGTCAAGACGGACGGTTGAAGCAACAGCCATGGCGTCCAATCTGCATCCTCAAATCCGAAAGCCAGCTTCCCGAACTTAGTGCCCGAATCCTTCACCTTACAGGGAACTCCAGAAAGTTGGAACATGGTTTCATGGTAGGATACCCTAAAATTTACCATAAAGGGCTTAGGATAATGATATTCCAGCTTTCTGGCTTTTACCTTAAATGCTATTGAGCCCGTAAGCCCTGGCTATGCCTAGGGCCCTTTTGCCCCGTAGACATCCCTAGACCTTCAGGTGGCTTTTGAGGCACTTCCGGGTCGGAATTCGAATCGAAGCTTTCAGGAGTTTAGGGTTTAGGGTTTAGGTTGAAAAAACATTAATGAAGCAAAAGTCAATCCCACAAATTGGCGGCACAAGAAGCATCCTCCCACCCAGAACCTGCAATCCTGCCTCCATCTCGGACCCGAAAATGCTCCTCCTAGAGCCCCGAATGGATGCGCACCGGATCAGGCCCTAAGCCGAACGCTCCAAACTACAAAACCCAAGGGTTCTTGGCCATGTGGAGAACACCTCACCCCATCTCCTGAGGTTAGCCAGGTTTTTGGGATCCCCTCCAAACCCTCGGCCTCATGAGGCCAAACACTCAGCAGCGATTATCGGCGACCAAACATCGTCATACAATCCCCAGCCTTCAGCCCGTGTCATTGGCAAACAGGCCCTTCCAAGAACAGCACTTGCTCGGCATAGCTACGTCTTCAGGATCCGTCCTCTCTGGTCGAGATTTCCGGCCGTTGCGAGTTTCCTGAGATTTTTTTTGGGGGCCCGGGCTGCCTAACATAGGGGCCCAAACAATTGCCAATTTTGGAACTATAGTAAAAGATACCCCAAAAGCCTACTTTGGACAATCAGGCCCCTGTATTACTGTTCGGGCGGACACCTCTTGCTTTGAGGGAGCCCGCAATCATGAACCCCACACTCACGCGACAGAATCCTTGTCTGCCCGTGCTGATCCGGTTTAGGGCCTACAATAAATGATCGGTGCTGCTGCAAATAATAGACAGAGAGTAGCCTGAGTAGACAGCCGAGACAGCAGGAACAAACACCCCATGGCGTTGCGACCAATCAGACCTCCGACCTCCACCATCACCAGCAAACCGACCAACCCAGCAGCTAAGCGACTTGCAACTAAGTTCTAGCACTGGTGGCTGCTAGTGCTGAAAGGAATCAAAACCAAGATCTGCGGACATGCTTGCACGAAACGGCGGCATATAACATCAAACAGCACAATGATGCCTAACATGCCTCCCTACAAAACTAAAGAGTCATTGGAACCAGCCATGGCAATGACTGGTGTGCGGCTCTTATTACTAGATACTTATTTAAAGTGTTGCTGTTAAACCAAAATCGTGACTGACTTCTGGTGGGCTTGGCATTACGTGACACGAGACGGCCGGATCCTCAAGAAGGAAATGAGCAGTCGATGACTGGAAAGCAAGTCTTCAAAGCTATCATGAAACCGGGCTTTCTCAGTTGCCAGAACATGACCCAGTCACCCAAGTCATAAACCCGAGGTCCTGAACCCCAACGGGTTTACGGTGTAGGAAACGTAGGATACTTGGAGGGTCAGGGGACTTCTTAAGTGGGTAGCAATTACACTTATAAGTGCCCTAACAGGGACCCTCATTGGGGTTATGATACTTACAAGTCCACGAAATGACTAGTTACTATATAGGTCCCCCGACTCTCCAAGTAAGGGTCGGGCTGAAAACCTGGGGATTTAAGCTTTGTGAATTAGCACTTCGGCTTCATCTCCCTACGTAGAGCCCAAGGTTTAGGGAACATGAAGTCTAGGTTTGTTCCAACCTTCCGGTTTCTACCGATCAGCTTGTCGCAGTGCGGCCAAATTACGCGAGTTACTCGCCCTAAACCCCTGGCCCAAACTCAAATCCTGGAATTCCGCAGCTCTCAACTTCCATTCATTCGACATCTCATGGGCTCATGTGCGAAAAGCGCGTTGCACCTGGGCTAGAGGGCGCGAAAGAGCTGGAGACTGGAAGGTTTCGAAGTCCACGGTTTAAGGATTAAGGGTCTAAGGTTTAGGGTAGTTTAGGGCTTTGGGTTCAGAATTTAGGACGTGGGGTTTCAAGGGTTAGAGCTCAGGGTGTCGGCTCAAGTTTAGGGCGCCCAGCCGCAACTCAGTCGTAGAATGCGTCGACAAAATCGGAAATCTCGGTGTCTCGGCATCTTTCGCACCGTTTCTACTGACAAATCATACAGCCTTCCAATGAACCTCGGATAAGGGCCCAAAGCAGCATCTATACATAACCATAAGGCCGGAGTATCCCCGATGCCCCTCTGAAGTCAGCCCATAAGGTATTAGTATATATAGGGATGCCGCACCCAAACATGTATGTTTCGGTGCTTCTTTGCTTCCTGATAGGGGTGCGTCACGGACAGCAGGCCGGTATAAACTTGCTCTAGGCTCCTGTTGCATCCAAGGCACTCAAGAGTCTCTCTGCAACTGGCTCGCTCACGCGTCGAGTTCGAGGTGTTTTTTTCTTCATCTCCGTTTGCATGCACATCTGCACGGTTGCTTGCAGAACGCCCCACACAGGGCTTAATCAAGGTCCGAAAAGCACGTGAACAGTGGCTGCACCACATTAGAACAAAGCACTTCGTGTGAATTTTATCTATCTTTACATAGCATTGTCTTGTCCTCTTCTATATCACGAATCCGCGTTTCCTCCTCAGGGGCCCATGCATTTTTCATAACCCCGTCTTTACCTTCTCTTCAAGATCCTTTTTGCCCCCGACGCTGAAACATTGGCAACCGTGCAGAAGTCTGCTCCCCTCGCGGGGCGATTCTTCTGCCAACAGGACTCTAACTAATTAACCCCGACGCCCTGGCTTGGGGGATTTAGGGGAGAAGTCAGGTTTAGGCCGAGCCAACGTAGCTTTAGGCTCAGTGCCAAAGGCAAGTGCAGATCCCGAAGGATGGAATGTAATGCGTCAGCTGATTCAGGAGCTAGGAAACTGCGGGTTGTGCGAGGATTAAAGTCCGATCTGCGCACATCGGTCAGGGCTTACAGATGTCCGGGGGCAGGGGAGACGGGGCGGGCATCCTAGTTCTCATGCAGGGGCCTTAACAATTAGAATAGGGTTTGGGGGGTTTCCTATATAATATTCAACTTATTGGATAATATACCTCCAAACCCTATTCTAATTAAGGCCACTATATTATGCAGACTTCGAAGACAAGACTGGCACACAGTGTGAGTCAGAGTCCCATGGATTCAACAAGGCGGCACTTGCAACCACCCAGCTTATGGCAAGGCGTTGTGGGAAGTTGATGGCCGCATCTTGGTCCATGCACTGCTGGCAAGAACATACCGTCCGCAGCGCCCACGACCAATGGTGCGTTGCAATGGGTTGAAGAACAGAACTTAACCCCTAAGTCGGGTCTAAGATATCAGAGAAATCCGCAGCGATTAAAGCTGGAGGATATCCGATGCAGGACTGCAACAGCCGGACCATTCGCGATCTCGTGACCAAATGATCATCAGTCGTGTCGCACGGACGTCTGAAGCAAAAACTCAGCCTCTGCTGTGGCTGCCCACTTCTGCAAAAAGGAACTACCTGGACCCCATAAAAACCTACCTTTTTCAGGGTTCCTTGTAATAGTTTCCATATATGTCCTTAATAAGGTAGGTTCCTAGGAGTTACACCATGGCTTTATACGGCTCCAAGCATGTTGGGATCAAGTTGAATCGTGCACCTTTGCTGACATGCAAGAATCAAGAAGTCAAACTTCCGAGTAATCTTCCCCGTCATACCCTTACCCTCACCCAAAACAATGCAACCCGAAGGGTACACGACAGCAAGTCACAAAGGATGCTGTTGTTTGCTTTAACAGATGTTGGCATCTCACTAGAGGAAGACTGTGCCAAGCTAAAACTGCGAAAGACCACACCTGTGAGGATTTGTCTGTCTTGAGTGCCGTATTTTGAGGTCTGTTTGGGATGCGTTGCCCATAATATATCTTTTCAAGACCCATATAAGGAAGGAAACCATAATCAGAAGCCCAAAAACGGTAGAGTTTTAGAAGGTTCAGGCAAGCCCTGGAGCAATGCCTGCTATGACGAGTATCCACCCACACGAACTCTCATGATTACTTTGTACAAGTAATAGAAGCCGTTATAACTAGCAAGCTCTGGGGTTTATTTGGGGTTTGGGACATTTATCCAGCCCGTACAAATGCCTATGCATAAAGCATTGGCCCCTAAGCTCAGCACGGAGCCCCAAACAAAGGCTTCCTAAAGCCGCGCTCAGCACCAATGCAGGCCTCTCGGGCCGCTAGGGGAACGAGGCGAGTGTCTTCTTCATTCATACGTGGGTGGTCACAAGCGGGGTTATAAAAGGAGGTAACTCCCTAATACTTATGGCCCATGTTAGAGGACGTGTAACCCCACTGATATAACTACCCAGGAACCTCCAAGTAAGGGTTTTCGGGAGGTTAGAAGGTTTTCTGCTGTCAGATAAAGCAAGGTTTTCTGCGAGTTTGGTTTTGGGGCTTGGAGCTCGTGGTGATTGTGCTAAATAGGTTTAAAACTCAGGGAGTTTTCAGTTTTTCGCAACCACAAACCCCTGCATCAGGCCTCGTTGTCCAGTAGCCCTGTCTGGCCAAACACCCACTCCCGAGCAATAAACCCCTAAACCCGGAACCCCTAAATCCTGGATCGAAGGCTTCATAGCTCAGCACATCCCTGCTTGGGTCACGGAATGTATCGGAAATCGGCCGTCCCAGGTTCGCAGGCACAACTTACAACTTAGAACTCAATTTCGGGCTTCGGGGCCTCTGAGCGAAGTCTGAACCTGCACTGAAGCAGCTGAGGCTTATGCACATCCGGAACGCCCTGAACACGAAACCCTGCAACCCCAAACACCGAAGACCTAAGCTGCCAAAACCCTACAGACCCCAAACCCTGAACCTTTGACTATAGTGACGCCATGTAACACTTGCAGTAACCCCCTTGTGGCAATCCCTATAGTAACACTCCTGAAGGTCTCGAAGGCTTGCTTGGGGGTTCGGTGCTGAGGACAAGGCCTTCCCCTCCAGCAGAACAGAGATCAACGCCCGGGTATGATTTCCAGTACCTGACGGGAACACCACCACCAACAACAACATCACCGGCACCACCACCACAATAGCAGAAGGTAAAAAACGATAAGGCTAACAGCTGAACTCATCACAACATCCGACAAACATATTATAGCGAGAACGACGAAGTATCGCCGTAACGGTTGTCAGTGTAATGGCTACGGTAGCTGTCATTGCGATTGACAGAAGCTCTGACGGTCTGGTGGTACCAGCCAGCTAGAGTCAGCCGGAGGAAACCCGCAAAGACGGCTTTCAATATGGGTGAGACTGAATGCAAGAAATCTGGGACCCATCACTCCGGCTCCGACAGCGGTACTCAGGACCATGACACAAACAAAAACAACAAGAACAGCAAGCACCCATAGTTTTTAGCTGCTGCGCTCATTAGAGTAACGGTATCTACATATAAATGTATATATATATATATATACATAGATATATATACACATACATACATACATACATACATACATACATACATACATACATACATACATACCTATATATATACATATACATATACATACATATACATATACATATACATATACATATACATATACATATACATATACATATATATACATATATATATACACATACATACATATATATACATATATATATATATATGTAGTGAATGACAGTTCCAAGGCCCTGTGGAACCATTGACAAAGGATAAGCTGTCTGCTTCTGCGACGACGTCAATATAACCTTTCCCTCAAAGCCGAGTAGTAGGAACAATGGTACCCTATTTATAAAGGGGCTACAAACCAGAATTCATGTATAACCTTAAAGGTTCTCAAACCAGCATTCATCTTTTGCCACCCGCCCAGCAGAACTCATTGCAAAAGGAGGCTTTCACTTATTCGTCCTCAGCCGGGATACGCTGATGGAAACGACAACCTTGGACTGCGAGTCATCCGAGTCTTCGAAGGGCTTCATGTAGTCACCTGGGCAAAAACTTTGCTTCTCACCTAGACAGAAGTAGGGTTGAGGGTTGAGGGTTTAGGGGTTTATACGTATAGCGTTCAGCGTTCACCCTCAGACTCTGTGGACGAAGAGTGTTCGTCATGGTCTCTTTAGGGGTGACACCAACGAGGTTGCAAACCACAGCCTCGAACCCAGTTTGGTCCATACTGGCGATCTGCTTCAAATTGAAGGTCGTTCTGGTATGATCCATGTCGCTGCAGCTCAGGGTTCAGAAGTCAACAACCCCTCAGCGCTTCGGGTTGAATTGGCCAGGGTCCAAAGATGTTTATTGGCCGGCTTGGGGATTCTAGTTTATCTGTTGCTTAGTTGTCGATTTCGGTTCAGGGCTGAAGGGCTGCCAGTGCTTACAACTCGGTGCGGGATTGTTGTTGGCTCCGGCATGGCTTGGCCGGTAAGATGCCAAGGCGAGTCGTAGGTGTGGGACTTAATGTGGTTTGGTTCAACTAAACAAACAGGTCATAAGTTTCGCTTCCAGTGGAAGCCTGCTGAGGTTTTCCAGCAGCAAAAGCTTCTCCAGCAGCAAAAGCAAGGCTCAAACGTGTTCCGTCCCTTGTGGCCTTTCGGCCCACATCCTAAACCCCAAACCCCCCTATACTGTAGGTCCCGAACAGCTAAACCCCAACACCCAAAACTCTGAATCCTACACCCGAAGCTCCAACCCCAATAGGCTGTTTTGCTACTGGACTCACGTTGAGCCAGACTACGATCTGCAATCACAAAATCCTATATCCTAATCCCCGAACCCCCTAAAAAGGCTTAGGGTTTAGGGTTTAGGGCCGAGCAATCACGATATCCTAAACCCTTTTTGCATCCAGGCCTATTGCGACTGCCGGGTACCCTGAAGAAAGAGGAAACACACAAGACATAATGCCTTGCATCCTAAACCCTAAACCCCGAAACCCCTAAACATGCCCAGAACGGCCGAGGTAACGCCGACCGAGGCAAACCTGCTCAAAGATCTTGGGAGTGCAAGGGGTTTCCGGGGGGTTTAAAGTTGAGTCTTTTGTTGAGGGTGAGGTCTTGGTGTTTAGGATTACTATGAGCTGAGGGTGTATAGGGCTTCTTGCGTTCTACCTCAGTGCTGATAAGGCTTGGGGCGTCTGGAATCCAGGGACTTCAAGGACCTTTCCAACACAGACCCTCAGAATCAGGTCCCCCTTTAAGGGAATATGCCACTGTGTCCGTGCCCGCCCACTTGCAAACGGTCAAACCCAAAACCAAGAGTCCCTGCCTCAATGTACAGAGTCTAGGAAGGAAGCATGAACACGATAAGGTTTAGGGTTTACATTTCAGGCGATGAAAGAAGCACCTTAACCCTGCATATTTTAAACCCTCAAGAATGTTGAGTTTGAAGCTGTGGTGATAACTCCACCACTCTAGGAGAGGAGGCATGTTCGTAACGGTTAAGTAAACGTTGGACTACGGTCTAGGAGAATACAACTCTCACACCCAATAAGCCCCAACCCCACTAATACTACAACACTTATAGAGCCCTTACGTGGAGGCCCATGAACCTCTAAGTAGACCCTAAACCATAATTACTCTATAGAACCCTCATAAACCCTTCACCCAGTTGAATCCCCATAACCCGAAACCCTATTGAACCCCCATGACCCTCAACCCTATTGAACCCCAAAAGAGCCCTTACCAAGCCCCAATAACGCGTATCTTAGGTACGGCCCCCATACAGTAAGAGTCTATAATAGGGCTACTATTAAGGTCCTACTGTACCTATATTATGAATATGATTCAACTACTACTGAGTGGGGGCCGTACCTAACGCGTATCCTCCGGGGCCTTCGGTCCTGTGGAGCGACCATTTATAGCAAACTCAAACCTGGGAGCGACAGGTCGGCGCCTTAAGTTGCAAGGGTTGGGGCTTATCTATAGGGAGTCATTTATAGGGTTTAAGGAGGGTTGAGGGCTTATCTATAAGGGTTGGGGCTTATTTTATAGGGGTTTAAGGAGGGTTTAGGGTTTTTTCCCTCCCACTTAGCCAGGACGAGGCCCGCATTGCAGGTTTAGGATTTAAACTTGGTGCACTTCTCGATTTGTGCATTTGTGCGTGTCATCCTTGCGCAGGGAGGATTTTTTGTTGGGGGGTTTAGGGAGGGTTTGGGGTGAAAGGGTGGATCAGGACGCTGACAGCGCTTGGGGCTTGACGTTTCCTTGCATGTGTTTCTTGATCGACCCTACGACCTCTGCGAATTCTACAAGGTTGCGGGCTTTGGACGAAGTGGTCCGTCATGAGAAGTATTCATGCTAACTACCCATGGCCCATGAACCTCCGAGTACGGAGCAAGGCGAAGCGCAACAGCCCCAAATCGTAAATCGCTAACCTGAACACTATGCAACTCGAATGTCGTCACCGATCCGTTTGCCCCGAAAACACAGCTCCTCAACTTAAGTCCTGTATTGCCGTACACACTTTCCATCCATTCTGCTGAATGAGACCGGAGGCTTTGAGGTCCTCTAAAGTCTAAACCCCCGGACCAGAATACGCACAAACCCACATCAACTATAAGCGTGTTCGCCCGAGCAGCTTGATACCCGGGCAATCGGGGCTTCTGGACAAGGCCACAGAACAGTGACCCGGCTCCGCCTCTCCTTTAGTGGAGGGTCCAGGACAGGATTTAGATCTTTGGGCAACGAGAAGCAGAAACATCTGAAGAAGCCGCACAAGCCCTAAACCTGGCGAGGGACTATGACGGGGGTTACTATCTAAGGCTTAAGGGTGGCTGGATTTCCGAGCGACAGCACAACTTCTGGCTTGATTGCATTCTTCAGCAAGGCAGCTACATGGATTCGCAGGCTGATCAAGCTCTGTCACTCTGAGGTCTCTGATCATCGGGGGTTGTCTTGTTCAGTATCCGAGTGTCTAGATACAGGTCCCTCTGGGGGTGTCCCTCGACTATCAGAAGCAAGTACCTCGTTTGGGAGACACTGCTCGAGTCTATGCTTAAACTCACGGTGGAACGGGTGTGCAATGGGATGGTCAAGGCAGCTTAACATATATGTCGAAGGTCGTATGGCCCGTACCTTTAATCTTCGCCGACTGCTTACAGGAACCCAAACCCCAAACACAACCTCAAGTGCATTTGCCCAGTCAAGCTTGCACATGGTATGGCCGCTAGGTAAAGCTTGCTAAGGATTTCTAAGGAAGTGTATTCATGACTTCATCACTATCCGGGCTTGTATATTGATCCGAAATCTGGCTGGTGAAGGGGTGCAAAAGCTTCATTCTGTAAGTCGAATGTCGGCTGCCGTTGGGATAGAAGGAGAGCTGCATGCGCGCATCCTGCCGCTGAGCTTATAGGCTTAACCCCAAGCTGCAGGTGGCAATGTGACAGGCATGATGCTCGGCTTGACGACTTTTCGTGCCAATTCGTGCGGACATGCGACCTTATGCATCTCGCAGCAACTGCACCGCTGTACTAGTCTAACTTCTGGCGACAGGCAACCGAACGTGTCAAAGGCATGCATTAGATGATGTCAAAGGGATTCTACAGTCATTTTAAAGGAAAGACCGCCTTCGGCCTAGGAACGAGAGTCCGAGCTTTGAAAACAGCTCGCAATGCTGTCTATTGAGAGCCCGCCTGGATGCTGAAGGTGGGGGACATGACGCAAGAGTCCTCCCAAGCAAACGCGGAGCACTGATACTATTCCCGCATGTGCTTTCTGGCAAACTGCGAACAAACACTTCCCACATGTGACTAGAGCTTTGTTTAATTCTTTAAGTCGTCACACACACACAAACACACGCAACACAAACAGATACAAACCCCCTTTGTATCAAATACTTCCAAGATCAAGTCCAGACGAACATGCTGACGTGGCTCTCACTGCTAAGTGTAATGACTCTCACCTTCTGCTTTCGTAGTTGGGAGCCCATAAACCATCGAACATCCGAAACTTTCTAAATCTGATGGTTTTTACCTGATAAGAAACAAGCCTATAGAGCCTTCATAAAGCCCTTAAATGATACACCGTACATATCCCGTATGAAGCACTGCGAAAGCTCTTACAAACCACGTAGAACGTAGGTCTCCCCCTCAAAAGAACCCTAAGACCCCGCACTATAGAGCCCTTATCTATAGACCGCTTAAGTGAATATGAACCCCTAACCAGGATCACCAGTCACACCGGAATAAAGAGGGCTGCTTTTTCGGCATGGGGTAGTGTTATAAGTAACAAAAAATTAAGACCGCTGAAAGATAAAGGAGCCCCACTGGGAACCTTAAGACCCCTTATGGAACTCGTATAGATCCCTCAAAAGGAACCCTAAGACGCCTTATAGAGCTCTTATACATCCCTTAAAAGGAAACCCTAAGCCCCCTTGTAGGGCTCTTATTCGTCCCTCAAAAGGAACCCTAAGCCCCCTTGTAGAGCTCTTATAGATCCCTTTACGAGGAACCCTAAGACCCCTCATAGAGCTCTTATAGATCCCTTGCAAGGAACCCTAAGACCCCTCATAGAGCTCTTATAGATCCCTCAAAAGGAACCCTAAGACCCCTTATAGAGCTCTCAGAGATCCCCCATATAAAGGACCCCCCCGCCCACTAAACCCAATGGAGTCCTTGGGAAACTCAGAGAGCTCCTTCCAGAACTTATTTACCGTCCAGGAGAAGCGGCTACCATCCACTTCTGCATCGGCACCTCTGGGTCTTTTCGGGTTTAGGGTTTAGTAGGGTTTAGGTCTTAGGGTTTGACAGGGTTTAGGGTGCAGGGTTTAGGGTCCGACAGGGGTGTTTGTCTTTCCTCCCTAGCAGGGACGAGCCCGCATGCGTTTTTTTTGACACTCACTCTCGGACAAGCCTGGCAAGGTCTGCAGTAATAGATTCGACGCATTAGGGTGTAGGCTTTGGATGGTTTGGTGTTATCGAGTTGTTTTGGTACAAGCACACCCTGCTTACAGGGTTTAGGTTGCACCAGCATGTTTTGCATCTTTTTGTTGGGCTTGGAGGGCATTACGCATAGCAGACCCTGTAACAGCAACTTCGGCGCGGTCCAACGCCGCCTGCCGCAAACTCAACTGGATCTTGCCACCGAAAAGCCAGATCAGGAGCAGAACGCCACCTCTAAAACCAAGATCCATTCCTTTTGCCAACCTGCCGGTACGCTCATACCCTACCCCTTCTTTTAGGGTATCTACTTTTCTATATCGCAAACCTAACCATCAAACTAGATGTTCTAAAAGAGGGGGTATGAGCCCATAGGATCCGTCGGTATCTTCCCCGCTTCAAAATCCCACACCAGAATCCAGAGAGAAACTCCTTACCCCGACCGTTTAACTGCACACCCGGATCGTACTTGGAGGGTCGGGGGACTTAGTAACTGGTTACTTTAGGGACTTATAAGTACCATAACCCCAGATAGGGTCCCTTTTAGGATCCTTATAAGTCTACTTACTAAGTCCCCCGACCCTCCAAGTAAGCCTCAGAAGGCAGTACTGGGAGTTTCCGAAAATAGGGGAGCCTAACATGGTACCCTAAAAAGTAGGATCCTTATTAGAGGACCCCAATGTAAGGTACCCTAATTTCGCAAACTCCCTACTGAGAAATCGCAGCTGAAGGGAGCAACAGCAACAATGAGAGCAACCTGCACATAACGTGGCGAAGCTGTGTTTTTCCATGACGAAATAATGGGATGCCATGGTAGTTGCCGAGGCCCCAAGCATCTAGAACCCTACGATGGATCCCTTACAGAACCCCTTTAAGGATCCCTTTAAAGGAACCCTATTCTAATTCGTAGGGCCCCTAACTGGATCCCTTACAGAACCCTTTTAAGGATCCCTTTAAAGAAACCCTACTCTATAATTCTTACATAAGGCCCCTGTATTACTCCAGCCCCGGCGGCCCTCTTCGACCAGCTGGAGATCGATGGACGTCGGCACCGGCTGAGGCTCCTGCAGCCCAAACTGCTCCGAAGAACTCCTTTAAAGGGCTCCTTTAAGGGCTCCTTTTCCGGAGCCCTTAAAGGAATTCGAAGGAGGACCCCTTTGAAGGAAGCCCAAAGAGCTTTAAGCAAACCCTTATATGCCTTGAAGGAAGCCCAAGACCCTAAACGGGCCTTTTTGCTGCAGGCTTGCTTGCAAGGACGCCCCTAAACGGCCCTAAACCCTAAACCCTCGAAGGAGGCTTACGGCTTTAAGCAAACCTTAAGGCTTCAAAGCAGGCTTTAAGCAAACCCCTAGAATTCTTAGAATTTTGGGAAACCCCTAGTTGAGGGAAACCCTTAGTGGCCTTAGGGGCACCCTTGGCTCGGGCTCCTGATCCGCTGGTGGCCCCAGGTCCGGAAGGTAGATGCCCTGGCGTTTTAGGGTTTTTTTAGAAAAAGTTCTTTTGGTGGTGCTTTAGGGGTTTGAAGGTTTTCTCGGGGGCTTGGGGGGTTTTAAGATTTTATTAGAGGCTTTAGTTGTGTTAAGAGTTTGATGTTTTTTGTTGAGGGGGGGGGGGGGAGAGTATAGGGACTCCTTTAAAGTGGTCTTTATTTAAGGGTTTTAAGTGTTCTTTTGGGGGGCGTTTTGGAGCATAAGGGCTCCTTCAAGGGGATCTTTAAGATCAGGTACTAGAGGCTTGGTTTTAGGATATTGGGGGGGTTGTGGGTTTTGGGGTGGAGGCTCCCTTGCAGGAGCCATGCCAATGTGAGTATAGAGCCATTGTAGAACCCTTTCGCAGTACGAAAATGCACGATGAGCTGCTATGACAATATTCTGCAATGCGTTATGCTCCACATTAAATAGACAATGTTGGAATGTACTGTACCGTAGTCTGACTAGCTACAGTCGGATGACACTGTCGCACTAAGTCTGTGGACAGCCTGTACACCCGAGTTTCATGTCCACAAAAGTTTGGAGCTGCACACTCATGAACAAAGCCACGACAACCAGGTGAGGTGGTCACTGACGCACGACCAGCAGCGCACACCGCATAACTGCGCACCAAGCTGTTGCTCACACATTGTCATGACCCAAAACCCTTTCCGGCCTGGAGTAGCGGCGAAGCAACTGGCCTTTGCAGTCTATTCAGCAAGAGGGCTGGGTTGAATTTCTGGGTTGCAAGAAGGTTTAGAACTCCCACGCGATGAAGCTGGTTGGTTGCTCTGTGTATCAAGAGTATTGTCTTTCTCCTGCCTGTCAGCGCACCCAACAGTCTTCAATCCCTGGGCACTCGGCCAATATGTGATCGGCGCAAACCTACCAGGTGAAGCTTCAGCCGAAAATAAGCATTGACGTTTGTTCTTGTTGCAGCTGTAGTTCTAGTACATCGATGAGAATGGAGATGAGACGGCGACTTGGGTTTCAACTCCACCGTCCCTCTCTAGTATGAACATGTGTATATGATTATATCACATACTACTATATGCGAAATTCTGTACATACATACATACATACATTACTTATCTAGTTATGTGACAGTCGTGAGCAGACTGCCGAGGAGAGCCAGCCCGTGCATGTAAAACTGGAACACGACTTTCCCAGAGCCAAGGCAGCGGCCGAATCATGGGAGAAGGCGTCGGGGTCCTGCCCCAGCCTCAGAGAGAGAGAGAGAGAGAGATTTGGCTTCAGGATTTAGGGTGTAGAGAAGTACTAGACGTCTCAGGATACGATCAGGGCCCCTGGAAGGGTATTATAAGTGCACTTCTCAGGGCAGCATAGGGGGAGTGCTGCCAAAAGGTTTCAAACCCATTCTGGCCGGCAGTATGCTTCTCTTAGTAGAAGCAGGCATTGTTATAGGTGTAGGTGGTCGTCTTGGTGGTGGCGGTATAAGAGCGGTTTTCTGCCGTGGTGGTGCTGAGTTTTAGATTTTAAAACAAGAAACGGCAGCAGCAGTAGCGGGCAGTAGAGGTAGCATACTGACAGGATGCAGCAAAAAGTCATAAGCTAAAACGGGATATGGTCGTCTTAGCTAGTTATGCTAGCACATGGTTTCAGAAAGCTCCGCAGCCAGCGTCCCAAAAAAGCAAGTTGCAGCGTGTCAGTCGATGCCTCCGGGTCCCACGGCAGGCGAAACCACTGGTGTGGCCTGCGTCACGAAAACGTCTCCAGCCATCGACAAAAAGTCTAAAACAGCTAAGCCCGAGCCCGACATCCCGAAGGCCTGCAAACCCGAATTTTTATCTAAACTTGTATTGAAGTATCTCTTCCTCCAAATCTAAGCGACAGAACAAAATGCCTTCGGCGATGCCCATGCCCGGTGCCGGGAGCGGCCCGACGTGGAAGGACCTTCTTAGGGATTAGCGAGAAGGTTGCGGCGTCTTGGGGTTTGGGCTTGGGGTCTACGGTGGTGTCGATATGCTTGGAACCTGCATGGCTCCATAACTTTTGAGTACACATACTACAGAAAACAGTTTTTGGGTATTTACTTTGATAACCAAGAAAATAGTTGTGCGCGCAGTAAGATAATCCGAAACCCCCAACCACCAGTCAAACCCTATACCACAAACTCCAAAACCCTTTTTGGCATCCGGGCTTGGGAAGTCGGCCGGAGAAAGTGACAAACCGCCCTTTGCACAGGACGCCATGCTACACGAATAGTCGGCTAGAGAACTCATAGGGTCATAGGGATGTATGTATCCCGACAAAACCGTTCTGAACCCACAGACCCTATAAGGCCAAACCCAAGCCAGTATAGAACCTCTCTATACACTGCCCACATACAGCCCTGATAGACCTTGTAACTTTTAACACGTCTGTTCTGAGAACACCCAAAACTGAGTACCGGCGAAGCTCGCTGCTTGGGCATGGCCCGAAACCCTTGTTGGGCTTCAGGACTTGGAGATTGGGCTTAGGTGTATACGGCCTGGGGCTTCCAGGGTTCGTGGTAGAACATGGACATAAGCCTAAACCCTCAGATGCCACAGATTCGTGTGTTCTGGATGAGGGTTGGATTCCACGGAAATATCTCAGTTAACAACGAAGGGAACCCTTCAAACCAGGGTTTGGAGTCATCAAAAACTCCAGGCCCGCGTTAAACACAAAGCCGGGCATGCCAACAGGATACATCAATCTGATGAATACCGACTCTCATTTTGTACATGTATGCAAGGTAGGGCATCGAAGAAGCAGAGGGCAACCCACGGCGAGCCCTTCGAAAAGTGCCATTTTAGACCTTGTAGACATTCTTGAAGAAGACATCCTGTACCCTGGCCCTGTACACTAACACTCCGACAAGCCAGGCGAGGCAATTGGTGCGCAGTTGGTGGAATATGTTTATCTCTTAAAAAAAATCAATGGCTTCTTTCTGTTTATTTTTAGGGTTTAGGGTAGGGATTGAGGGTATAGGGGCCCTATAGAGCCGGAACAACCCAGCAGTCAACCCGAACCACCTCAGCCCGATGTGAGACAACTACACCCAGTCTTTTCCTAAGGGCCAAGATAGTATCTACTTTGGCCCCAAAATACCTATGTAGGGACTACTAAAAAGCCAAAGTATATACTGTTTGGGTACGTGGACCCTACGGGTTTTGAATGAGGCAGGGCACTGGACCCCACTCCTGGGGAATCGGATGACTTCCGTCGGCTCATGGGAACGAACCTGAGATAACGAGATCTTGGGTTGCAATAACAAAGGGGCCTTAATAATCAGAATAGGGTTTGGGGGCCCACTATGCTATAATTACAATAAAGAGCCCCCAGAGTAATATAGATACTAGGGTTGAAGCTTTGTGGGATTTATGGCATTGGGCCGTGGAATGGGTTAAAGCTTTGAAGTTGTTTCTGATCTGTTGGTTAGTTTGCTGCCACCTCGGTGGACAGTTGACTGCGGTTCATAAGGGCGGTTCATGATGTCGGGCAAGGGAGCAAGCCCAAGAAGCAACAACATTGATGTGTTGAAGTTCCCGAAGAGGCAGAACAAAGCACAACACACATAGTATGCAAGGTTCGTAAGTCGGAAACCCTGAACCCTCAACTAAACTCTGAACTCTAACCTGAACCCGAATCCGAAACCCTCACGATACGAGTCATGGCACCTTGGGCTTGAATGGCTTCTAGAAACTTTGGCATTCCTAGTGCTGATGCACACTTCTTTGGTGGGATAGACCAGGGTCAGCAGCCTCCTTTGCTGATGTTCTGGGTCTCCAGTCCTAGTGCTCCTCCTAAGAATACGAGTGTCCCTAATCAGCCTCGATCTTGAGGCTAACGAAGTGTCTGATTGTGCTGGTTTGCTTTACTATGCTGCTGAAGATCCAACACCTGCGTCCACCGGGTGCCCTGAGGCTAAACTTTGGCCCCAAAGTACCTCTATAGCGACAATTTGAAGGCCAAAGTATACTTTTTGAGTACATGGACCTTAGGGTGTATGACATGTAACAGTATGGTGGATTTTGCAGAGTGTCTTCTTGTGCCTTAGGGAATCTCACCAACAAACCTGCAGCAACCAATCTGCCCGGAGCTCGGAGGAAACGCCACGCTGTAGGCGTAGACCTCCGAACCAAGCCCTGCCTCCCGGCGATACTGAAGCACGAGAGCCAGACCGTAGTGCAGCAGGGTTGTCCGCCGGTGCACTTTGACATCCCACCACTCCGGCATGAGCCGGTCGAGGGCCTCTCCTGCCATACCGAGTACTTGTGTCTGCGGAGCAGTCAGCCGGCTCTGCACATCTTCTGCCATGACCAGCTTTGTCATGATCTGGTAGCAGCGCCGGCTCACAAGCAGCTCCAGCTCTTCCATGGTCCGAAACATCTGCTGCATAAACGTCTCTCTGCTAAAACCTGCCGGGGCCTCGTTCGGGAGTTTAGGGTTTGGGGTCTAGAGCTTAGGCTTTAGGGTTTAGAGTTTAGGGTTTGGGGTGTAGAGTTTAGGGTTTGGGGTGCAGAGCTTAGGGTTTAGGGTTTGGGGTTTAGGGTATGCAATGAGGTCCCCCCCTCGCCGAACAACACTCCTAAACATCCTAAGTCGTACCTGGACCCTGCGGATCCCACCTTTCCTAGTGTATGACCCGAAGAGCGAGTCGAGATCGGCCCATATCGTAGGTTCCACACGGTCTTTTCTAGCAAAACATTGAAACCTACATCTAGGCTTAAACAAAATACTATTTTGATGATCCTTGTTACAATTGTAGTATGATGTACCGCAAAACGGTGTTCAAATTCTCAAGGCCACTATGTTAAAGCTTCATGCAATGCCCAGCAGCTCCTTCGCCTGTGGATTGAACTCTGCGGCCTGTCCAAACGGGTTTAGGTTGACCGCGAGAACTATCACGATTCTGGGCCGGAGCTATGCCATAATTGCCTTACCTCCGGATGATCTTGGCCTTATTCTGGGTACACTTGTGCCAACTTCTAAGGGTTTTTCCGCACACCAAGGCAGACCCCATGACCGAAACATCAAGATGTACATCCCGCCTGAGGTATACACCCGACCGCAGAATCATAAGTGTGGTACAGGAACTTGCTACAGGACACCACCAAGGTTTAAGGCTCGGGTCGAGGCATTCGGGTTTAGAGCTACTTGGTTTCGTACTCTCCCCCTCTCTCTCTCTCTCTCTCTCTCGCTCTCTCTCTCTCTCTCTCTCTCTCTCGCGCTCTCTCTTGTGCGCCATCCGGCGTGTGACCCCAGGACATCACCTTGTTGGCCTCGAACATTTGTTCGGCCGACTTCAAGGCGTCAGACCTACTTAGCTGTGGGCCCAAGCATGCTCAAGCCCTAAAACATGCGGGAGTTTCCGACAAAAAGGGGACCCTAGTATAGTACCCTAAATAGTAGGATCCTTATTATAAGGACCCCCAAAATAGGGTACCCCAATTTTTGGAAACTCCCATGTAAAGCAATCCAAGTTACCCGCCGCAACGACTGGCAAGAGGCCGAGGGCCACTTTCTCTGTAAAGAAGACTGTGAGAAAAATCCACAATTACACACACACAGGCCCAAAGACCTAGTCCTCGATACTCATGTCCACCAAAAACGCTTGCGCTTGAAAGGTCCAATGTTAATCCTCCGTGGTTCTTTGTATGTGGGTGGGGGCGAGCATGATCCGTTCCAGTGCTTTCTAAACTGCTGCCGACAGAATCTAACTTGAAAGGAACCCTGATTCTACACGACCTTTGCCCCCCACCCCCCAAACCTAAGACTTAACAACGTACGCCTATAAAAAAGGGCCCCGGAAGGCAAGCAATAACCGGCCTGGGGATTGAAATTCCAGGGCGCCGAGCTGTTTCCTGCAACTACCCAGCTTACGCTCTCGCAAGTCGGACTCGGCCAGACGAGGTCTGTCGGTTTAGGGTTTAGGGCTTATAGGGTTCAGGGATTCGGCGCTCACACTCGGACAATCCATGCGAGGCATATGAGTTCGCGTCTGCAAAGTGAAACAACACTACGGGGCTTCGTCACTACGTTTCAGCAACAAAGTTGAACAACACCTAAAGTGACCGTGCCAGGGTTTAGGGTTCGGGAGCCTCAAGTTTAGGAGATAGACCTTGAGCTGTGCAGGGATCCTTGTTATCATGAGCTAAAGTATGATTGTATGACGATCATTCTTTACCCAAAGAGCCCAATACCCTTAATTAAGCAGTATACCTTAAATTATAAGGGGCTTCATATTATGATTTAAGCTCTATTCCTTTCTTAAAGGGATATGGGGCTCTCTGGGTATCTAATTTAACTCATCTTGAAGCAGTCGCCAGGAGGCGGCCGAGTTTGTTCGACAAGCGCGATTTCGGGGTTGTCAGGTTCATATTGGGTGGTTGTCAAAATGAGGGTCCCTTTTTGGCTACCCTAAATATTCGGTGCCGTTCTCTATAAAGGGCCCAAAAAAAGATCCTGATTTTGACAACCACGCATATATGTAAGAGAGGAGTTTATGAGGTCTGAGTGCGTTTGTAGGAGCTCTGGGCTAAGGGTTGACAGTAAGCCCCATAAAGTTGGAAACTAGACTAAGGCCCAATAGTGCTGGGATTCCCTTTACATGGCTCTTCAGGATTCAAGCTATGAGACCCTCAACTCCTCAACATGGGGTTTCCACACTTTTGGGCTTTTACTGTAGATCTGCCGCGGCCAAGTTACAAGAGACTCTCAAGATTAGCAAGCTGCCCCCTGTTTGACAGCTAAGTGAAGTCATGCATGGCATACTTGAGGGATTGTGTGACTTAGCAACTAGGCTTATAAGGTAAGGTAGCTATAGCTATACATGCTTACCACCCAGGTTGAGATACTTAGAACCCTTCTTATTACCGATACGCCAAGTAGTGGTTCACACTCCTTGCTCATCAGGTAGCCTGGATAGAAGGGGTGGGGCTTCTAAAGGGTGGCATAAGTTGAAGGCTTGGGACAACGGCACCCCATGAGCTTTAGACAAGCCTTCCATGCCACCCATCTCGTTCACTTCCACGGCGACCCACTGTCCGTATTCATAGTCATAGTCTTCGCCGCCTGGAAACAAGGACCTATTGCCAAACCGGTACCCCCATCTGATCTGATCTGCGAATCCAAAGTTCTGGACGGACATAATCTGACAGCACTTGTAACACAGAACCGACATCACTTCTGTTGCAAATATGGCTATTGCAGTAGACGCCAGAAAATTGGAGCATCCTTGTCCTCATGCCTGTAAGATAAAGTTTGGGCAATCCTAGCACTAAGCATCCCAAACCCATGTGGTTCACCGTAATGTTACATGTCATACACCCGAAGGGTCCTGTACTCAAGTCGTATATACTTTGGCCTTAAAGTAGTCCCTGTATAGGTACTTTGGGGCCAAAGTACGTACTAATTGGGTACTTGGAGGGTCGGGGGACTTAGCAACTGGTTATTTTAGGGACTTATAAGTACCATAACCCCGAGTCCCTTTTCGGGTATACTAAGTCCCCACGACCCTCCAAGTACATGCACCCTTCGCGATAAGACACAGACGCAAAGCTCCCAGGCCGCACATGTCATGCTCAACCTAGCAAGCACTGCATGCCCGGGGGCCTTTGGGATGAAGGGTTTACTAGGGTTTAGGGCTCTGGGTTTAGGAATTAGGGTTTAGGAATGTTCAGGATTTTGGGTTCCAGGGGGTTAGTATTTAGGGCTTAGGGTTGTAGGGCTTGCGGTCCTGGGTCGCGGGTTTAGAATAGCTGCCTTCGAGATGCTCGATGCACGACCCCTGGTAATTCCTCCATCCTCCTCATCCAGAAACCTGGTTGAAAAGGTCTGAAATAGCAGGATCCATCTTCAGAATCCCAATGAAAACGATGGGCTTCATGGCAAAAATCCCATGTTTGCCCTGATAGAACCGGTCGATACATAAAGCCCCTCTATAAGCACATGAAGTCCTTCCAGAAACCTTTCCAGAGCCCTACATGGAAACCCATGAAAACCCTGGTGGCCTTGCATGCCCCAGTCGTTCCAAGCTGGCGGTGCATCGAAGTACACCGGACCATCCGGCACGGGGCGCTCCCAGTTGCTGACCTTGTAACACAGCATCCGGTGCTGGGGATTCGCGGGGGGGGGGGGGGGTTAAGGCTTTTGGCATTTATGGTTCAGGGAAACCGGGCTTTGAGGAGATACGGCTTCTCGGGTTTATAGCAGTTGGGGGGTGGGGGCTTCAGGGATACATGTGTGTCATTCGTGTGGAATGAGACTGGAAAGTAAAGCAGGAAATCCAGCTTCTTCGCAGAAGCCTTGGCAGGCCAACCTATGCTCGACGGTCTGTGATGGAAAGGAGTATCCTGGCCAATGCCACCATGACTAGCTGCAGTGTGTGTATATATATATATATATATGTATATATATATATATATGTATGTCTACATATGTACATACAACATTATCTACCCGAAGCTTGGCGATGCCTGCAGAGTCCACGCAGGGCACCTTCGAGACTTATGAGCAAAGACTGTCGTCATCCAGAGTTCTTAGTAGCCACAAAGGAACATCCAGAGCTCGTTTGCAGGCGGGGGGCCCTACCATCTTCTGCAGCCCAAGTGAGCGACTCCATGTTGCTGTCCTCCTCTACTAGAGAGCCATTTCCTGGATTGACAAGGGTGTGGACGGTGTAGCATGCACTGTATTAGGGCTTATTGGGGGGCCTCTCTCTCTCTCTCTCTCTCGCCCCCTCTCTCTCTCTCTCTCTTTCTTTCTCTCTCTCTCTCTCTCTGTCTCGCTCGCGCCCTCAAACGAACGACAGGTTAACACTCGAAGACAAGAAATGAGCATGGAGAGGGTGTTTCTTGCACATTCTAGATTGAAGGTTTGACACTTGACTGGGCCACTGGCCACCCAACCTTCCCTGTACTCAAGGTCGTTTCAATACCACCACTGTAGCTTGACACTCGCATCAAGCCACTCCCAGAAGCACTTTTTCACTTCGCCATAACATGCTGGTCTTCGCAACATGCATCCGGCAACCCTAAACCCTAAACTGTTAAACCCTTGACCCTAAAGTCCAAAACAACTCTTCAGCTTCCTCAGATGGTAAAATCTCAAAGACTCGATGGTGCACATGAAGGTCGCTGACAGGGGGTCTGAAGTTCTTGTGTGTAATCGGCAATGCTCGCCACATGCTACTCTATGGGCATTACACCACAAGCGCAGGCATTCAGTCGCGTCTGGATACACTTTCGTCCAGAGCAACTTCGCCCTCGGTTAATGCATGCAGAACGGAACGCCTTCGGCGGAAGCAGGTTTTCTCACATTTTCAAAAGTGTGGTGGGTGCCTAACCTCATCTCCGGAGATAGGACCTCAAAATCTCTCCCAGTCCGATGGCAAGTGCATCTTTTCGGGAGCCACTGTAGCCGGGACCTGGGTTCTTGTTAGGGGATTTACCGTAAGTTACCAGAAAAAGTAAACCATACTATTTACTGCAGATCCCTTTTGAACCCAGGCTCTACTCCGCATCAGCTGGGAATCGGCAGCTATAGATTCCTATTATGGTAACTCAATTTAAGTTGGCTGTTAAGGGGTGGCTTTTGTGGCTTTTAATTAAAAATTCAATTCCTTAACAAGAACCCAGGAACTGGAAGATCAGCACAATCCGAGGTCGAAGCGATTCCGGCTGCTGGGCCGTTGGTCAGCGCAGCCACCATATCGGAGATGTCGGCCGTGCATAGTGCCTGTGCAGCTTCGGATCTGTTTTAGATCGATTAGCTCTTGCAATATGAACCCTGTTCAAGAAACACTTAAGGCAGGGATCTGTCCCAGATAGTGGCAGAGTTGAAGACGGAATACGAATATCAGCTGGCTGTTCTTTACAGGGTCTCTGTTTGCAGGACGCAGCCAAACACAAAGAGCCTCTACACTAATACGGGGGAATCTTGGTATCCTGCTACCAGGTTCAGAATTAATTGGGGTTAAAATTCAGGCTGTTTAGCTCAGTACGAACGCTGCTGCTGCGGACATAAGGGTCCATCCTACAAGCCCTCAACGTCCAACTAACCAAGACCGAAACAAAATCCCAGACCGGCACTCTACGCCTCTAGGCCTGAGCTATGTCGCAGAATTCCCCATATCTAAACCCCCAAAAGTAAGTAAAATATTGGCCCAACACCTCTAAAAGGCCATTATTCTACATACTTTTGGGGTCCAGGTATATTCAACTCAGCCGATCTGAGCCGCCCAACCTCCCTGGCTGCTTTCGCCTCTCACAAGTCTCGAGACATCCCCCAGAAACTAGCACAACATGTATGCAATTTACTCAAGATCGAAACTAATTCTGGAAGGGCGGAGTGATGCGTGGGGATTCTACGATTGGGGGGGGGGGGGGGGGGTAGACGCATCATGCATGGAGCTAACCCTAAGGGTCCATGTGCCCATATAGCATATACTTTGGGCCCAATGTACCTATATAGGGAGTACTTTAAGGCCAATGTATATACTATATGAGTACATGGACCCTTATACCCTAAACCCTTATCGAACCCTTATAGATCCCTGAAAGGACCCCTTATGCTACCCTTAAAGGACCCTTCTCGCTAAGCGAGAAGAGCAGAGCATGCCGGAAGCCTTCTGGTCGGCGCCCACTTGGCAGTCCGAAACCGCCAGGGCCGTGAACTGTGAAATCCAAGCGAAGGATGAAATGATGTTCATGATGTTGATCGCGCAGGCCTCTAGGTTCTTGTCAAGGGGTTTATATATTAAGCTACCATAGTAGGGTTCTATACTAACTAATATAACGTTCCCTTAAGGGTTCTTGTTAAGCGATTTGTTTTTATGTTACCATGGCAAGGATCTATAGTAAATAATGTGGGTCCTTATTAGGGTAACTTGAGTTAAACCCCTTAAAAACCAGGCCTTTGGTTCTGGACAGGCGCTCGCCGTGGACCGGATTTGGAGGACGGCGCGGACGATGTAGGAAGCCGCGTTTGGTGACATCGGCGACGCACTGGGCGATGTCGAAACCACGATTACGCTGTTGGTCCTTATGGCCTTTGATCTTCAAGGCCTTCTCAACCTTAGGTGAAGCTCCTGCTGGGACGAATTGCCTCCAGGGAGGGGAGATCACCGTTGGCCTGGTGAGGATCGTGAGGACGTTCTTGCCGAAGTTGCAGTCCGCCCTGGCAGCGGCGCCCACGGTGGCGATCTCGCCGAAGTTGGCCATCAATGCGGTGAAATCACCAGCACACAACGCACCGTTGTTGACAGCCTGGCCGCAGGCGTTCGCCGCAAAGGACAGGTACGACGCGATCCAGCTGATAGAAGTGATGAACCCCGCCACGCTGGCTGCACAGCCCACGGGTTTATTGTTGGGGCACTCCAAGCCATCGTAATCGATCGATTTGTAGAGGAAGACAATGGCCTGGTCGAGATATGCAGCAGCTTGAACGACGTCAATGACGCATTCCGTGCGAATCCATGGGACTTCCTCTGGTTGCGACTCGTAGAACAAGTCCTGCAAGTTGCGCAGTGGCTTGTCGTGCTTAAGGCTCTGGGCCTTCAGGATCACCTTGTCAATGCCGGGAATGTCCTCCCAGTGGGACACCTCAGTATCGAAGATGATGTTCTTCGGAGAGGAGATACCCAGGGTTTCCGGAGCCGTCTTTGCGACAACGCCAGCGACGAGGAGAAGAGCCGCAGCTGCACCGGCGAAGTACCAACGGGAGCGTGACTTGCGCGGCGTCTCGATCCGCAAGAAGCCTTCTGTCTCCATTTCCGAGGCTTCCTCTGCGTGCGGCATTGCCGAGTTCATGGTCGGGATAGCATTGACAATGCAAATTTGTATTCCTTGTTGAGTTTAGGTACCCATAGAAATGTAACATGTTTCCCAGCTACGACAAAGATTGGGGTGGCGGGGTGGCGGCGTGGACTCGGAGCTCCGAAACGGAATGCTGCGGTGCTATAGCAGCTTCAACCACTGTGCGCGATTTCCGGTGTCGAGGGGCTGGCAAGCTTCAGGACTTCCTAGAAACGGCAAGAAAAGCGAACGCAACTGGGACAAGAGTACCCAGCGCCGCGCAGGCTCTTTTCGCTCTGCCTTTGCATGCTGATACTTCGCAACATGCATACGACAAGTCAAAGCCTCTTTAGGGCTCAACCATGAGATGTCAGAGGACCGTTTATACACAGATGAGGGTCGTTGGCATTCTGGTCTACAGCCGTACATTGTCTGATGAAACGCAAGTAATAGCGCATGGAACACCGTTAAGAGACACATATATGCTAACACGGGCACTCATGTTGCCACATGTCGCCGCTGGATACATTTCCTCCAGAGCAACTTCGCCCTCGACCAATGCATGCAGAATGGCACACCCTCGCACATTGTAGAGCCCTCCCTTCTAGAACCCTAGCCCTAGTTAACCGTCACTGCACCGTGAGCGCTATAGACCCCAACAGCTCGCTTAAGTCCAAACAGACAAAACCCCAACACCTGGGGTCGGAAAGGTGGAGCGTGCCCTTTGCGATGCATTGGTTGTGCAACGGCCTGGTGCCTGAACCCCACGTCCGGAGCTAGCATTCAGTCCTCCAAGTTCGAAGCCTAAACCCTAACGAGAAGCACGTGACAAAGACAGTTGCACGAAGGAAAGGGCTCCTGGACATCTGGTGTCCAGGCAAGGCACCTTCTCGCAGTTCACACCTAGTCAATTGACAATCCTAAAGTGTCTTGAGTACTTTTAGCGGGGATACGAACCCATGCGGTGATAGCAAGTCATACCGAAGCCTTACTGTTGTCATAGCACATAGCAAGCTGTACGACAGAAACCCTACTGATGAATACCTATCCAGAGCAAAACTTAAAACCCCTATCAAAACCTCTATATCTCCTCAGACATCAGCGCAATCAGAGGTTGAGGCGATCCCTGCCGCGGGGCCGTTGGTCAGGGCCTGAACTGTTCGCACCCCCCGTTTGAGGAGGGTAGGTTGGTTGACATAAGCGCATAGCAGGTTTAGGGATGTTTAAAGGCTTATAAGACCTTTTATATATCTTTATGAGAGAAGCCCAAAACGGCCAAAGGACGGCCACCATGTCGGAGATGTCGGCTGCACAGAGCGCCTCTGGATGTTCTTTAGGGTTGATGGATTCTGCGGTGGTTTCGGGTGCACGGATTTGGTGTTTATGGCGGGGCTGGTCGATATTGGATCATAATTCGATCTCGGTTTCGACATTTGAGAAGCTCAGCGACGACCTTACACAATGACTGACACAACATCCGTCCGGAATCCGGGGCACCCTGCGGCTGGAGTCGCACAACTAACTATATGGGCCTACTATGGCCAAGTGCTACTAGCACTTCAGTGTCACTATAGGCATAGTAACAATGGCGCTCGCCAGGGTTCAAGAGAACTTATCGCTTCCCCCTGAGTAATTAATATGAAGCTGCCCTAGTATATAAACCTCCGGCTCCCGAAATTTTGCTGTATCGGGCCCCCAATGGAACGCTAATCAAAATAGGGGGGGAAGGATTCGGCTAGGGTTGTAATTACTAGTTTGAATAGAGCCAAGACTACAGTAGCACTAAACCGAAAGGACCAGGAGTTTAGGGCTTAAGGTTTAAGGCTTTAGTCTGCCTACAGCCGGCAGGGTCGCGTGATTGCCGGTCGTTGTGCCCCTAATTATTTACTTGGCTGACTACCTTGCTCATTGTTACTGTCAATCCGACTCATGCCCGGATGCCCGACACCCTCCCAAACATCATAATCTCGGCCCCGAAATCAGGTGTTCATATTAAATGTAGGGGGAGGCGGGGGCCCTTTAATGTTAGGGGGAAGCGATTATCGGGGTCACAGTCAAGGATGTCATGGGCTCAGATCGCAGTGCAATTGCGTTATCGCTGTGTGTGCTGCATTGCGATGCCAACAACAAATGACTTGAGTCAACCCCCCACCCTCCCTCCCTCCCTTCCTCCTCCCAAAGGCTCTATGTACCCATATAGTAGGTACTTATAGGCCATAAAGTACATGGAGCCTTTGGGCCTCACATGGCCACCCCTCCCTTCCTCCTCCTAAACCCTAAACCCTACACCCTAAACCCTAAACCCCTAAGCCACCCCAACTACACATGCCGCGCCTTCTGGTCCGCGCCGACCTGACAGTCCGAAACCGCCAGGGCCGTGAACTGCGAAATCCAAGCATAGGATGAGATGACGTTCATGATGTTGATCGCGCAGGCCTCTGGGTTCTTGTTAAGGGGTTTATATATTAAGCTACCATAGTAGGGTTCTATACTAACTAATATAACGTTCATGATGTTGATCGCGCAGGCCTCTGGGTTCTTGTTGAGCGATTTGTTTTTATGTTACCATGGCAAGGATCTATAGTAAATAATGTGGGCCCTTATTGTGGTAACTTGAGTTAAACCCCTTCAAAACCAGGCCTTTGGTTCTGGACAGGCGCTCGCCGCGGACCGGATTTGGAGGATGGCGCGGACGATGTAGGAAGCCGCGTTGGTGACATCGGCGGCGCATTGGGCGATGTCGAAACCACGATTACGCTGTTGGTCCTTATGGCCTTTGATCTTCAAGGCCTTCTCAACCTTAGGTGAAGCTCCTGCTGGGACGAATTGCTTCCAGGGAGGGGAGATCACCGTTGGCCTGGTGAGGATCGTGAGGGCGTTCTTGCCGAAGTCGCAGTCCGCCCTGGCAGCGGCGCCCACGGTGGCGATCTCGCCGAAGTTGGCCATCAATGCGGTGAAATCACCAGCACACAACGCACCGTTGTTGACAGCCTGGCCGCAGGCGTTCGCCGCAAAGGACAGGTACGACGCGATCCAGCTGATAGAAGTGATGAACCCCGCCACGCTGGCTGCACAGCCCACGGGTGAATTGTTGGGGCACTCCAAGCCATCGTAATCGATCGATTTGTAGAGGAAGACAATGGCCTGGTCGAGATATGCAGCAGCTTGAACGACGTCAATGACGCATTCCGTGCGAATCCATGGGACTTCCTCTGGTTGCGACTCGTAGAACAAGTCCTGCAAGTTGCGCAGTGGCTTGTCGTGCTTAAGGCTCTGGGCCTTCAGGATCACCTTGTCAATGCCGGGAATGTCCTCCCAGTGGGACACCTCAGTATCGAAGATGATGTTCTTCGGAGAGGAGATACCCAAGGTTTCCGGAGCCGTCTTTGCGACAACGCCAGCGACGAGGAGAAGAGCCGCAGCCGCACCGGCGAAGTACCAACGGGAGCGTGACTTGCGCGGCGTCTCGATCCGCAAGAAGCCTTCTGTCTCCATTTCCGAGGCTTCCTCTGTGTGCGGCATTGGGGCGGGGTCACGGCGCGGGATCGGAGCTACGAGACGGAATGCTGCAGCCACACTCTGCGAGTTTCGGTGCCGGCTGCGACCCAGCAAAAACCCACCTCCTGAAAAGCACCGTAAACCCTAAACCCCTAAACCCTATATATATATATATATATATATATATATACATATATATATATATGTATATGTATATATAATACATATAACCTTCATATTCCCAACATGGAGCAAATAAGCCCTAAAACTCAAAAAACTGCCTGAGGGGTTAGGCTGAAAACCTTGAGGCTTCGAGCGCCTCAGCGAGACGGCTTCGACCAGGCCAGACCGAAGCTAGGAATGACTGCTTGGAGGGTCGGGGGACGGGATTCTAAGGGTTCCTTTGAAGGGCCCTATAAGGGTAGTATAGGGTTTAGGGTTCAGGGACTTAGTAAGTAGGTAGTAAGTAGACTTATAACTACCCTAAAAGGGACCCTAATTGGGGTTATGGTACTTAGAAGTCCCTAAAATAACCAGATACTAAGTCCCCCGACCCTCCATGTGGAGGGTTTAGGGTTTCGGCGCTCACACTCGGACAATCCAGGCGAGGCATATGGTTCGGAGCCTGCGAAGTAAAACTACACAAAGAGGGTTTAGGGTTTAGGGGTTTAGGGTGTGCATAAAAAGTAGCCTTCGAGTAGGGAGAGCGAATATCCTTGCGACTTCTTCAGGTCCCTGTAATACCAGTATGATATCAGCTTGAGCTTCCACATCTTATTTGGGCGGACTAAATGGCAAGCACTTCACTCTGAGAGATCTGGACTCCATAAGGAACCATGATTGGGTTAGGCTCACTGTTTAGATTTGCTGTTGCCTCCAAAACCCAAACCCTTATACACCCTGAACCACCTAAACCCCTAAATCCCAAGACCCTACACCTCTAAGCTGCGAAACCCCTATAAAGCCTACCCCGCCACCCCCCCCTCCAGAAACCAACCCAAAAAGTCTCAAAGCCCCTCTCCCTCTCCCACGTCCGCTAGTTCTTGCCAGTTAGGCTCCACATCTCCACTGCTGCCACCGATCCAGGGAGATCGTAAATCGCTTGTCCTAGGAGGCGGCTTAGGGTGTAGGGTTTAGGGGTTTAGGGCTTAGGGTTTAAGAGTCGACTACCTTATATGAACCCCAAAAGTTGAAAAGTTGAGCTTACAGCCAAAAGTAGCTTAGCGGCCCCTGGTACCCCAGCCCCCTTAAAAAGGCTAACATGTACAATTATGGTATGGCCATATATATATATAATATATATATAATATATATATATATATATATATTTTTATTACTATAAGCCCCGAAAGGTTAAAGGTTACCTACCCAGCTACTAAGCTAAGCTGGCTGCTACAACTGATGCTTCTACCAGCCGGGTTACTATAAGGCGAGTAACAATGGGGACGAGTAACAATGGGGACTAATAAGCGCGCTGGGCAAAGGCGTCGCGCCTAGACGACGCAGAGTGACAATTGTAGCTCCTTGGTTGGTTAGATAAGCTTATATACGCTGGGACCTAAAGCATCGAGTTGGATGACAAACCAAAAGGCTACAATGAACATGCTCATACTACATTTCGCCTGCGTTATAGGGCGCCACGTAGTTGCTGAAATTATTGAGAGCTTCGATTCGATAAGATAAACAATGAAGTTGAGTTGCGGGTTCACCCGCCCAGCTGACAGAGTCGCAGGCTTAGAGTTTAGGATACGGGAGTACTACTGTTGATGATATAAATCCTGCATTACCTTAAGGCCCCTTAACTATGGGAATTGTGGTAGATTCCTTATTATGGGGAATGCAGGGTTTATATCGAAGGCTGTCTGGTGTCCCATGTTGCCGTCAAGAAGCCTTACTACGCCATGATCTTTTACGTCGGATTTCGGTGTGTTTTCCTGCGACCACTGCGCGACTGTATTACCCCCATTGCTGAGTCCCTTCGCCCTAAAATAGTGAACCTGTTGCTATCTATAAGAGGTTGGCTCTCTACTGGCTGCGTGAGATCACGGATGGGACAAACTTAAACCACATCTCCATCATGGTTATGGTAGCAACGAGCAAGGCGGGAAAAAAAGAAACCCTAAACCCTAAACCCTACTAAACCCTAAACTGAGGCAGCTGCTGGCAACCCCATCTTCTGCAGGCTCGCCGTGAAAGCCATTTGAGGCTGCCCTCGGTATCTGCACGATCCGAAGTGATTATAAAGTTGGGTTTAGGGTTTAGGGTTTAGGGATGTTTAGGAACTGGCCAGCATCCAGGGGATGCTTTATTGTCTGATTCATTGGCACGGTGGTTACAGTGTATGCACACAAGCAGCTGTTCATCTCTGTGAGCTGTGTTGTGCTATCTTAGGTTGCGCTCACTTGGATGCTTCTTTTATTTCTTTAGTGCAAACTCATTCGCATAACATCCTTCCCAAGCTCTTTCCCAGTTTCTCCTTCTGCTTGGCTTGTCTCCGCACTATCTCCCAGATATCAGGCTTTGGGCATCGAAAAAGTAAAGGGCGGCATTCAACACTCTCTGTTCAGCGAAATCGCTTTGCGGGTGACTCCTGAACCTGTTTCAGCGGCCTTCAAAATTGGAACAAGGTTTGGGGGCAAGTTGTACTGTACTTATACTAAGGAAAAGCACGGAGTCGTCTTGAGCTATTCTGCGTTCTGTTTCTGCATCTGCGGCTCCTGCATGCACAGCCGCACTTCCCTTCGCATCAAAACAACATCGAAAAGACACGGCAGCATCAAGTTATCCTTGTTGAACCCAGGCTCTTTGCCATCTGAACCCTGCCAAGCTATGATCCTGTGCAGCTGGGAAGTTGAACTCTAAACCCTAAACCCCAAGGATGCAGGCGAGCACATGTCAACTTAGTCGCACCAGCCGGGTTTTGTTTCAAGGCAAGGGTTTAGGACCCTACAACCAACCAACCCTACTATTTGTAGTAAGGGTTTTTGCTTGATTTCGGACCGTCCTGCTCTCGATCTCTTCTTTGCGACTGCTAATGTCGCTGTTTGGCTAAAGCATTCACAACTGCATTCAGTTCGACACCCGCTGGATAGTGAAGAAAGCATGCCTTTGCTGAAGGAAATTCGCACAAGCTTGGCGATATAGGACAGGCTAACATGGAGGCGAACCAGGGGTGGTATGCTCTTCTTAATGTCGTTTGGCAATAGCCTGTGGGCCAGCGTCTAAGGTTTATCGGTCATGCATCTGAACTGTACGGTCCTGAAAACCGAACCATGAACCCCAAACCCCACAAAGCTTCTTGCCATAACGGAATGCTGGCGGGAAGCGGCCATTTTGCCGCCGGCCACGGCGACCAACAAACTTCTGCGATGCAGGAGTCACAACCTGTTCCCCCGGCCTACTCCGAAGGTTTAGGGTTCGACATGGTTTAGCTTTCACTAATTACTGACTATCACCACCAAGGCCACAGCAGAAACTGGAATTGCTACAGCTACTTCGGATGCAACTACTTGTTACACTGCTGACTGCTGGCAGTGGTGCGAATAGTAGTTAATAGTAATGGGTGTGCTACCTGGCGTATAGTAGAGACTAGTCGGACTGCTACTACTGGTATTTCTATTTCTGCGACGACGACTACCACATGCACTGCCACTGAAAGGTCAGGACCAGCACCACTAGCACCACTACTATCACCACTTCTACTACCACGACCAATACTACTTCCTGCACGTACTCCTACCAACACTACCGAGCTACGAGTGAAGTTCATAGTTTGAGCAGCAGGCAGTTGGCAAAAAGATGCGTTCCCATCATGACTGCCTGAAGCTTTCAGCCGCCTTCTGAAGTACATCGTACCTGGTTTCCTTCGGCTCAGCATTGGGAATGCCACTGTTCAGCTCGAGCATGCCTTAAGGTAGCCCTTAGACTGGACTACTGACAACTGATACTGTCTTTGCCTATGTGTCCACAGGGGCGCTCTTCTGGCTATTGCTGCCCTGAAGCTTGTGGCAAGAAAGGAAACCCGCATAAAACAAACAAGCACATGGCACTCGGAATCTGCACCACTAACACAAATACATGTTTATCTGGCAAGCACTGTGGTGCGTAGACCAAATGTAGTTGCAACATCCTAAGCGTAACGACCATATCACTTGCTGATAGCGGATGCACTTATCGGCACTTGTACACTGGCATACACCACGCCAGCACCAAGAAAACCTGGTGCCACAATGGTACTCGGCTGCCAGGCAGCAAGGCTTGATCAGTCATGCATGCATTCTAACACATCAGGTGCTCCAACACCGCCGTTAGTGATCGTGCTGCATGTAGGTAGGCTCAGTGACTCGAGCTAACCATGAAGCCTCGTATGAACAGGTCGGTTGTCGTCAGATCTAGATTTGAGGTCAGAACTGCGAACATGCCCAAGGAGAGAGACGTCCTTTTAAGCCAAGTTTCCGAGCAAATCTGTCGTTCCAAGTTCGTGCGAAGTTTGCAATCTTGCCTGTGGCTTTCTTGTTGTAGTGTGACAGTTATCGTCGAAATTATCAGGTGCAGGCTGGAAGCTATCCGGTGGCCAAGGTTGTCCAGCCATTCTCCAAGGAAATACCTGCGAATCATGACACACAGCTCCAGACCCCAACTCTTGGCAGGACATCCCCCAAGACACGAAGATCACATACTCAGAATGGTGAGGCGACAACCCGAATCCCAAACCCCTGAACTCTCGCCACGAACATTTAACAAACCCGTGACAGGCGAGCACACTCCTGCACTCACGACCGATCCAAACAAGTACCAGAAGTCTCTTTAGCGGCCAAGTCTCTGCGGGTCGAAGCCCTCCTTCTCCTCACCTTAGCAATGCAATAGTAGTAGTAGTAGTAGTAGTAGTAGTAGTAGTAGTAGTAGTAGTAGTAGTAGTAGTAGTAGTAGTAGTAGTACTAGTAGTAGTAGTAGTAGTAGTAGTAGTAGCAGCAGCAGCAGTAGGATGCCGAGGAGGAGGAGGAGGAGGGGTTGAGGAGGAGCACCAAGCCGCGATGTTGATGATAGTAGTGATGGTGGCGCTGTCGGTGTTAGTGGCGGTGGCGGTGGTGGTCGTCGTCGTCATGTTCGTGCATATTTAATGGAATACTAGTCGTCGTCGTTGTCGCTATCCTCGTCCTTCGTTAAATTATGTTCTTGTCACAGTGCCTACTACCATTGTTACTTGATGTCATCGTCGCCATCGTGAATATTGTTGTTGCTGCCGTGGTGGTGGCGGCAGTTCTTGTTGCTCTTGTTGCGCTGCAACAGCAACACCATCAAACGACATGCACTGCCGCTGCCAGGTCTACTGCTGCCCTTGCGACACAGAATGCGGGCACTTATCGATGACTCGTGCTGCTGAACCGTTTAACTTCACGAACATGAAGGTCAGAAACCCTTCGCACAGAAAGCCCCACCCCCCCATCCCCCTGAGTAGCTGATTACCTATAGTCTCCATTGTAGCTCCTTTTTGGGGTTGCCTTATGGGATCCTGAATATATAATAGGCTAAACCAAAAAAAGGAACTACAATGGAGACTATAGGTACCATACCCTATACCCTAAACCCTAAGGATCCCTTATAGGCCCTTTAAAGGGACCCTAAACCCTTATAGGTAAACCCTAAAAGGCACCTAAACCCTGTCCTGACAGACTGAAAGAAGCCTCGCCCTTGAGGCGCAGACTGGCAGGTGCCGGCGCAGGGGCTCCGTCATCCGAAAGCTCCGTCTGTCAGGGTCCCCAGAGACTCCAAGATCCCTTAATTCGGGAATATACCTTACATCATATAGGGGATCCTACCATATTTTTAAGGTATATTCCTTGATTAAGGGATATTGGAGTCTCTGGGTCCGGGCGGCTGCGGGGGCTGGATGGTGGCGGGGCCTCGGTTTCTATGTCCCATGTAACCCTGCTTGTCAATCGAAGTTTACTTAACACAAGGGCCTTAATAAATTGACTCTAGTCTGCCGCAAACCTGCAATAAGGAGCATTACCTAAAAGGCTCCTAAGTAGCTACATAGTCGAAAGTAGGGTTTTTACAGTTGGAAATACGATCATGTTTTGGGTAAGTATCCGCTTTAGGTACGTACTTACGACCCTATGGGCGGATAATAGCTTGGCCGACTTCGGACCCCCACCTACCGAAGAACGCCAACATACGGTTGATGGTATAACCCCTGCATCACCCACACAAAGGAATATACCATAACTCCCACAGATTAGGGTCCTTAAGGTAATGCAGGATATTTATCATCAATCCTAAACCCTAAACCCTAAAACCCTATAAATCCCTTAAAAAGAACCCCTTTTAAGGTACCCTTATAGATCCCTGTAAAGAAACCCTACGAACAGCATTATCAACAATAGTATTGCAATTTGTTCAGGCTTCGCCTTTTTGTCTGTCGGGGCCTTTGCCCGTGCCAGGCTCGACAGGTCTGTGTCTCGAAAGATCCAGAGAGCCCAATACCCCTTAATTATTGAATGTGCCTTGAATCTTCGGGGCCTTAAAAAAGACCTTAGTACCATAAATCGTATTTAATACGATGGTATTCAGGTACATACTCGTTAATCAAGGGGTATTGGGCTTTCTGGGGAATTCACACACGTGTCATCCTAAACACTGTTACGCAGCAGTGCGGGCATCTGGGACTGAGCTCCCTATACCCAGGAACGTAGAGTGCCGAGTTGCACTGCATGTGATAAAGATCCTTTGAGTTCTTCAAAGTATGGCATCATGGTTTGCGCATGCGGGCTTCCGGAATGGTTCGGAGCCTTCACGATTGCAAGCCGCCTTCCTAAGCAATACGAGAAGTCTACGAAGTACGAGAGAGGCAACTGGAAGCAGGGTGCCACGAGGCCACTTTTTAGCGCTTGCTTTACTTGTCTGTCACTGTCGACATGTATATGCAACTGTACTACTGTAAACTGTAGATGTTTCGGAAATGTGACAAACCAAGGTGTTCAAAGTCGCGATGACCGCGATGAACAGAATCCGGGTTCTTGTAGGGAATTTGCCTTAAGCTGCCATAATAGGGATCTATGTCCAATAATCGGGTTTCCATGTTGTGGTACCTTAAATAGAACTCTTTACAACGATCCGAGTAGTGGAGATCATGATGGCGAGGATGATGCCAAGAGCACGCGACGTCAGCAGAAGAGCAAACACTAGCTGAACCCCCAAACCCTAAGGCTAAGCTCTAAATCTTACACCACAAGCCCTACCAGCACACCGGGAACGTTCAATAGGAGGTCCAAAAATAGAATCCTACATCCTCCTTACGAAGTGATAAGGCCCTAGCAAAGTATATGCAGTTCCAAAACAAATGACTTAAAACCCAAACACTGCAACCCTGAATCCCAGCAAAACGCCCTTAAAGAAGGCACGGAAAACTGCACCTGCTCAGCCCAGCTCTTGCGCACGGGCTTCCAGCCACCGTCAAGGCTCCAATTCTCGGCGCCTGTTCCCACGGCTCGACTGGCTGAGTTTCTTGTTATTTGGGTTGGGGGTTCCAGATTTCCCGTTGAAGTCGCAGACGGTGCGCTGCGAAAAATTAGCTAAGACCCTGTAAAGGCAGTAGAGTGAGGGCTCGGAGCATAAAGGATCTACCGGCCCTCGAGGCTCCTTCAGGATCTACTTGGAAGGGCAGGGGACTTAGTAAGTAAGGTTATAAGTAGGTTATAATTAGGATCACCCCACTTAGGGGACTTATAACCCCAATTATAACCTACTTACTAAGTCCCCCGACCCTCCAAGTAGAGGACCTTGAGGCTCAAATCTCAAAGGGATTGTAACTGGGGAATCCAGGCATTATACTCAGGGGGCTGAGTACCCTAGCCCCAAAAAGGCTAACCTTTTCAATTATAGTAGGGTTATCTAAGTTATCTAAGCCCCAAAAGGTTAAAAGGTTACCTACTCAGCCCCTAAGTATAGGACTTGGGGACCACTTCGAAGCCTTATACTCTCCGGACTGGCTCTTTGTCTGAAACGGAAGGAGCCGCAGAACGTTCACACTTTTGGAGGATAGTTACTTTGCCGGTGCGGGAATCCTGAATCTGTGGCTATTCAATCCCAACTTCTGCATGGGCAACGGCAGCGGCAGGGAGAAGGGAGGGACAAAAAAACATGACAGCCTTGTCCAGTTTCCCCGGGGAACTGAAGGATAACTTTTGGGATGGTATACTCTCTCTCTCTCTCTCTCTATATATATATATATATGTATATATATATTATAGTACGCCAGCGAGGCTGAAGGTTGGTATTACATACCTGCTCTACTACAAAGAACAAAACGCCGGCGAGCCTTCTGCTGGTGGCGCAGGGTTCACAGCCAGGTTCGGTGACCTGGGTAGCATCGGGGCTATCGGCCTTGAAGCATGGAGATTCGTAGTGTAGGCTTTCAAGAAGAGCCGCAGCAAGCAATACTAATGCAGGACCAAGGTGTATATGTTTGAATGTCCGCAAGAGCCTGCAGATCAACAGCCCTCACTTCCCAAAGACTCCGATATCCCTTAATTTGAGGAAGGTACCTTAAATCATACAAGGGATCCTGCTATATTTTAACGTATATTCCTTGATCAAGGGATGTTGGAGTCTCGGGGTTGTTGGAGCCATATATGCCCATCCCAACAATGCAATCGCCGGTCTCTGCAATCCTAAACCCTAAACCCCTAAACCCTCAAACCCTGAACCCCTAAACCCAAAACCCCAAAACCCTAAACCCTAAACCCCTAAACCCTAAACCCCAAACCCCGAAACCCTAAACCCCTAAGAACCATTAAGAAGCTGCCAGACATGGAGCACAGAGCTTTGGTTGGAACGGCCCTTGTTGCTGCCTCGGATAAGCTTGAACTTGCCATTAGAGGGTTCCTTTAAAGGGGTCTATAAGGGCTCCTATAAGGGATCTATGGTAAGGGCAGGGCTCCTATAAGGGATCTATAATAAGGGTACTCTAATAGTGCAGGATACTATACTAGTGTAGGAACCTGATTAAGAAACCTTGGGTTACAGATCCTAAACCTAAACCCTAAACGCCTATAGACCGCAGCCATGTTAGCTGTACACTGTTGAAAACCCTAAACCCTAAACCAAAACCCATAAACCCTAAACCCTAAACCAAAACCCTAAACCCTAAACCGTTGAGCCCATTTTGAACCAGCTGAGGGTCTGAAGGTCTGACCAATTAAGGCCCAAAGGGTCTTCTTGGAGTCTGTTGATCTACCTATAGTCTCCATTGCAGTTCCTTTTTGGGGTTGCCTTATAGGATCTTTAATATATAATAAGTTAAACCAAGACAAGGAACTACAATGGAGACTATAGGCAAGGGTCCATGTACTCAAATAGCACATACTTTGGCCCCAAAGTACCTATATAGGGACTACTTTACGGCCAAAGTATATACTATTTGGGCACATGGGCCCTTAGGGTTGATCACGATCTGAAAAATAAGCCAACATGACCTCAAACCGGAAGCATATTCACAGAATGAGATAGACAATTTTGTTCAAAACACCAAGAACCGCAAGCCAGAGAGACCGAGCGTTTCATCATATCCCTCAGCCCCGAAACCCTAACCCCTTTCCCCTCACCTAGCGTTTAGGGAATTGGTCAACCTTCTCAGACTGAGCGAGACAGCCAGGCAACCAACCTCAACGAGGTGGAAGGTACCTGCTGAATTCCAGAGGTTAGGAGGGCTTAGGAACTATGGGGCTTATAGGGTTTAGGATTTATAAGGGTTAGGACTTAGGCCTTTGGGTTACGGGTGACGTGAGATTTGAGAGTTCAGGGTCTCGACCTCGGCATTCAAAGCATGGCTCATACTCCCACAAAAAAAGACCCTAAAGCCTTCATGATTCAGAACCCCAGGCCCCAGGCCCCATGCAAACCTTAAGCCATAGCGTGGATCGCAAACCAAAGTCGGGCTCTGCCTTCGATCAGCAAAGTTCAAGCTCACAGAGCACAAAGCAAGTTCGTGCTGACACACTTACACTAGCAGTGCCTTATAGTAGCCCTGATCATACCAACACTACGACGCAGTGCCTTATGGTAACCTTTATGGCTCCTTTCGGTAACTTCTGGTAGCCCATTACAAACTACATAGCGAGACGGCGCAAACAGCACAGAACAGCGCAGAACTGTCGACGTTTAGAAGGCAATGGGGGAATGGACCCCTATAGTAGTCCCTACATAATCCCCAAGAGTAGTCTCTATAATCCATGCCCCCATTCCCAACCTAAGAACCAGACAGAGAAATCCTGCCGAAAGGCCCCTGCCTCGACCTCCAGTGTAACCCGCAGAGCAATCCCATACCTCCTAGAACCCCCAGCTTTAGACAACCCCCAAAACCCTCACTCCCAAACCAAAACCCCTTAAACCCCTAAACCCAAACCCCAAATAAAACCCCAAAACCCCCATAAACCCTAAACCCCCTTAAACCCCGCAACCTCTCAGGCCCCTGAAGCCCTGAACCCTTACAGTACCCTTAGAAAGCCATATAAAGGAACCCTTAGAACCCCCTTTAAGGGGGATCCCTACAATCGCCTGAGCCGGCGCGGCTGCGGTTGCCAGGACCCAGGCCAGGGGAGGCGTGCAGCCCCGGAGAGGATGAGCCCCCTAGCGCAGGGTTTTAGTGTTTTTGGGCTTGGTTTTTGGATTTTCGGTTTTTTGTAAATCTTTCTGGTTTTGGGTTGTTTTGGGTTTCTTGTTTTTGAAGGCTTCTTTTGGTTTTCGAGTTTAGGGTTTTTATGGCAAGGGGGGTCAGCTTCAGACTTTGAATACTGTGGGGCTACGGAAAAGGTATAACGGTAAGTGTGGGCCTGGTGTTTACGGGGTTCCTTTAAAGGGCTCTATACGGGCTACCATAAGGGGGTACTATGGGGGTTTAGTGTAGGGGTATATAGTCTCTTCAGTCAGGTTCTTCGTAGAGAATGGGGGAATGGATTCTGGAGACTAGTTTTGGGGGTTATATAGGGACTACTTTAGGGATCCATTCCCCCATTCCCTACTAAGAGCCAGCGAGTTTGGTCAGTCTCTCAAGGGCAGAGACAAGGCCTGTGGCCGGAGAGTCCATGACAGCAGCAAAGCGTAGCTTACAAGAACCCCGTCCAAGAACGTGAGTCTGCTACTGCTGGGCTGGCGTTGGGTGCAACATGCTCGTGGCGTGTGGGCTAGCAGCCACCAGAAAGGAGGTACTCTTGAGGTGCTGCAGATCATTTGGGCAGGGAAGCCTGGATCACAAAAGCCTGCAAAGCATACGACTGGCGTCAGGCGGTGCTAGATGCTGCTCGAATACAGCCGAAGGAGGCTATGCCGTTTGCTGACGTCCACCCTTTGGGCCAATGCTGCATCGGGGTTCCATCGCACGCCGACTGCAATCTCAATGCTGCGATGTGAACACGTGTCGTTGCAAAACTTTAGGCCTTCGCCTGCGATCCTGCACTCTTCGTAAAATACACTGCAGCCACGCCGACGGACCATCAACTACCTCCAGAGCAACAGATGCTTGACCGTGTGTAATTATTGAAAACACCAACACGTTTCCCAACTCACCCGAAAGCCCATTGCTCAAACTTCAATACTCATCACAGCCCTGAAGTCACCACGATTGCGGGGGCTGACGCGATGGCATCGGGAACAAGCTGCCCGCGCTTTTCTGCCTCCAAGAGCCTTAGTCAGTCTCATCTCTAGCCAAGGAAATTTTGGGTTTAGGGCCAAGGCACGCAAAACCCTACACCCTAAGCCCTTAAGCCCTATACCCCCAACAGTTTTATGGAACCTCAACCCTACAGCCCAAGCTGGGCTTCTGATTGAAATGTTCGCTTTCAGAGCGGTTTATAGGGCTCTCGCAGGAGGAGAGGAAACCTGCTGTTCCTTTAAGAAAGCACCCCTCGTAAATCAGGAGGAACTCGGTAGTAGAAAGAGAGGCCATTTCAATGCCATCTGCTTTGCACATGATGGAGCTTACGGTAACATCAACGTTTCCCAAACTTAGACATACTGAAACCTGCGACTACAACATAAGCAGTAAATACTCAGACTCTTATACACACTACTTCTTTCAAACCGTGAACCCCTCTGAACCTCCCTTTACCACTACATCGTACATGCAATGCCCAAAACCCCGAAGCTTCCAAACTGCAAACCCCAATACCACCGAATCCCTAACCCCTATAAACTCCAACATTTCGAAACTTCCCGGTCTGGCCCCTCGGGAGACATGGCCTGGAAATTGGGATTCCAAGTAGTTATAACTATAGCCACCTTGTCAAATTATAGCTATGGGTACCTTGTGCATAACCCTAGTAAAAATATCTACAGTAGTAGCTACCTTCTTCATATAACTGGCCCCACATCCCGGAATTCTTTATAGCCCTAGTCGAAGTATCTACCTACAGTGGTTACCTTCTTTTATCCTTCTTTACAACCCTGACCTTGTTTATAACCCTAATGGTAGTATCGAACTATTGTAGTACCCACCTTCTTTATAATCCTAGAGGTATTACAATATAAAAGTAGAGTTACCTTCAACCCTATAACAGTAACTACCGTCTTTATATGGGAGTTTCCGAAAATGGGACCCTAGCCCCTAAATAGTAGGATCTTCACTATAAGGACCCCAAAATATGGTACCCCTAATTTCCGGAGACTCCCATATAAGCCGGGCCCCAAAGTCCTAGGATCCTTATTATAAGGACCCCAAAATAGAGTACCCCAAGTTTCGGGAAACTCTAAACCCTTATAGAGCCCTTTAAAGGAACCAACGTCCCCGGATTCTTCGAGTGACCTGGCAGCTGCCTCCGCCCAGCGCCTCGCGCGGCCGAGCTTGGAGAGCACCTTTCAGGCTCTACCTATACTATAGTCTCCATTGTAGTTCCCTTTTTGGGGTTACCTTTTAGGATCCTTAATGTAAAATTGGTTAAACCAAAAAAAGGAACCACCATGGAGACTATAGGTAGACCTAAGAGTAACCTAGGCATAAAAAGGGTGCCCTTTTTGGTTTAAAGGGTGTTATAAGGGAACCTAAACCCTAAAAAAGGGAATAAGGGCCTACTCTGGGTCCTAGGGCTGCGCTAAGAGTAGGTAGAATAATGCCCTTTATAGGTGCTGGGCCATGATTCCACCTACTTTTGGCGCCTTTCAGGCTCGGGGGTTGCGGGGATTTTAGGGGTTTAGGGGTGGTTTAAGGGTTTAGAGTTTAGGGTTTAGGGGTTTAGGTAGAGTTTAGGGTTTCGGGTTTAGGGGTTCAAGGGTGGTTTAGGGGTTCAGGGGTGGTTCAGGGGTTTAGGGGTTCAGGGGTGGTTTAGGAGTTTAGGGGTTCAGGGGGTTGTTTAGGGGCTTTGGGAATAACTTAGGGGTTTAGGAGTTTAGGGAGTTGCAGAGGGCATGCTTCGGGGCTAACCTGGAGCCTCAAGAGTAGGTATAGTATTGCCCTTTTATAGGTGTTGAGCCATGATTCCTACCTTTGGGGACCGCTACGGCTTTGGGTTTAGGTGATTTCGGAGGTTCAGGGCTTCAGGCTTTCGACGTTAAGTTGCAGTTTACGGTTTGGGTTACATGTAGATGCATGGTTCAGTGCCCTGAGACTCCGCTGTCCTCCCAAGAAACCATAGGTACCCTGACTGAAGGTGTACTGGAGTCAATGGGCTGGGGGTTAAGGTCTTACGAGAGAGATGGTTGAATCTAGCGTGAATGGCTTGGGCTATACGGCAGGAAGCAAAGTCTTGGAGTAGCAGTTCCGGTTGTGACCATGCTACATACTTATGGAAACAATGGCACTCAGCATGTATATCAACGACTGTATATAACTCTGCTAATAAGGATGCTGGTAGCACTTGCGACAAAAGGCTTATGGCTGCAACATGTGTCCTCTTGCTCTGCATCACTGAGAGTCCGGCAAGGGTCAGCTGTCGATTGTTCAATGCCTGTCACGATTCTGCAGCAGATGCACAGGGAAACTGATCCTCAGACGACCACACACACAATACCCGTGAGCCAACGACGGAGTTTCACGCCGCGTATTGAAGCTGATATATATATATATATATATATATATATATATGTATATACATATGTATACACATATGTATGTGTTTGTATGCATACGGCGATGATTTTTAAATACCCGGACATCTAAACAAGTTAAACAGGTGTGTCATACTACTTCCGTGGGCATTGTCTCTGGGCCGCCCAATTTTAAAACACACGGAAAGACAACACCACGAGACTCCAGTCCGCAGACTCCGTCCTCCAACCTTCGCCTCGCCAGCCCTCTTCCCAGCCCTTCAGCCCTCCAGCCTTCCAACCCCTCCTGCCATCCAGCCAGCCTTCCAGCCTTCCAGCCTTCCAGCCCTCCCTCCTTCCAGCCTTCCAGCCCCGCCAGCCTTCCAGCCTTCCAACCTTCTAGCTTTCCAGCCCTCCAGCCTTCCAGCCCCTCCAGCCCCTCCAGCCTTCAAGCCTTTCAGCCCCTCCGGCTTGAAGGCTGGAGGGGCTGGAGGGGCTGGAAGGCTGGAGGGCCGGCCTTCCAGCCCCTCCAGCCCCTCCAGCCTTCAAGCCTTTCAGCCCCTCCGGCTTGAAGGCTGGAGGGGCTGGAGGGGCTGGAAGGCTGGAGGGCTGGAAAGCTAGAAGGTTGGAAGGCTGGAAGGCTGGCGGGGCTGGAAGGCTGGAAGGAGGGAGGGCTGGAAGGCTGGAAGGCTGGAAGGCTGGAAGGCTGGCGGGGCTGGAAGGCTGGAAGGCTGAAGGCTGGAAGGCTGGAAGGCTGGAAGGCTGGAAGGCTGGAAGGCTGGAAGGCTGGAAGGCTGGAGGGCTGGAAGGCTGGAAGGCTGGAAGGCTGGAAAGCTGGAAGGCTGGAAGGTTTGAAGGCTGGAAGGCTGGAGACTGGGAAGGCTGGAAGGCTGGAGGGTTGGAAGGCTGAAGACTGGAAGGCTGGAAGGCTGGAAGGCTGGAAGGCTGGAGGGCTGGAGGGCTGGAGGGCCGGGAAGGCTGGAAGGCTGGAGGGTTGGAAGGTTGGAAGGCTGGAAGGCTGGAAGGCTGGAAGGCTGGAAGGCTGGAAGGCTGGAGGGCTGGAAGGCTGGAGGGCTGGAAGGTTGGAAGGCTGGAAGGCTGGAAGGCTGGAAGGTTTGAAGGCTGGAAGGCTGGAGGGCTGGGAAGGCTGGAAGGCTGGAGGGTTGGAAGGCTGAAGGCGGAAGGCTGGAAGGCTGGAAGGCTGGAAGGCTGGAGGGCTGGAAGGCTGCAAGGCTGGAAGGCTGGAAGGCTGGAAGGCTGGAGGGCTGGAAGGCTGGAAGGCTGGAAGGCTGGAAGGTTGGAAGGCTGGAAGGCTGGAGGGCCGGGAAGGCTGGAAGGCTGGAGGGTTGGAAGGTTGGAAGGCTGGAAGGCTGGAAGGCTGGAAGGCTGGAAGGCTGGAAGGCTGGAGGGCTGGAAGGCTGGAAGGCTGGAAGGCTGGAAGGCTGGAAGGCTGGAAGGCTGGAGGGCTGGAAGGCTGGAAGGCTGGAAGGCTGGAAGGCTGGAAGGCTGGAAGGTTTGAAGGCTGGAAGGCTGGAGACTGGGAAGGCTGGAAGGCTGGAGGGTTGGAAGGCTGAAGGCTGGAAGGCTGGAAGGCTGCAAGGCTGGAAGGCTGGAGGGCTGGAAGGCTGGAAGGCTGGAAGGCTGGAAGGCTGGAAGGCTGAAGGCTGGAAGGCTGGAAGGCTGGAAGGCTGGAAGGCTGGAAGGCTGGAAGGCTGGAAGGCTGGAAGGCTGGAAGGCTGGAGGGCTGGAACGCTGGAAGGCTGGAAGGCTGGAAGGCTGAAGGCTGGAAAGCTGGAAGGCTGGAAGGCTGGAAGGCTGGAAGGCTGGAAGCTGGAAGGCTGGAGGGCTGGAAGGCTGCAAGGCTGGAAGGCTGGAAGGCTGGAAGGTTTGAAGGCTGGAAGGCTGGAGGGCTGGGAAGGCTGGAAGGCTGGAGGGTTGGAAGGCTGAAGGCTAGAAGGCTGGAAGGCTGGAAGGCTGGAAGGTTGGAAGGTTGGAAGGCTGGAAGGCTGGAGGGCTGGAAGGCTGGAAGGCTGGAAGGCTGGAAGGCTGGAAGGCTGGAAGGTTGGAAGGCTGGAAGGCTGGAGGGCTGGGAAGGCTGGAAGGCTGGAGGGTTGGAAGGCTGAAGGCTGGAAGGCTGGAAGGCTGGAAGGCTGGAAGGCTGGAAGGCTGGAAGGCTGGAGGGCTGGAAGGCTGGAAGGCTGGAAGGCTGGAAGGCTGGAAGGCTGGAAGGCTGGAAGGCTGGAAGGCTGGAAGGCTGGAGGGCTGCAAGGCTGCAAGGCTGGAAGGCTGGAAGGCTGGAAGGCTGGAGGGCTGGAAGGCTGGAAGGCTGGAAGGCTGGAAGGTTGGAAGGCTGGAAGGCTGGAGGCTGGGAAGGCTGGAGGGCTGGAAGGCTGGAGGGCTGGAAGTAAACACCCGGAGCTAAAACATACGGATTAAAACAGGTGTCTCATACTACCTCTGTTTGGATCTTGGGTTGCCCGCCCCCCACATGTTTTAAAATTCTCACCGTAGATGTATGCGTGCATTTGGGTATGTATACATGTAGGTATTAGGTAGGTATGTAAGCATGTCGGTATCTAGGTATGCTGACATGTGCATGTGTGTGTGAGAGAACTTGTGTATGTATGTTATGTGTATACATATCACGTGTGTTCACCTGTGTGTGTGTATGTGATTATGTATGCGTCTGTGTATGTATGGTATGTACGTGCGTATTTACGTAATAATCTACGCATGTTTGGACATATTGGGATAAAAACGAAAGAGTCGTAGATGCATAATGCTCCCATTCGAAGACTAAGACCATGTATGCACTCATGCCTGCACGCACGCATGCATGCATGCATCGATGTATGGATGGACTGACGGAGGGATGGATGGGTGCTTATGTGTTTATCGGTTTGTCTGATGTGCTTTTTGACAGATAGACACGCTGCTTAGTGTCGTGTGTTTGCATGGTTGGCACTGTTTGTTGTGGGTGTCGTTGTTGTTGTTGTTGCTGTTGCTGTTGTTTCTTGGTCCTGTTCTTGCTGTTGTTTGCTGCTGTTGCTGTGATGTTCTTGTGGCTGGTGCTTGTTGTTGCTGTTGTTGCTGCGGTTGCTGCTGCCGTTGCTGTTGCTGTTGCTGCTGCTGTTGTTGCTGTTATCGGATGTTCTTGATGTTGTTGGTGGTGGCCCTTGTTGTTGTCGTTGTCGTCGTCGTTATCGTTGTCGTGGTTGTGGTCGTTGTTGTCGTTAGCGTGATTGTCGTTATTGTCGTTGTGGTGGATGTTGTATTGGTTGTCGTTGTGGTTGCTGTTGCTTCTGTTGTTGTTGTTGCTGCTGCTGTTGCTGCTAAGTTGCTGAAGTTACAGCTGAAGTTGTTGTTGTTGTCGTTGTTGTTGTTGTTGTTGTTGCTGTTGTTGTTGTTGTTGTTGTTGCTGTTGTTGTGTATGTGTGTATGTATGTATGTATGTACGTATGTATGTATCTATGTATACATACATATACACATACACATGCACTGTCCACCTCGTCTGGCCGTGGCAAGGCTGGCGATGCAAAACCTTGAGAGCTTGGGTACAAAGGCTCTAACATGCTCTTCGCCGCTCGCAACTCGCACCATGCAGGCGAAGAATGGGTTCACCTCTCTGCTGAAACAAGACCCAGCGGGTTCAAGTACTCCCATTCATAGGACTTGAGTTTGGGTTTCGGCACTCACATTCGGACAATCCAGGGGAGGCATGTGGTTCGGAGTCTGGCAAAGTGAAACGACCTAAAGGAAGTAGTCAAGATGACAAGCAACAACGGTTACATTAACAAACAAAGTGACTGTACTTCCGCCGACTGCTTCCTACACGGGATCTCACATGACTGTGGAGCAACATGAAACAAGTAAGATCCTAGAAGGAGTAGGGTTAGTTTGCATTTAGGGCAAAGGGCCACTCCCTATGCAAGGTATGAAAGGACTTTAGGGCCTTTGTGGGTATCAAAGGCCATAAACGACCAACAAGGTTCCAACAAGGAACAGTACTTCGTCTGCCTACACAGAAGCTCCACTCGATAGGATTCCCTAGTGCGTGCTGTGCTGAACTACACTGGCCAAGATATGGCAAACAGTTTTGGGCCTTGCAGGCTTGGTCTCTGGGTTCGGAATTGGTTAAGTCGGGTCCCCCACCCGTGAGCAATGCCAGCTTGGAATTCTGCCTCTATGCTCTAAAGTCGCTCTACAACCCCTTTATGAATGCCCATAGCCCTGCAAAACATCCCACAAGCCAGCAACCCAAACTGAAACACCAGGTTGCCAGCGAAGGTGTGGGTTCTGTGCAGGCCACTTCTGACTGTTCCATGTACCCCAAACCCTCAACCCAAAACCCTAAACTCCAAACCCTAAACCCCCAAACCCTAAACCCAAGACCTTAAACCCTAAACTGAACCAGGTCGATCCCAGGAGTCCGAGGCTACTGGGCGCCGGGCAGCGAAGGGAGTCGAGCCGAGACCTCGCCGAGACGGGGGGGAAGGGTTTACCCTTAGGCCCCCTAGTAGTTCCTTTTTGAGATTACCTTAAAGAAGTCTAAATATGAACCCGAAAAGGAACTACTATGGGGCCTATGGGAAGGGCCTTAGGGTTTTTTTTGTCTGGTTTCGCTTTAGGTTTTGACCTGCAGAAGCAGCTGAAATGGAGCCCAAACCCTCGACCCACTTATAGGAGCCTATCAAACAAGACTCATTCCGGACCCTCTGGGAACTCCTGCCATAGAACCGAGCCTTCCCCAAGCTTCAACACAGCACTCCAAAAGCCAGACGCCCTAGTACGCTATAAACTTCGCTAGAACCCCATAAACTGTACCAAGACAGGCCTTTACGAAACGGCAAAGAAAGCCTCTTGGAACCCTACCCAGAACCCTTGTAGAACCCTGTAGAACCGTCTCAACGCTAAACCCCGGAGGCTCTTAGGAACGGCTGCATACTGGGGCCGGCACGCGATGTGTCGCCGCAGACGCGGCCCCAAGCTCATAATCCATCTTTGTTTGTTTAAGTGGGCTTTAGGGATTTTGGCTTCGGGTTTAGGGCTTTTAGTCTGGGGTTTAGGGTCAGGGTTTGGGCTTTCAATGTTCAGGGCTTGAGATGCAGCATCTGGAGCTCACCTAGCTAGACTCTGAAATGTAGTACTTTCGTTGTTCACCTTATAAGTTTCGCTATTATGGGACCTTAACGATAAAATAAGTCATGTGCAAAACGTACTGTCTTCAAAGGGTCTGGGCAGGGTTTAGCGTGCCGTAGTCCATCGCAGGCATTCGGCGGTCGCCCCTAAAGCGGCCTTGCGTAGAGCTGTTCCATAAAGGCTTGTAGGTGGGTTTGCCAGGGAAGCTACTACTACTACTACTGCTGCTGCTGCTGCTACTACTACTACTACTACTTCTACTACTACTCCTACTACTACTACTACTACTACTACTACTACTACTACTACTACTACTACTACTAACTACTACTACTACTACTACTACTACTACTACTACTACTACTACTACTACTACTACTACTACTACTACTACTACTTATAAACGCGGCTTACGATTTAGGACTTGAGTGTATAGGGCCTAAGGGTGTAGAATTTGGCATCTACGCGTTTCTGCAACGACATGCAAGCTCGCAGCAGCTTGACGCTGAACATGCAGTCAGGTGTTGCTGTAACGCTGTGAGGTCTCGGGCCAAGGGGCTTGACTAGGCAAAGTAAGGATCAAGAGATTGCAGAGTCTGGGGGGTTTGGCTGCTTGCGCTTGCAGCCTTGTAGCTCTGCATGTCTTACACGCTGCGAGGACAAGAGGGTGAGCACACGCATGGAAGTGAGTAAATTAGGTAGCGCACTATGCACAGCAGTCCCTTTCTTTTCGTCTGGCGCCTGCAAAGCGACATGGCTGTTCACCTGCAGCAACGCAAGTTCGACTTCAGACACAAAACTCAAGAAATTCTACCTAAACCCCCCAAACTGAGTAAAAAAAGTGCCCAATACCTATGAAAGGCTATTATTCTACATACTTTGGGGGTCCAGGTAGCAACCTTGCACCGGATCCAGGCTCCAAGTTTTTGAGTGGCTGGCTCCGGTTTGAAAGAGAAGGCCCGCTGGGGCCCGGGCGGCAGGGCCCGCAGCCCTTTGGCGAACAGCAGCCGGTGCCCAAGCTGCTTCACACCACAAACCTTGGCAAGAAAAAACTGTATAATCCGATCGGTACATCACATAGGGGCCTGTATCATCATAATAAGAGTAATAATGACACTAGGGTTCTGGTTGTATTATACTACAAGTATGACTTTGAAATTTAGGTTTTGTGGCTACATCTTCCATCTCCAGGGATCGCCGCTCTACTCTGAGGGTGTTAGGGTGTGAGTGTGTGTGTGTGTGCTTAGGGTATAGGATTGCGGCAGCATCCAGGTATTTAAGTGGCACGTGTACTCCGAAAGAACCCTTCGTGTCGGACCTTTGAGTTTAACGGAAGTACACACGCACGCGAACAGACACACACACTCTCTCGCTCTCGTCTCTCTCTCTCTCTCTCTCTCTCTCTCTCCCTCTCCCTCCCTCCCTCCCTCCCTCCCTCCCTCCCTCCCCCTCTATGTAAATATATCAAAGTACTATTGCCACTCTCAGCACTACCACGGTTACCATTGATATTCGCATCTTTGGCATTGGCATTTTCATCACTGTTGTCATTCTCCATCCGTTCTTAGCACTTACTATGTCCATATCGGTAGGTGGGTACACATACACATATTCATATGTACATACATGTATATATATACATATATATATATATATATATATATATATGTGTGTGTATGTAATGTATGTAGTGTATGTATGTATGTATGTATGTATGTATGTATGTATGTATGTAGTGTATGTATGTATGTATGTATGCGTGTAGGCGTCGTGCATATCTCTCCCTCTCTATCTCGCTACATATGTGTGTATATGTTTATGCATACAACCTTCATTTGAGGATGCTTCGGATCTACCGGTGGACCCTCTCTGAACTCAGACTCTGATCCACGGTAAGCTGGGTCCGCACCCCGGTGCACCCTACACCCAAAACCGTAGTATAGGGGCCTGAAGAACACTAGGGTTCTGTTTGCACATTATATTGTATAAGGAAAATCATCCGATCTGAGGTGAACTCTCAGGTCGGTTTACTAAAGCACAATGACACTAAACCCTAAACCCTATAAACCCTGAGCCGTTTCGGTCTTAGGTGAAATCTCAACCCCAAACCTGACAATGTAAGCCCCGCCTCCCAGAAGAGAGGATCGATGGTGCCCAGCACGCCCTGTGCCGGTGCCTCGTGCTCACTCTTTAGGGTTTAGGGCAGCAGCCTTTAGGGGCACAAGACGGTTAAACAGCTTTAAAAAAAACTTCCGTTCTAAAACCCTACACCTTTTAGGGCTTTAGAATCTTAGGGCTTATAGGCTTCAGGGCACAATGTGCCCAATTTTCTACAAAGCCGTTCTTCCTGGAGCAAAGCTTCGGGCTTCATCGTGGGAACTGTTAGCTCGGGGCTGCGGGGCTGTAGTTAGGGTTTAGGGATTACCTAGAGGGTCATACCCTACCCCTTTTTTGGATACCTAGTTTTATGGTTAGGCTCTCTTATATAGAAAAGTAGGTTCCTTAAGACAAGGGGTAAGGTATGACCCTATAGGTAAGGTTTAGGGGTTAAGGTTTAGGGTTCATAGATTTCGGAGTTATGGTTTCGGGACCAAGGATTCGGGATCGTTTACGACGCTCTCACAACTGTGACCTGGGTTCCAGAAGAGGAACCTAATGGTCTAAGGTGTAGTTTCAGTTTCAGGGCCGCAAACATTGGTGGTTGCGAGTCTGTGCGGAAACGTTGTCGCGCGGGCCAGCCGTGGTTGGCAAGTGTGCAGAGCCGCACCAGAACAGTCCTCTCCAGCTCTGAAACAACCGAAGAGTCTTGTCCGCAGCGCTCTTGGCTGCGTTGCACCGCTGCTGGTCCGTTTCTCATAGTTGCCATGCACACGTTTCGCGGGGCCAGACACCCATGGCTGAAGATGACACAGCCGTTCCACCCTGAACCCAATAGATTTCCGCCAATTGCGGTCGTGCGTTCACAATGATAAAGACAATTTGCCGACATCATATATTTACTAGAAACTACGTTAATAAGGAGCCCTACGGGCGAGCCGCACTACGAATTAGTCCGACGCCGTTGTTGCATTATTACATCCTGTTGTAAACCCTAGAAACCCGAAGCCCAAAAGCCGCCTAAACCCTAAAACCCTCAGAGTGGCCTGATCTTTCAGCCGGACCGAGACCAGCTGCTCGAAGTCTAAGTCAAACCTTCGGGCAACGCCCAGAACGTCGGGTTTAGGGTTTAGGGTCATCTGAGGGTTGTTATTTATACAAACAAAGGGATCCGACAAATTCGACAAGGGCTTTGTTGGGCTTTAGGTCTTTAGGACGCGCGAACTGTTGAGATTCGAGGTTTCGTCTGAACTCAGAACGGGTTGAAAGATTTAGGGAACATGGGCTTTGGGGCTAAAGGGGTTCGGGAGATTGCGTTCGGTGGTAAAGGCCATCTGCCCCACACCGTCAGACCAAAACAGCGCCACCCCGAGACGCAGAAGCAAGCCTACACCTGGGGTCTTACTCTAAGGGCTGGAAAGAACATTATAGGGGTTTAGCTGCTGCTATGCCGCCAGATTATACTACATTATACTACTATGCTAGATAGATGCTACACTAAACCATGCTACCTCAGACCAGGCTATACTATCGGGCCGATATCCCAAACTCGACACAATTCAATACAAATGTTGCCAGGAAGCTCTTCCTTCAGCTTGGAGAAATACCTCAGCCGGTGGCACGAACCCCTGCAGAGCCCTGCTACAGCCGATCTCGGGTTCGGTGTACAGGTCGATTTTGTTTTAAGGGTTTAAGGTTTAGAGTTTAGGGTATAAGGGTTCTGGAGTTCATGGTTATATAAAAAATACCCTCCACTCTGCCGACCCACTCCGAATGCCAACGCCCAGGCATATCTAGTGCAACTGAGAGGCTGCACAAGGGCACCTGCAACAGGTGTGTCAAACAAAGGGTGGGAGATTGGAAGTTGCTTTGAATAGCCTGGTGCTGTGGAAGACGGTGTGCAGAAACAGCGAGCCACCTGTCTTTCGGTAATTCTCTGGCACATGGTGTCTTTGCTCCATGTTGTCCTCCGGGGTTTGATGGCTGATTTGCCGTTGATGCTGCGATGTTTTCAGGTGCCCTTGATGAAGGATCCGCTTTGCAACCTGAGAATCATTGAAACTATGTACTTGGGTGAGGGCAAAGAATTCCAAAGCAGTCCGTGTCAGTTCCTTTCTATTGCATCCACTACAGAAACCTTTGTCGAAGGAAGGCGAGCACACCTCAAGCCGCTAAGGACGACTGTCGATAATTGCTTGAGAATCATGCCTCGAGAGACGTTGCGTCGGGGGTCTGCGACAGAGTCGCTTATTTTGGGCTACAGTGAGACGAGCCGTTGAATGTGTGGTCAGACACCGCAAAAGGTTCAGGAAAGAAAGTGAATCGGTCTAATCGGTATACGTAGAAACAACAACCATCTAACTGTATGTGTACTATATGTGTCTACTATTATACATGTACATAGACTTCTGTGTTTATATATATATATATGCATATATATATATATATACATACGGCCACTCTACAGAGGCGCATGATTCGAAACAGTCGTTGCGACACCGCAAGCCCATACCAAACCGTGTTCTCTCAGCAAGTCGGGAACTGAGGCCAGCCTCTGCCTCCATCCAGACTCTTCAGCCATCCCAGCATCTTGGTCTCCTGTCGTACTGTACGTGTTCTTTCCCGTCTGTGATTTCTGTTCGTTGCTTAGTTTCCTATGCTGGCTAGTTGCTGGAGGCTTCACGTATGGAGTTACTGAGCTGCCTAGCTACTGCGCCGTTCGTCACACGACTCAACATGGGAGTTTCCGAAAGTAGGGGACCCTAAGACGTTCCCTAAATAGTAGGATCCTGTTTATAAGCACCCCAAAACACGGTACCCACCAAATCTCGGAAATCAGGGGTACCTTATTGTGGGGTCCTTGTAATAAGGATGCTACTCTTTAGGATATATACTATAATAAGGTCCCCTATTCTCGGAAACTCCCACATCTACTTCAACATCCAGGTTCTTCCGATGCAAAGTTGCATCTCAGAGTCTTATAGGCTTCTATATATGAGTCCCAAAAAGGAACTACTTTGGGGCCTCTGGGTAAGGCTTATAACCCCACAATTCGAACCTCCTCTTTCAAGGCCTGAGAACTGGGATGCGGATTTCAATCCTCATTACTTAAGAGAGGCTTATCAGGATATCTTTACTTTACATTAAGAGAGTACATGAATGCCCCATCCCTTAGACGCGTCATTCCTCGCGCAGTAAATTGCCCTTCACACTCGTCGAATTCAGAGCGACTGCCCCCAGAACTGCACAACCTAACCGCAAAAATACCTTAAGCGCAATGCTTGCAGCTCGCCCGGCCTTCTCCGCATCACCAGGATCCACTGCGGCTCCTGTGGCAGAGCATGGTGCAGGGCTCGGGGTCTCTAGGAGGTTTCAGAGTGGGCTGAGGGTTTATGTCCTGGAGGTTTCAAGGTTGCAATCGGACACAAAATTGGGTTTGGGGTTTAGGGTATTCTGAGCTTTCGCATCCGCCGATCAACGGCATCTGAAACTATGTTCAACAGGATGACCTTTCCGAACTTATCATGAATCATCTGATGTGTACGCTGGACGTCATGTGGGAGAATGTCGTAAAGCCGCTAGGGCTGCTTGCTCCAGCTCCGGGCGAAGTGGAAAGCGTCTTGCAAAAGGGTATTATGAGCCCTTCGTTCCCCCGCCAAACGCTGAAAGAGGCTTTCTCGTACACCTGCGGAATCAGGTCTTCCGATGGTTTCATCGAGGTTTGCTTGACTCTAAAGCCCTGGATCTCCAAATATTGGGCCTGAATAATTAGAATAGGCTTTTGGGGTATTACAACAATACTTCTGAATATGGTCTTTTGAGCTTCTGGGGTAAACTATACTATACTTTTCACAATCGTACTGGGACTATTGGGGAGTGGCTTTCGAGTACTTCCTACCCCTATACAAACAAAGCCCTCTATGTACTGTTCGTAGACCTATCCCTGCAGTTGAGATTACGACCAAACCAACTACGAGTAGCAGACCGCAACATCGCGGAGACCTTCCGTCAACCAAACCAAGAGCCGTCAAAAACCCTCACAACAAGAGAATAAGAGATGATGGCACGCCAATCTCGAGTTTATATCTATGTTCATGTTGTTGACGTGAACGCTATCGAAGAGATGCAAGTGTATTTACGACAACAAGAGTCAACCAGAGCCCCGAGCTAACCGTAATCATAATAATTACTACCAGTACTTGTCCTGCAGGAAACTAGTAATAACAACACAGTTGAAAAGGAGGGCACTCACATTGGTCAAAATACCACTTCAAGTTTGCATGGGGAACTGGCCTTCAGATTGTTGATAGGTCCGTCAGGATGTGTGCACACATGTGCGGTGTTGATCGGCTTCTCATTGCTGCTGTCAGCATGTGTATTGGCAGCTGCTGGTTTTGGAAAACTGCAGTCGCGGGTGCCTATTGATCGTGCAGGCTCTGAAGCTCAAGCCACCGTTGAGAACAGAAATGCTGATGACACGCAAAGTACCCAGCCCAACATCCGAACAAAACCTTTCCATGGTAGTCCGAAACTCCCTTAAAACTTTACAACGTAGTAGCCAAAACAAGATGCTCTCTAAGGGCCAGCCTGGCTGGGGCGTCTGCGAAGGCGCCGGAGGCTTCAGAGGCTCCTAGGGCAGCGCCGAAGGCTTTAAAGGGCTTAGGGTTTAGGGGTTTAGGGTTTAGGGGTTTAGAGTTTAGGGGTTTAGGGTTTAGGGTTCTATCATATAGGTCCCCTTTGAAAGATTGAAAATTACTAAAGGGTTCTTCTCATGCGAGGGTTTAGGGCTTATAGGCATGTGCCTTGGCTGTCGCGACAGCGACAAGAATTATCGATCAAGAGCTGCTACCGTGTGTGATGTATGTGTTTATACAATGGACATGTATGTTCATATACGCATGCTTATGAAGTCCATTAACATGAATGAACGCTCATGTTGAAATTATTGCTGTTGCTGTTTCGATTGTTGTTGATATCTCGGGGTTGTTTAACTGCTTGAGCATCCCAAAAGAGGTCGTTCAAGGTTTAGGCTTACGGCTTTAGGATCCAGAAGAGGACCATGTGCAAGGAATGGAGAATTAACGAATTGGGTTCGGGAGTTTATAGGTTTGTGTCAGCCAGCACGGCCACAAAGATCCCAAGGTCTGAGGATACGCCCAAGACAACCCTAAACCATAAACCCAGCTCCTCCTCCGACGACGCTGCCTCTGGCGATTTCGGTCTCAAGGGCTCCTCAGGAGCCGCCTGCATGAGAGGTTTCGATGCTCTGACTCTACCAGGTTGAGGGTTCAGGGTTGATGTTTATGAATCCTGAAACTGCGGGAGTACTTCAGGCTTTAGGCATCGAGCCCGAAAAGCGTCTCTGCCTTCTGTATTGACCCAACCAGTGTATCGACCACACAAGTTGCGTTCATATCGGAAGCCGTATCAAAAAAAACACCTGGGAAAATCTCAGTACTCTGGGGCTCTAGGCCCTAAGCATATTGCATCACAAAACTTGACTCTGCTCGACCTTCCGAAACCGATGATAAGCTGTTCCAAAACCTGACGACCTTGAACCCCGAATGCCACATGCCGGGCGCTCCGCAAACCAGCCTTTCCCGGATTTCTTCCTTAAGGGTGTTTAGGCGACTTGGCCTTTTGAGTTGCCCTTCTTTACGCAGGCTTCATTGCAGCTCGCCCGGCCAGCGCATGGCACTCGTGGAACCCCCAAAAGAGTGTGTGTGTGTGTGTGTGTGTGTGTATGTATGTATGTATGTATGTATATATGTATGTATATATATATATGGTCATATGAGCCACTGCGTTTATTTGTTGCTTGGGCTAATTACGCTATCTCGAAGCGGTGCCCCCATCTCGTTTCATCATGTTAAGTACTGGCAGAAAAAGTCGATCTCGTTCAAATATCGTTAGTACTAGATATACTTGATCTCGTTTGAAGCGGTGACCCTATCTCGTTCCCTAGTAGGGCTAGTTCCGACAACAAAAATACTGCACGGAGGTATCTCGTTTCAAAGTACTGTAGTATAAACGCAAATAAAAGCCGTCGTTCATATATATATATATATATATATATATGTATATACTTGTTAAGGCCCTACATTGAGGCTCTGCAGGATGCGGTGCCTATGAACAGCCCTGTCCCCGCGACCTGCCTGGGCTTTCGGCGGCTCCTCCTGCCTCGCCAAAAGGGATATCTTCTTTGTTTCTAAGCGTTTAGGGTTTAGGGTCCACGGGTAAAAGGAGGGACCCTTAATGAGGACCCCTAGGTATATATCCTAATATAGCTATTATATAGCCCATTATAGGGTAGGGGTCCCCATTAAGAGTCCCTCCTTTTCTTCTTTGCTTCTAGGGTTTCGGCACTCACGCTCGGACAATCCAAGCTTCTAGGGTTTAGGGTTTAGGGCTCCGTGACTTTTCGCTGTTTGCCAACCTCTTCCTAGCTTCTTGCCAACCGGGTTTGGGGTTTAGGGGTTGAGGGGCTTTCTTTTTGGGCTTTGTAGGGTTAAGGGGTTGAGGGGCTTACAGTGGAGGGGTTTAGGGGGGTTACGCTCTCGCAACTCGGACTTGACGGACGAAGTCTCGTGTTCGACGTGCTTTCACTCAGCTCATGGGGTTTAGGTTTCAGGGTTTAGGGATCTATGACAGCCAAATGTTTGACACCTTGCTTTCGGCCGCATGAAACCTCAACGACTACTTGAAGCCCAGTTGCGGAGGTGCTTCTGGATCGAAAGGCTCGGCTTTCTCAGCTCCTGATAAGACAAGCAGCAAACAAAACAAACATGGGGCCGACAACAACGCCTGCTGTTCCCCCTTGCGCGGTACCACATCTTACAGAGTCTTGCCCTGTTGAGGCGTGGTAGTAGCTTCTAAAACCTTCTCAGAAGGTGTTCCCTGATCCATCCAACACACGTCTACGAGTGTCGACACGTCCAGTGTGGTTGTCCTGCAGCCTCGAGCCGCATCATGAATTAAAGACTTGCACTGAAGCAACCGCTACTAAATAGTAGTAAGTTGTGACGTGGACGGACAGAAAAAATCGCATATTCTAGAGTCGATTTCATCTCATCTTTTACACCACCTGCATGACGCTTTGAATTGTGCTTCGAATCTGAAAGCACAACCTCGACGACCAGGGTCTTGCAGCATACTACAGAATGAAGGCATTGAATTACTTCCGTCCGATGGGGACTAGCTTTCCATCGTTCAGACACCTTCGTATGACAACAAATTCAATCCTAAACTCAAACTCCGTTCATCTGCTGTTCAGGCCCTAGGCCCTAAACTTGAAGACGTTACCCCGTCAAAGGCCTAAACCCCCAAAAGCCCCTAAATCCCTCAACGGCCTAAACCCTCAAAAAACCGAAAACCGACCCGGACCTGGGCTGCCGCTTTTCGGCTCACCCTCGCTGTCCTCCTCCTAGCGCGACTGGAGGGGGGGGGGGGGGGGGTTCGCTTTAAAGGAACCCCGTCTAAGGGCTCATTTAAGGGTACCATAGTGGCTCCTTTGAAGGAACTACAGGGTACTTACCATAGTGGTTCCTTTCAAGGAACTATGGGGTGCCATAGTGGTTCCTTTAAAGTAACTTAAGGGTACCATAGTGGTCTCTTTAAGGGCACAATAAGGAAATCTTGGGAACCGCTTGAAAAACTGTAGGCCGGAACTATCAACGAGGAGTGCAATGTCTTTCTCAGCATGAACGTGCTGATAACCACGTTGGCAGCTACACGGGCCATACCCTTAACCTGAAACTTAAAAACAGAAAACAAACAGCTCCGAAACTCGAAACCTGACAACCACAAACCTCTACCCTCCACTTTTGGTTGTAATATTATGTCACACACACATATATATATATATGTATATATATATATATATATATATATATATATATATATATATATATATATATATATATATATACATACATATGTATACATATACATATATATATATATATATATATATAAAAGCTATGAAGGAAATATAGTATATATATACATACATACACACATGTTCTATGTGAATCTCTCTCTCTCTCTCTCTCTCGCTGTTTGAGAAGGCACTGACAAATGAGGCGACATTCCTTTGTTCGGGTCTCTACCGTCCTGAACCCTAAACCCTAAACCTTAAACCCAAAACCCTACACCCTTAAACCCCTCAACCCTAAACCCCTAACCCCTAAACCCCTGAACCCCGAACCCCTAAACCCCTAAAGCCTAAAACCCCAAATCCCATGAACCCTAAACCTTAAACCCAAAACCCTAAGCCCTTGTTTCATCACAGACTGAGGTGCCCCTAAGCCCTAAACTTAGGCCCTAAACCCTAAACGAGTCTCTACCTAAAAGCCCGCCTCGATTCCCAGCATCAGGTCGCTAAAGCGCTCGCTGACCCCGGGCGCAGAGGCGCCTGACTGGGGGCTAGAGGGCGTAGACCTTTCCCTTTAAAAAGGGACCCTTAAAGGAGCCCTTATAGAATCCTAAAGATCGCTTTAAAAGGGACCCTTTTAAAGGGATCTATCGGGATTCTTTCAGGGTTCCTCTAAGGGTCCCTTTTAAAGGGATCTATAAGGATTCTATAAGGGTTCCTTTCAGGGCCTTTTTAAAGGGATCTATAGGGATTCTATAGGGTTCCGGTAAGGGTCCCTTTTTAAAGGGATCTATAGGGATTCTATAAGGGTATAGGGTTTAGGGCCTATCTCGGAGGTTCATGGGTAGTTATAAGTGGGTTATAATACGGTGAAAAGAAGGGTAGCTATAACTATAGCCCATATTAGGGGACTTTTAACCCTACTTGGAGGGTCGGGGGACTTAGTAACTGGTTATTTTATGGACTTATAAGTAACCATCATAACCCCCATCAAGGTCCTTTGCAAGGTACTTCTATGTCTACTTGCTACCTACTTTGCCCCCCGACAGTCCAAGTAAAGGGCTCCTACCCATATTAGGTTCCTTCAAAGGATAAAAGCTTTTGGGTTTAGGGGACCCATAAGGTCCCTTTAAAGGGTACTTTTAAGGCTCCATGGACCCATATAATATACCTCGGCCTTAAAGGGTTTCCTGTAGGCCGAATGTTTATACCATATGGGCACATGGAGCCTTAGGGGTACGTGTGCCCATATAGTCTGCATTCCTATGTAGGTGCTCTTAAGTAGGGATTAGACCTTGAGCCAGAAGATCACAAGTGGGGTTCTCTACTTGCAGGTTCACAGGTAGTTATATTTATATGTGGGGATATCAGTGCTCCAATATGGGTTATTTACGCTGTAGTTTACAATACTTAATACCGCACTTATAATCTTAGAGCCCTAAACCCTAAACCCTTCAAGCAGGCCAGGACGGGCTTTGTAAATCTTACAACTCTGATAATGGTGTTCCTTTAAAGGGGTCTATAAGGGTTACTATAAGGGATCAAAAGGGTACTGTAATATAGGGTCCTTAATAATTAGAATAAGGTTTTGGGGGCCCATAACTCTGTAATTAGAATAAGGAACCAACCAAAATAGTATAGGGAATTAAGCCCTCTTAGACTCTACAGCTCCAAGTCGACAAACAAGTACGCCAAGGTTTAGTGATTGGGGGCCTGCTTCGGTCTTGATAAGTCGTACCTACCTGGGGCTGATTGTTTCTCCAGGAATATGACATCAATACACTTTTCCGTGTCAGAAAAAACAAATGATAGCTAGCTCACTACGACTGCCGCCGACAAAGTACATGTATATACCCGAGTGATAACTTTAGCTTTTGTTTGAATGTGGTCGTGGTTTTGAGAGGCCTAAATGCAAATTATCATAAACACCATGGCTACGATTGGGGCTATGCTCCTGCCAGCCTTCCATCTTCGCCGGTCAGGGTTGATGATGCTACAGGTCCGACATAGCCTAAACCCTAAACCCTACCCTCAAGCCTGAAGTACACAAAGACCAAACCCTTCCTGCTCGTACTCAGTCCGAGATAGACATCGGCTTATCCTTGTTGGAATCCAAACTTCAGGATACTAAAACTGGTGATCTGAGGGCCTGTGCAATTAGAATCTGGGTCGCTTTAAAGGGTTTGCTTTTAAGGGGTCTGTAAGGATTTCTACAAGGGGTAATATTGGGGGTGTAGTATAGGGGCCTTCATAATTAGACTAGGGTCCATAAGGATTACTATAAGGGGTATTGTGGGGGTGTAGTATAGGGGCCTCAATAATTAGACTAGGGTTTTGGTGTATATTGTACTGTATTTACAAAAAACGGAACCCCCAAAATAGTAGAAGTAAGTATTAAGGTCCCTCTAGTAAGTGCCGTGGCATTTGCTGCCGGTGCCTGCTCCTCTAAACCTGGATCCGCACAGAAGCTTTTTGGAACCTAATATACTACCCTAAATAGTAGGATCCTTATAATGAGGACCCAAAATACGGTACCCCTAATTTACGGAAACTCCCATATAGTTGGATCCAAGCTGCGCTGCTTCGCTTGCGCTGCAGACACCCGCGGTACTGCAGGCACTGCGGCGGCGGCGCCACTCCTTGACGGTAAAAGCCAGAAAGTTGGAATATGAATATCCTAACCCTTCTATGCTAAATTATAGGGTATCCTACCATGAAACCATATTCCAACTTTCTGGAGTTCCCTTTATCCCGTCTTTGTGGGCAGGAAGTGGAAGTGCAAACTCTGAAAGCCGACACGCGACCTTGTGAGACCATTCAAGTGCTTTATAGATCTCCACAGTATCTATCTATACCAACCTGTCTCAACCCAATGCAAAACCTAGAAGGCCTTTCATATTTCCGCATATTTCGCAACATCCTCTTCTGGTCTCTAAACACTAAACCATCTCGTATCGCTTCAGAACCACTTACCCTAAATCCTCAACCCGAACCTTAAACCTCTTAGACCCGAAGCTCTGTGCAGGCTGGATCTAGCCAAGAATCCCCTCGTCTCCATCTTCCGAACTTGAAGAGGAGCCTTTGCCAACGAGCTTTTTCGACGGCAGGGCGTGCCTAGCTAAAGCTCAAGGGATACAGCTATGAATGGAGGTGTACGGTGTGCTCGTATGACATACATAATCTGGTTGACCAAAAGCCAGATGTCAGGGACATGCAGACACGTGTGATGCTTCAGTTGCCGAAGATCATGATTTTCCACATCCTCAATGACTTCCAGTATTCTTCAAAGTCCAGAAATCAGGAGCACGCTAGTTCAAGACCCTAAACCCTAAACCCCTAAACCCCTAAACCCTAAACCCCTAAACCCCTAAACCCTAAACCCTAAACCCTAAACCCTAAACCCCTAAACCCTAAACCCTAAATCCCTAAACCCTAAACCCTAAACCCCTTATGGTCTTGCGCGTGGCAGCTTTGGGGAAACTCATGTCTCGGAGCCCTGCTGCAGCCCTGGCTTCTACCATCCGAATCAACTCAAGGTACCAATATACCCCACACAGAAACCACATGGTAGTTTCCGAAAATAGGGGACCCTCATATAGCCTAAATAGTGGGATCCTAATTACAAGGACCCCAAAATCATGTACCCTAATTTTTGGAAACTCCCATATACCGCCTGAATCCTGAAGCGCTAAATCGACCGAAGCTACTTCTGAGACAGAGGATTTAGGGTTTAGGCTAAAGCCTAAACCCCGAAACCCCTACAAACCCTAAACCCTTTTTTGCATGAGCCCTAAAAACCCTGAAACCCAAACCCGTTATAGTATTATAGTACCCTCATAGAGGCCTTGAAAGGCTATTTAATGGAACCGAAACCCCAAACCCCTACAAACCCTAAACCCAAAACTGCTAGAAATCCTAGATCGACAGGAGCTACTATAGGGGCCTTCATAACTAGAATAGGGTTTGGGGGCCTATTATACTATACTTATTTAAGCTCTACCTGTATCCCCAAACACTACAAAGTAGTAGGTTATGACCCCTTAGTCAGAAGGTAGAACCCTTGAAACGGTAGGTTTTCGGATCCCAAGGTATACCATACCCTACCAAACCCTACCCTTTTTGTAGGTTCCAATTATAAACCCTATGAAATTTATAGGGGCCCTGCTTTTTTGTAGGTTTTGGTAGGTTAAGGTAGTGCTTGGATCACTGTGGCGGCCGAAGATCTGCTGGACGTGGACTTTTTCTTTTGCACCTGCGGCACTCGTAAGGAGAAATGTTGAGGGTTTAGGGTTGTAAGGTTTAGGGTTTTAGGGTTGTAGGGTTTTTTGCCTCCTGCATGGGCTGGTATGCGAAGCAGGGAGATAAGTTCTATACCCGTGAATAACTCCCCCAGGGGTTAGGGTTAAGTAAAGGATGCAGGGTTAACTTCCTAAAGGGTCAGGCTCTGGGGTTTTAGGGTTTCGAGTTGGGTAAAGCTGCTCGTCGCAGTATCGTTGTCAAAGCCAGACCAGATTAGGTAGCTGTAGCAACACGAAAAAGTCTGTGCTTACTTCGGTGTTGTGGCTGCCGTTGCCTGCAATCAGAATGTCATTTGCATCTCGGCTGAAAAACACATGTATGTACGTGTGTATGCACGGAATGGGGTTCAATACCACCACAAGAAAAGCATTGGCAGCGGCGGCAGCAGCAGCATCACTCATAGCAATGAGATGCATTGACATGCATTGTCAGTGAGGCATGTACCTGCAAATATCTGAATGTACAACCTCAAACCGCCAACCCATGACATCTAGCACCGGGTGCAGGCGGCCCTCGCAGAAGTAGTGGTGGTGGTACAGTAGTAGTCGTCGTCGTAGTCATAGTAGTAGCAGTAGCAGTAGCAGCAGCAGTGGCAGGAGTAGTAGTCGTCGTCGTCGTCGTAGTAGTAGTAGTAGTAGTAGTAGATGTGGGGGTTGTGGTGGTAGTGGTAACGGTAGTAGGAGAAAAAGTGAGTACTAGTGGTGGTACCAGTAGCAGCAGTCGTAGTAGAAGAATCGGTGGTAGCAGCCGTCGTGGTATTGCCCGGCCGATTCAGTTGTGGTGGCAGCAACGGCTGAAGAGGTAGTGCGTTTGATACTAGGTTACTGCTACATAGTCATGCTGGCCAAAGCCCTTCAACCCAAGCCTTGCTGTGGAAAACAAACCCAACAACATCCTAAGTCCTTACCTCTAAACCCTAAACCCCTAACCCAGCAACTTCCGCTACCTGCTGCTACGGTTTTCATGTTTTTTTTCAAATCTTGGAGGCCGAGACTTTCAAAATGTCGAAGTGTTGCAGTCAAGGGTCCGGGATCGCTATTCTCTGAGGCAGGATTCTGGCTTGACTTAGATAGGACTCTGCATGCTGGCCACAAAAATATCAATGAGATCAAGATGACCAATCAAAGGGATCAACCAGAGGGGTCTCTTCTATGAAAAGCTTGTGATGGAAGACGACGGAAGCAGAACAAAATCTCCCCTCCTCTTTTCGACTCAAGCAAGTACCCGAAACCCTATGGGCCTTTCTTCTCCTTTTCTTGCTTTTGACGTTGTCGTCCTTGTCTTTCCTTAAGTTCCAAAGGGGGCCGGCTGCTCGAGGGGAAGCATCCAAATGCGAGGTCAAGAACAAACCTTGCCCCTAGTAGATGACGTCCCTTTAAAAGGTTCTACAGGGGTGCCTGTAAAGGGATCTATAGGGTTTAGTACTCCACGAAATGTGAATTCGGCGTCCCGTGGTTGCAATCGCAAAAGGGGTCTTCAACAGCTGCTCTCTTGAACATGGCGCCAGTGAAGCGAGAATCCCAAGCCCAAAGGTCATCAAAAGCGCTTAGGTCCAAAGATTACAGAGCCTAGGAAATGCTATCTATCTATCTACATATACATATATATATATATATATACATATACACATGAATATAATATACCTATATGGATAGATACAAAAAGAGAGAGGCACTTCGGGCCCTTTGGGATCTAATATCGGCGAAAGTCGCGTCAAACGCCACCAAGCCCAAACTCGCAAATCTCTCGTGCAAACAAGATGAATCATCAACGTGACGAACTACAATACCAGAAGATCTATCTATCTGTATATGTTTTCCTAGTTGTATACTATTGTATACTGATCTATATATATATATATATATATATATATACATATATGAATATATATATATATATATATATATATATAATATACATATATACATATATATATATATATATATATATATATGTAATTGTTTATTTGTATAAATGTAGGAGTTTCCGAAAATAAGGGACCCTAATAAAATACCCTAAATAGTAGGATCCTTATTATACTACAAATAAGGCACCCCCCAGATTTTCGGAAACTCTAAACCCTCATAGAGCCCTTTCAAGGAATCCTTGCGGTACCCTTATAGTAAAGGGAGGCCAAGGATCTTGTCCTTCTTGGACCTTCGCCTTTTGGACTTCTTCGCCTTTGCGACTTCCCCAATGACTGTACAATCAGAGCGGAACTGGGAGGTTCATCGGTAGTGATGAGCGGGGCTTTATGAATTCAAGACGTAGCTACAAGTGGGGTTAAAAGTCTAATGTGGCTCATACCTACAGTTGCCATACTGTAGAATCACCTAGCTTTTGGGATGTTTTTGGGGTGTGAAGGACATGGAGTTCAAACCTTCTGGGCATTTTTGGGTTACTAACGTCTTGGGATTTACATAAGGTTGCCCAACGAGATAATTTCGGGATGATCATACCCTCTTTTCCTCAGATCAGGGCGGTAGGCGTCGGTACGACGGGGCTTGCGGATTTGCTTTCAGAGTTTATGGCCTGTGTGGAAAGGGATGCAGGCTGCCGGAATTCGCACATGTTGTGGTTCAGGGTTTAGCATCTCGAGGCAGGCATGTGCAAGTGAAGCTGCTCAACAACTTGGCGGGCACATCGGACGCTCTGATGATGCAAAAGATGCCCAACGCAAAATACAAGTGCCAAATGGGTGGTTGTCAAAATGATGGCCCCTTTTGGGTCCCTAATATAATACGGCACCTAATATTTAAGGTGCCCAAAAAGGGACCCTAATTTTGACAACCACCCAAATGAACCTCCAGAATGATCAGTTTGCTTTCGAGATGCCTGCCGCTGTGCCGCCGACCTGCATTGGGCAACATCAACTGCTTGGGCATGAGGATGACTATAGGGCTTTTCCACACCAATTTCGGCTTACGTAGAGGCTTCAGAAATGACGGCGGAAGGACGACCAAAAGCAAGAGCAACAGTAGCATGATGGAAGAGGTTGAAGATGGCATGTGTTGCAGCTCGAGGATGGTCTGCCAAGAAGTGGAAGTGCAAATTGTTTATATATATATATATATGTATATATATATATATATATACAGATGTCTATATATATATATATATATATATGTATATGTATATGTACAGGGAAGCGAGCCACTACAGCCCGCAGTTCAGTGCAGGTGTCCTTATACGAAACTTGGCTACATTGAATCAGCACGGAATGAACTGCGGGCAACCACGCAATGCGGATGCACGGGAACAGCGAGCGAACGCAACCGTGTCAGCACTGCAACAGCGGAACAATAGTTGTGGTTGCAAAGTTAAAGGTTGTCGCGCTTCCTAATTGCTCCGATCACAACAGCAAAAGCGGCCAGGACAGACAAAAGCAACGACTACGACCCAACAACATCTATGAAGGAACTATGTAAGCTCAAGGTTAGCTCTACGTCTCAGTTTGTGGCCGTAATAATATAACAACTACTAGCATAAAGGAGTAATCTAGTAACGCGGTCTGTGCGACTAACACTAAGTTGAGACGTCAATGTTACAACCTTCGCCCAATCAACGGTCACTGGTATGGAATGAACTGGTTGTAGGTTCTGAACACATGGATTGGGTGTCGTGTTGGGACCTGAACTCAGTCATCCGCCCAAGAGCTATCGCAAAACTCTGAAACGATCTCAACCACAAGACGCTCGACTTGCAGTTCAAAAGTTGAGACAAGCTGCGCTGCCCAGGCAGCCCAGTAGTTGTAATTGGCAGCACCTCTTATTCAAAGTCATGGTCTTGATACTGCAGGCTGCCAAGATAAGCTATGCAGGTCTTCGGAAGAATGCAGCAAGATTTTGCATCAGGTCTAAGACTGAAGTATGCTAGAAGGAGCTATGCTCGCTCTGTCGTGATGTGTATCACTAGTATGTTTTCGGCAGTGCCCGTTCTTGCACTTCGTGGATGTAAGGTTGCATACCGAACCATTCCGCTAAACCCAAAATCCTTCCGCCCGCAAAAGCCCAAGAGTCGGGTTGGAGAGTTCTGTAGCCTACAGTAGAAGCCAGAAAGTTGGAATATCATTATCCTAACCCCTTTAAGGTAAATTATAGGGGGTCCTACCATTAATCCATATTCCAACTTTCTGGAGTTCCCTGTAACTCCAAGGTTGAGTATGTGAAGACGGAAATGTACATGAGTCGGCCCAGGACTCTTGTGATCTAGGGTTTAGACGCCCACTATGCTTGCGAGTGCTTGCACTTGTCATTGATTTTGATTCAAAAAACCATTGTTGCAAGTGTATGATTGCTCTGAAACAATGTAATAGCCAAGCTGATTCTTCTGCCTCCTATGATTCCTAACTGCCTTGCGCATCTCGGCACAAAGCTGGCCCTACGGAAACAAAGTGCCGGTGCAGCCCAAACAGATTATAGGACTGAAAATCCTGACACAGTCTCGTCCGAACATGCCTGAGACGGAAAAGCGGTTTAAAGCTGCAGACCAAAAGCATTAAACCCTAAAGCCCGCAACCTTCGAAGCATTCATCCGTAAAACCCAAGCTACGTTGGCCCTACATAATTGAAGCCTCTGAACAATTATTGTAAATAAGATCCTCGTGGGCCCAATAAGGGAAAATACTGCATGTCCCAAAGGAGTATGACCTAGCCAAGTGTAGAGGCCCACTTGCCTCCGTAGGGCCACTGCGGATAGGACGGCGGCCACCCTGGGGTCATTCCCCAGGCGGTTGCCGGCGCAGTCCTGATTCGGCTTGCTTGCTTAAGGTGATCTGGGTCGAACCCTTAACCTTAAACAAGAACCCCTGAGTCCTGTCTTTGGCGGCAAACTTTGCTGCTACGGCTACCGCCGCTTTTACACCCTCTACCGCCCACGTTCCTCTACTGCTGATTTGTGCCGGCTCTGCCCATGCCATTCCTGACCAAGTAGCGACACGGCTCGCGGCAGCACGACCTCTCGGACTTTCTGCAGCGGTATTCAAGAACCCCTTAGACCACCCTAATCTGGCACCGACAGCAAAGCCTCAAAGTATCTATCCGTCAAAGCCCTAAATAAGCTCCATATCCTCCATCTTCTGGCGCAGCAACACACTTTGCTCACAACTGAAAGCACTACACAGACTTCATGAACAGGCGCGAACAGGGCCAACAGCAAGTTTTCCTTTCTGGTCTACAGAAGTGAGGACATGCTTGCAAGCAATCTCGATGTTGTTACTCCTTATCCCCCGCCCCCGCAGCTTTCTGCACGCACTACAACTGCCATCGTTGTCGCCCTGTGCCTTGTCGCGGATATATCTATGCATATCCATATATCATAAGTGCTCCAATATCTTCGGGTGTTTGCCTATCAAACTCAGCTGACACTGCCGGTTTTTTGGCTATCAAACTCAGGCTGACACTGCCGGTTTTCTTGCTCTCTTCCACCGTTGCCTCTTACTGCTGATGCCACTCGATCAAAACTAAAGTAACTGTGCTGGTAGCAGCTAGCACACAGCACCCAAATTGTTGCTATGTCTAAGATGGGGGCCTTCATGCGTAGAAAAGGAATCGTATCGGTGTTTCTCAGACTTCTATATTGCCCAGGCTGCTGTTACTACGCTTCACAAATGGAAAGCCTGCTCATGAAGTGCATCCGTGGCCCATGGCTCCTTGGCGGCGGCCTATTCTACCTTACAACCTCTTTTTCACTCGAGCTTATACTCGTCTTCGTAGAGCTCCTATAGCGGTTTTGAGGGACCCGAACAGATGGGAAATAACACAGCGTGATCCCCACACAGGCCCGTCCTTCTTGGCGAAGGCCGGCGGTTCCACGACCTCCGCCTCGCAAGCATGGGTCAGGGTGTGCAGCAGGCAAGAAAGTCGCGAAAGAAAATTGCGGGGGGCACCAAGCATGCAGGCTTGCTTCTCTTCCCTGGAACTCATGTCGGGGTTATAATCGGTCACTTAAAGGGCTAGCCAGCAGAGCGATTGGAAGTACCCGTTTGGGGGCTCGTCCGTTCCGTCCCTGCATCAACGATGTTTGGAAGGGCGGTCCCGTCGGCATCCATAAAAATCAAGAATGATTTAAGGATTCAGTGCTCAGGGTTTAGCAGTTGAGCACCTCGGGGGTAGAGGTCTTTCTGCTTAACGCGTGTTGAGAACTGACAATCCTCAGGCTAGCGTTAGGGGCTGGGGACGTCAAGGGTCTACCTCGCTCCCTGGGGTCTACCGAAACCCCCCGAAAGTAGGTGAAACAATGGCCCAACACTTTTGGGGTCCAGGTAGGGTTGTGGAGCTGGGGTTTGGCTTTCAGGGTGAAATCCAGGGATTGACTTGGGTGCTAAGTCCAAGCAACTCACCCAGAAATTGGCACAGCATGTAGATACAACTACGGTATCGCATATGTAGCAGTTCTTGGGCTTCCCAATCTCCAAACACTGCGAACTTACACCTAAGACCGTTTACGATTCCAAAAGTCGAAACGCGCGGGGGAAGCTCTTCTGAACTCGCCAATTTCCTTTAAGTACCCAACACAGTGGCAGCTTGTGGTAGGTAGGAAGGACCGCAACAACCAATAACAACGTCGAGCATGCAATGTATGCTTCCCAGCGCTTCACTCGGAATCTACGAACCCTCAAGCCTACACACCCCTAAACCCGAGAGCCCAAGCTCTCCTCAGGCATGAATGCTTTGCGTTGCCTCCCGGGCGGGGGTCTCGCTGGGTTCTGCCGGCTTGGCCGGCTTTTCCTTCTCCTTTCAAACTTTTGCAGTTCAAGATTCTCAGGACAAGGCTTTGTGATGTGTGTGCGTCTCAATGATTGGAGTTCCAGCTCAGATGTAAGTATTAATGGATTCACTGTAGGGGGTGGGTTTAGGATCTTGGGATGTAGCTGGTCCGGGGCGTGCTGTTGTGGTGTCGCTATGAAGCCTGCCAAAAGGGGGCCCAACAAAATGCATATATCATTGCAATATAGGCCATCTCGAAAATTCATACACCAGCGATGTATATACATGAGGCCAAACAAACTGCATCATCCATAGGCTTGGGAGTTGGGTGGGGCCTTTGACCTTGCGTCGTGCAGGGGACGGGGCCCAGTTCAGTTCGTCAGGCTGCTGAAGATGATAAAGTCTGATAAAGAGTCCCTGCGACACAGAGAACATGGTTGTACAAAGGATAAACAAGCGCAGGCTGGCTCCAGCAAACAGCATGAGATTGTTTTGTGAGGTCACGTCGTCCTGAGGCTATGGCAAACAGAAAAGGTGGTGCCACAAATCAATGGGCACCCAGAAATATGCGGCATTAATCCAGCGCTTACCAACTCTTCCCGTTGCATCACCCCACGAGTACCTACTACCTTCTGCTCCTCCTGCTTTGCGGCTGCGCCTCCCGCCACAGCCTGCTGCATTGCGGGACAACAAACTTCGGACAAACATGGCAGCTGTGACGGCTCGGTGATATATCTACACTACACGTCCGCATGAAGTCTGAAAAAGGAACAACGCTGCATCAAGGGGAGAACAGCATTTGCACAAGATCTCAGAAGCCCACTAAAGCTTCTGCGCGACTGTCGGTCGCCATGGGTCAGCATTATACAACAGTAACACTAACTTAGGCAGCACACAACAACACGGTTTAGCCAGTCCCATGCTGCTCGGAACATAAACAGAATAAACATCTGGCGGCAACAATCGGTCGCATTTTGGGGTGCAACTCCACTAACCCTCTTTGCTGCTGGACTCAAGTCACGCCCCTAACCCCTAAACCCTGTTCCGATATGGCGGTTTCCGAAAATAGGGGATCCTCAAACAGTCCCCTGAATAGTAGGATCCTTATTATCAGGATTCCAAAATATGGTACCCTTAATTTTCGGAAACTCCCTTATTCGATTCTGGACTCCGGTGGTGGTCTCGGGGGCCTGAAGAGTGCTCCCGCTGGATATGCTCTGGGGCATGTAATACTCGGACCACTAAGTTTCCATGCCCTAAGGGTCCATGTACTCGTATAGTATATACAATGGCCTTCAATGGCCTGACTGTACTCCCTACAAAGTACTTTGGGGCTCATGTATCTCTATATGGGTACATTTGCTCCCTTAGGGATGCACTGTTGAGGGGCTACGCTGGCACTCTAGATGTGGATAGATAGACAGATACATAGGTAGATAGTAGCTAGATTCAGCTAGATGCCTTGGCGTGTCTCTGCATGCGTTTGCAGAGTCTTGCTGGGAATAATGCTGTGACATTGCATGCTCCCACGACTCAACAAATGACCTCCCATTTTTAACCATCAGCGAGGCGAAATCTCAGAGCCAGGCTGTGAAGCCCAAGAAGCCTAAAGGGCTTTTCTGGCCACTTCCACCCGGAAAGCTCTAAACGCGAAGCCTCCTCCTTCAGAGAAGTGTGCCAGCTCTCCACGAGACTTCGAACCTATTGGAGCACATTCAGGCGTTCAGAGTTTGTAGGGATTCAGGCGTGTAGCTTGGAGTTGGGGCTTAGGGTTTGGCCGGCTTGCCAAACCTCAATTATCCCGATAAACAGCCTCGAAGCCCCAAATTCCGACTCCCAGCCAGTACCAAAGATCCGCGAGCCGCTTTTTTCAAAAGGATCGTATCCTAAACCCCCGAACTACCCTCGAATATACCCCAAATACCCACTATTAAGGACCAGAAGGGCTCCATTAAAGGGCTCAAAGCCGGTGTAGGATTTCTGGTGAAGTCGCATCCGGTGGTGGCGACCACCACAATTCCATAGGGGCCTCAATAATTACCTATACTATTTAGGGTTTAGGGTTTTAGTTACAGTATCATGCCCCCAAACCCTATTCTAAAAACTAAGGTCCCTATGTTTCAAATGCAGTGAAGCCACCCGCAAACTCCCATGAAGGTCAACCCTTCAGAAACCCTGGAAAAACTCATAACACCCTGTAAAACCTCTATACCCCTTTTCTACCATCAAACCGACACCTTAAACCCTTAACCATCCTTAACCCCTCCAACCTACTTTTTTTAAGGATCTACATAAAGCAAAGTATAACAAGGAACCCTAAAAAGGAAGGTTATAGAGGATCCAGGCAGACCCCACGAGCCGATCCCAAGGCAAGAGGCGCGCATGGCGAACTTGGAAGCGTCGTAAGGAAAACTTCTCGCAGCTTGCCTGGGAGTTGAAGGTGTGCCAAGACCTTTTAATGACCCTTTAATGAAGCCCTACTTATGCTCCTTAATAGTGGGTAATTATTTGGGGCATATTAGAGAGTATAGTTGGGGGGGGGTCTGGGTAGGATTTGTTATAAGTCTACAATTTCGGGCTTGAGGTTACAGGTGTTGTTTAGGTTCATATTAACGCCTCGCTCCACCAGGGATCTGATCTCATAAGGTCTCATAAGCCCAGGCACCTTGCAGTAGGCACGGTTAGGCTTAAGGATTTAATGCTTGTGGTTTAGTTAAAGGGTTAAGAACTGAACGGATTTAGGGCTTAAAAACATCAACCTTGACACTTATAATTGTCCCGACCTGCCTATACGTGCAAAATTCGCAATATCGATAGCAATAGAAGGGCCAAAACAGCTAATTGCCAATACTATTGTGGCGGCTCCTTGTAAGCACAGTATACTATAGCTACTATACCCCCAAACCCTATTCTAACCATCAAGGCCCCTAAATTACGACCAGCCAAATCGGCCGGACTTGGCTGGTCGCCGTTTAATGGGCCTCGCCGCCCTTGCCTTGAGGGTTTCGGGTTTAACGCTACGCCTTATTGCAGGGGTCTTAATAATTAGATCGTATTATACTATAACATATATAAGGTATTATACTACAAGTTTTTTTAAATAAGACCCCCAACAAAAAGCATAAGTAATTATTACGGCCCCATAAGGCCCCTGTATTAGCCGGAGCTTCTAGGGCTTCACCTTCCGGATTTACTGCTCGACGCCAGCTTCGCCATGAAAGCGTGCCTGCGCCTTGCACATTGTCGCTCTTGTCTGGAGGTCGCGGAGCTCGTGTGCCCCTCGAGTCTCCACATGCACGAACTCGGAGCTGCCAGTAATCAGTAGGTTTCCAACCTTCTGAACCCTAAACTCAAGCCTGAACCACGAGGATGATCTCAAGGTAGCATGTCACAGAGAAAGAGGTTTTGGAGCTTGTCTGCTACTTGCCTGACCCCAGGAGGAATGATTTTCATAGATCCGGATACTTAAACACGGTAGCACACCGCTCCTTTCCCTACCCGACCGTGTAGGCCCAAAACCCAGCGTTGATCGTTAGATTATGAGGAGACTGTTCGATCCCAAACCCGCACCAAACCTCATACTGCTTATAAAAGCCCAAACCTTAAATGTAAAAAGCGCCGCAAAGTCTACACACCCAACCCCAAGGGCAAGTACCCTAAACCCCTTTAGAACAGTCACAAATGTTTGTAAAACAAACCCAGTGTCGAACCCTTATGGAACCTTTCAAGGAACCTTTGATTGTAGAACCAAACCGAGGCCCTAGGGAAACCGAAGCCCCCGTGAATGCAACTCAGCCGCTGATGCTGCGACAGGATCTCCTGGCGGCCCCGCGCAGAGTCGAAGGTATCCTATACTGGGGCCTGAATATACACACACACATAGTATATGTATATATGGTGCAGCGCTGCTAGGCCCCCCCTCCCCTGTGGTTCCCTGTGGTGTGGGTTCCCCCTGCCCCTCCCCCCTGTGGTTGCCGTGGGCTGTGCCCCCTTCCATGGCTATTGCTGGTTGGGCGTCCGGTTGCTAAGGGTTTGGACTGTAGGATGTGATGCAGTTCCATTGAACTCCGACCTGCTCTGAGCTCCAAAGCCAATGACAGTGATGAATATTAGGGTGATGATGTTGATGACGAAGATTGTGGGCATGATCCCCATCTGCACTCTCCTCCGGTCGCTTGCTCAAGAGTCCCGAATGAAAATCACTCAAACACGTGCTTGAGCTTACTTCGTAACGAACCCAACCGAAACTTGGCTTGGAATGACAACGGTCGAAACAGTTGTCGCAGGAACATCAGAAGCCAAGCGCGGTTTCCAACTAGATAAAGCAATGAACATGCGGTGCGGAAGCCCAGAGCAACATAAGAGCAAAAGTACCACCAACAGCCGCACGGGAATTAGCACATCAACATCATTGTGCACAACATCATCCCCATCATTCTCATTTGTGTGTCGAAGGAGCCCTGTGGTTCCCTGTGTGGACTATCCTTCCCCACCCCGCCCCTGTGGTTCGCTGTCTTGTGGTTCCATGGGTACCCCCCCGTTTCCCAAGGCGAAAGGCGAGGCTTGGCTTGGGGGGAGTTACGCGGATGGCGTGTGACTGTTTGTTTGATGGGACGAGAGGCCTGGCTTTGGGGGGAGGGGGGGGGGGCCTGCGATGCGGCACCATGTGTACAAAAATATATATACACACACATACACACACACACACGTGTACAAATGCATAAACATGCATGCACACACATGATTGAGACATTGTTGAAACGTCAACAATACGGATGCAGCCTTGACCCGCTTTCGGCTTCACGATCGGGTACTGTCGGTGTGGAGGTACAGACTTCAGATCCTCACTCACGTTAAGCCTGAACGCATCCATGGATCGTGAAATGATTTGGTCCTGATTTGGGAGCTCTTGAAAGATTTGGGAACCGACTCCCGATAGATCCCCGGCCCCTTGCAAATCTTTCGCACGATTCATGATGGAAACTTCAACGCGTACAGGCCTACATAGAAGGAGGCCTTGACAAGCCCTGAGCTTATGTGCTCCGCTATGAATGCAAGACTGTAGGGCCTTTTTCGGTATCGAAAACCATAAATAAGAGACTACTTGGACCCTTTGGTTCAAGCCCGAATATAAGACCCAAACCATAAAACCTACATGACTCCGATTGCCGGAAAGCTGCACAAACCCCGGAAACCCGAAAACCCTCCACACCCTGCAGCCTAAACTTACCTTTGGTTAGTAGGGAATGGAAGAATGGTAGTAATAGTATATAATTGCACCCCATACCTCCATTCCCTACTAACCCAAGGTAAGTAAACCCTAACACCCGGCTGAGACGATATACCCTACACCCACAGCCCCGAGTAGTGCGGGCAGTAAGCTGAATACCGTATTCATCTATGTGTCTATATAATTCTATATATATATATATACACAGCCTGCAAGCTGGAAACTTAGGTCTTCACAAGACACCAGCAAAAAAGGCCTAAACCCTACACGCTGAAAGCCGAAACGCAAAGCACAAACATCAGAAGGAAGCCTGCACGGCATGGTGGGGCAGCATGCGGATCATTGACACCAAGTTCGGCTCGAGGTGGCAACTCGCTATCAGCTCCTAACAAAGGCTCAACAAAAGGCTTTCTCTAGTTTTGTAAGGTTTGAGGCTTAATTATAGGGGAAACAAACTCTGCAAGAAGCATTTGCTTAATGGGTTTCGTGGGGTTTCAAAAGTTTTAGGCTTTTATAGGGTTTGTATACTGGGAAAAAGTGTAGGATAAGGGTTTCACAGGCCTCTACTGGGTTTTTATAGCGGTAAAATTCGTAGGGTCCTCCAAACGTGGGGCTCAGGGTTCAAAGGTCCAGAGCACAAACCCAACTTATCTGTGGCGTTCATCTGCCCCCAACAGTGAATTTAGGGTTTGGGGTGTAGGGTTTAAGCTGAATTGGTATATGGTGTTGATGTTAGTATAACAGCTTACAGAACAGAAACTCGCCCGAAGGCTAGGGTGGGGGGCAGGGAGCAGGGAGGTAGGGAAGTGATAACTTCGCTGTTGCCCCTTATTTTACTCCTCCTCCACCCCAAGGTTTGCAGATCCACCTGTCAATCCCACAATCGTTTAACCCTTCTTCTAAACCCTTTCGGTGCTGTACCCAAAGGCTCCATAGTAGTTCCTTTTTGGGATTACCCTTTTGGATTCTAAATACGAGCCCCGAAAAGGAACTACTACGGAGCCTCTAGGCAAAATGGAACTCCTACTTGGAGAGTCGGGGGACTTAGTAACTGATCATTTTAGGGACTCGTAAGTACCATAACCCCAATTAAGGTCCCTTGTAGGGTACTTGTAAGTCTACTTACTACCTACTTACAAAGTCCCCCGACCCTCGAAGTAGTCTTTCACGTTGGTGCCTGAAGGAGTCCGGGCCTCGCGTGTAATGTAAGGGCCCTTAATACTGTTGATGATAAAACTCCTGCATTGGATTAAGGACCGTAAACTATGGGAGTTATGGCATATTCCTTATTATGGGTAATGCAGGACTTGTATCGTCAACCGTAATTACACTAGGGTTTTGGGGCCCATTTAACTACAACCAGGGAACCCCCAACACTGGAGGCCCCAACCCCTTAAAGGACCCCTTAAAGGCCAGACGGGTGGTTGTCAAAATTATGCTCCCTTTTTGAACCCTTATTATAATACGGCACCTAATATTTAAGGTATCCAAAAATCGACCCTAATTTTGACAACTACCCGGATACTAATTAGAGATGACGGTTCCAGGGATTGTCGTTCCGCAGAGAGGGCGGGTGCTTCGTCTTTGGAGTCCCGACTCGAAACTGGAAGCCCTGAGACCTTGAGCTGGACTAGTTTCCGAAAACTTGGGGTACCTGAAGGTTCCTTTAAAGGGTTATTATACGGGTACTATAAGGGTTCCTTTAAAGGGTCTCTATGAGGGTTTCGAGCTCACACTCGCTCGAGGCAGGCAAGGCTCCATATAGTGAGGGTTTAGGGTTTCCGCAAAATTGGGGTACGTTACTTTGGAGTATTTATACTAAGGATCCCACTATTTAGGGTACTATGTTAGGGCCCCCTATTTTCGGAGACTCTTTTCTGGACTTTTCGAAGCGAAGGTCTACGAGGATGGCTGGTGCTTTGGCAAGTAAGGCGGGACCTCATGGAGGGGGAAACTCCACGAAGCTGATCTTGCGGCTCTGAAAAACCCTAAGGAATTGCAGAAGTAACTGTTCAAACTTCTACGTATATCATCTTCTCTGGGCGGAGCTTCTGGCTTACGGCTGTTGTCTGCATATGGGGCATTCAATTCTCAGTTGCTGAGTTCATAAGCCCCCAAGAGTATACGCTTTTAGATTTATAGCAGGGAATATTCACCCGAAAAGTGTAAAGTGTATCCATTCAGCTACTAAGAGTTTCAGTTGACAGCAGTGTTCTTTGCGTAACTGCGCTTCCTCTACGGGACCAGATTATCAGAACCCGATCATGGGGAAGACAAGCGAGGCATCAGAGCCTTCACAGTCGGTACGCCGGAGAGATACTACGAAGGAACGGCCACTAAGCGATCAGTTTATCGGCTTTAGGGTTACCCATAGGCCCCATAGTAGTTCCTTTTTGGGATTACCTTATAGAAATCTAAATATGAACCCCTAAATGGACCTACTTTGGGGCCTTTGGTTAGTTAGGAGGTGGCTATCGGGGTTCATCTCAAACTAAGGAACCCATCCTGTGGGATGATGTAATTACAGCCCAGGATCAGTAAAGAACACATCTTTCACGCCATTCTCGGATGCCGATTGAAATCTCTTATAAGGTGTAAAAGAGGGCGGAAATGATCTAATCAGAATTATGGTGCAACATCATTCCCGCGTGTCCTTGAGGCCCTTGAGAAAATCAAGAAGGAATGGGTCACCTCAGCAGCCGCCAAAGACCCAGCCCAAAGCCCGAACAAGGAACCGACAACCGTACAGTTGAAAACAGATCACAAAATCTAATATCGGGGCCTCAATAACTAGAAGAGGGCTTTGGGGCCATTATAGACTAGTTATAATAAGGAAGCCCCCCAAATAGTATAATTACTTACTTCGGGCCCTGCAGACTTCGAGACCGCACTCTTGAAACACGCGTAAGCCAAAAACAGGGTTCAGGGTTTATGGTTTAGGGGTTCAGGGTTCAGGGTTTAGGGGTTTAGGGGTTTAGGGGTTTAGCGGTTTAGGGTTTAGGGTTTAGAGGTTTAGGGTTTAGGGTTCAGGGGTTTATGGTTTAAGGGTTTATAGGGTTTAGGATTTAGGGGTTCCGGGACCTTGAAAACCTTGAAGCCTTGGGACAGCTTCACGTCGTAAACCGTGTGGAACGCTGGGATACTGAAACAGTCAGGGTTTAGGGTTTAGGGTTCGGTCCGGGATTACGCCCAGGCCGGGATTCTGGCGCAACTCGGGTCTGGGTGAACGAATTCGTTGGGTAGCTCAAGTCTATGCATGCCATCTCGGGGATGCTACACTCGTGCCTAAGACCATTTCCCTGAACCCCATAGCCAGCGTGTGGAAAAGCGACACGACAACCCCTCTAGTTCAGTTAAGTCCCCTCCAAGACCAAGACAAGCGAAATCGAAACCCACAAAACCTGAAAGACTGCTAAACCCTTTAACACCCCACAAACCCGATACGAATCCCTTCTCCAGCCCCGCTTCCCAACAAAAGCAAGACCCTAAACCCTAAAACCTACACCCCGCTTAAGACCAAAACCAAGACACAAACACAAACACACACACACACACACACACACCCTAAACCCTAAGCCCTAAACCGTCACACACTGCTCGAAAAACAAGCGCCGTCGAAGCTGCTGAGGCATTCGGAGACGCGGCGCCGCATCTCCTCCGGCGGCCTGGAAGTTGCCAGGTCTTTTTGCGGTATCGGTTAGAAGCTGCCCCCACCCTGTCATAGTGACAAAAACGACTATATTAGGGCCCTATTATATTCCAATTATATTCCTATCAAACCACTATGACAGGGTGGGGGCCCCTTCTAAGGTATCGGGTTTTAGGGCCACGGTTTAGGGTTTAGGGTTTTAGGGCCACAGTCTTGAAAAAGCGGTCGATGCCATGCCATTGCACGGGTTGGTTTGACTGGGATATCAAGTAACATCGTAATATAAACTGCCATGCATGCTTACGCATTGGACAAATAGGCAGCTCCACCCAGAGCCCTGAAAGATCGACGCATTTCCAAGACACCTACTCAATCCTATTGATGTCAGGATCCTAAGATATGCTAGATACAAACCTGAACTCTAAGCCCTAAACCACAAACTCCTAAACCCTAACATACCAACACAAACCTAAACCCTAAGCCTAGACCCAAAACACTAAACCCGTAAACACTAACATACCCTAAATACAAACCTAAACTAAAACCGAAAAACATCCTACAAGTACATACGAATCTGAAGTGGCCTCTTGTGTGCCTCAATGCTACCGATCCGTGCCGGAGACCACAGGGCCCGAAACCTCAAAAACTAAGGCCCAAAATAAAGCCCTACTCCACCCTTTATTATTTGTAGTAACAACAAAAAACTAAGGGTCATAATAATATTAATAGTAGTAATAATACTGCTTCGAAGACCTGAACCTGGAGAGGGCTAGGCTGCATGTCTCGGTTGGAACATAATGCAGGGCCCTTAGCAGTTAAATAGCATTTCTCTTTAGAGGGGTCTTTTTCCTAACAACCTCAACGGAGCTGTAGCGCTAGGCCTAAGCCTTGCAAAGTCCTTGCCGACGTCGGCTAAAGTTTAGCGGGCCTCGCCTACGGCAGCGCCTACAGCACCACCGTCGCCCGTCGAAAACAAAATCGTGCAAGGGATGGACGTGCCAGTCTGCAAGCGCCCTCGCATCACCCCACGCCAAGCAGCTCCTCTCACTGAGGTGGCTAGCTTTAAGCAAGGTGAGCGCCCTAGACAATCGGAGACCGCAATTACCACAAGCGACCCCGCCCTCACAAGACGCCCAAGCATGTCCGCCATGCGGCTCCCAAGGAGCCGACGATGTAAGTCGGTTCTGGCCGGAGGTTTGGGGCAACTGGCCGTGAAGAGCCTCTAACACTGCAACTTGGAAGGTCAGGAGCTTCTCAACTCGCCCGTCAACCCAATCATTGGCTACACCATCACAAGGACGCACCAACTGTGAAGCACGCACTGTACTCAAACTGTCGGCCGCCTGGGCTACTATGAGGGATCTATAAGGGCAAAATACTATATTCCCCGTGCTCGCCTCTTGCCTTGGAAGCGGCTTGTAGGATTCCCCCCCTCACTTTCATGGTGGGTACTTGGCGTAGATAAGAGAGTGTCAGTAATTAGAATGGGGTTTTGGGGGGACCTTATACAAAAAACCTATGATAGAATTGGCAATTATTTAAGCCCCTATATAGTATAGGGATTCGGGCATATCTTGATTTGCATAAGTTTCAGGCCTCATACTGATATACTTGGCTCAGGTTTAAGGCCTTCGGGGCTTTCAAGATGCCCTTCGAAGGTTCTACATTCTTGAAGAAAGCTCATCATCTGATGGATCTCAAGCCTTTGGTTGTAAATATGGGGTCTGCGTATAAACCTGACCTAGGGTTCAAACCCAACAAGCCCCGAGCGAGACCTAGGTTCTAACAGCAGACACGCTTATTTTTGCAGGGATTGCGTTCCCAAAATAAACCCTAAACCCCTACACCCTAAACCCCCAGCCCTAAACCCCCAAACCCTAAACCCCTAAGCCCGAAACCCCTAAAAACTCTGTCTGGCTTCAGAAGCCGAGGCACCCGAGAGGTGGCAGCTCGGTCATCAGAAGCTCCGCGGCCTGGGTCCAAGTCCTACCTGTAGGCCCATTACGTGCGGTTGACATGACGCTTCCATGAACCTAAGAACAGACTACAGTTTATCCATGTGTGTAGCTTTCTAGATTAAGGTCCCTTGTACGTTCTGTTCTACGAAAGTGTCGCACTGTTTTGGGGACCCAAAAGGGCAAGCAAGGCGCTCAAGCTCCGAAATAGCTGATCGTTGCAGCTTACATGAACTCAAGAACGCCACCGGAGTCCCTGGCCCTCATGAAGGATTTCGGTTGCAGAGTTTGGGCTAAGCGCACCTCCCGCGTCAGCTTCCGTAGCGATTCTGCATCCTGGCAAGATGCGTCGGCAGGCGGCCAGTGCAGCTTGAACAAGATGATACCGCGATGAATTTGGGGTGGCATGACGCTTAACCCAGGAACGCTTACCTGCCTGGGCCTTTCGAAAGTACTGACGCGCCCTGACAAACCCGAGAAGCTTTCACCACAACCGCCTAAAACTAAACTTCATAAGTTCATCATTCTACACACGTTTAAGCAAGGTTTAAGGCTGCACAGCGGAGATTCGGTGACCTTGCCATACTTGTACCTCCTCTGACCTATACCACCTGAAAGCCATTGAGTCATCTACCGAGCCTCAAAGAGACTTCAACAACAATCGTCAACCTGCAAAAATCCGTAACCCCTCTATACTACTGTTGATCATATAAACCCTCCATTACGTCAAGGACACTAAACTATTGGGAATTATGGCATATTCCTTATTGTGGGTAATGCAGGATGTACTTCATCAACCGTAGGACCCGGAGCAGAGGAGCTTTCAGATTATCTTCGTGAGCATCGACCCTATCTGATCTTGTAATTGTAACCCTTCTACTCAACCCGTGGTTGCTGTGAGCTTCGGAACTTGCGGAGGGGTTTCAAGACATTAGATATGTCAACTCAATTCTGTAGGGATTTGCAGCGCATGTCCGGGAAGCATTTCAATGAAAGCACGCCTCAGCCAAAACAAATGGCACTTTGTCGACCCTCGATTCTCTTCGCATCTGCACTAAGTCGATGCGATGTGCACGTTGTACCACTGAGACATCCGCAACTGTACAGGAAGCGCGTGATAAGGGACGACGACCCGGGTTTGAACATGCCCCGGGATCTGTACAGAGGAACCTGAATGATGAGAATAGCGTTTGCCGCGGCGTTCTACTGGCATCGGGGCTTGGAAATGGTTTAGCAATGGTTTAGCAAACTGTACTCCTACTTGGAGGATCATGGTACCTAGTAATGTTACATCTTAATAAGTCCCTTTATCAACTGGTGTTAGAAATGCTGACAACCTACAACTGTAGTTACCTTGCTTTTTAACCGGGGTTACTACGTCCCACGATTCTTCAGGCAGCATCAGTCATCAGTCAAATGTGTGCTCATCAGTCGGGGTTTGGGGTCAACAGTTGGTCCTGCAATTTGGGCCGGCTTTCATTGCTTAGAGATGTGTGGGAACAAGCCTGACATTCTGAGCACAAGTGCTGATGACATCGATTCACCAAACCCTGGCATAATTCTGCCCTCAAAACACACCGGCCTTGTCGTCAAGGCGCAGGTCACGTGTGTACCGCGTGCGCTGCGCCAGAAATTCTGCCTGAAAAGACTGGCCTTATGAGGGTGCACTTTGATTACTCAACGGGACCGGTAAGTACTGCAAAAACAATACAGGAGGGCGCTGGGATGAACTCTACCTTGGGCAAGGTGGTACCGTCCGCATCTTTCGCACGGGGCTCATGCGAAGCTGCATGTCTGTACTCTCTTGCTACTAAAATGCAGTCCAACACAGCGCCGAACCGTCTGCTTCAAACAATGGCTGCCGAAATATCCAAGGCTGCACCCGGCTTCAGAAACACACTGGAGTTTACTGAATCCGTGAAATATCCACGCCGGTCTTGCTTCAATGGAGTACTGTGACCTTAGCACCATTGTGCTGCAACATTCCGTTCCTTACGGATGTTCTCAGCTTCAGAAGATCACCTACACCCCGTGGAGACGGGGTTACTTGGAGGATCAGGGGTAGTTATTACAATTGAAGTTATAAATACGGTAACTATGCTGATAACCCTTATTAGGGAACTTATAGCCGCACTTATAACTACCCATGCCCATAAACCTCCAAGTATGAAATCCTCATTGATACTCACAAAACCGTCACAAATACCCGAAACCCTAAATCCTAAACCCTAAACCCCTGAACCCTAAACCCTAAACAGTGGCTCTTCAACCCTAAATCCCTGAGCCCGGAAGCCCCTTTTGTAGCCGGGACCCACAATGATGCCAAGCAGCGCTACATCTCTAAAGCCTTATAACCTTATCGAATCCCCCCATAACATGGCTGTACTATAGGGGCCTGAATCATTAGACTAGGATTTTGGGGCCCAACATATTATAGTTATTGTAAGGAGCCCCCCCCGCAAAATAAAAATAGTAAAGGTAAGTATTAAGGCTCCTACTATATTAACCTCAGGGCTTCCAGAGGGTGAGGGTTGGGTTTAAGGTCTAATTTAAGGGCCTTACTAATTAGAATTGGGTTTCGGTGCCCGTTATACCATGGCTATAATGAGGAACCCCCAAAATAGTACGGGTAATTATTTAGGCCCCTGTATTAGGGTGTAGGGTTCAGGGCTGCACAAAAACGAATATCTACAGGGGTCGTGGATTTTACGGGAAGTTTTTATCAGGCTCATAGAGTTTATTCACGCGGCATCAAGGTGCCACGGGTTGGTTAGTTTATACAAGATTTAGGAAATTCTCCAGCTCTGTTGCCAGCCTCCCGTGCATTCCACACCTGACACGAGAGATTGTGAAAGCCCGTCTTATGAGCCAAGCAACATCTGCAGCAGCACTGTCTACCTTCGCCTGGATGAGATGTCGCGGCCTTAGACTCACAGGAAATGATCATACATATAATATGGTGTAGTATACTAGTTGCTACATGGAACCATATGCTGCAATATACTATGGTATGGAACTCGAAAAGAATTGCAAGAGGCCCAAGGCACCGAACAGACCTTTGAAAGCACAAGTTGCCGGTGAAGCACGCGACTTGATCTGGGGCATGAAGTTCTGAGTACACCATGCTTTGTTCGCTTACAGTCGTGCAGGTAGCTAGCTAGTTACTATGAAAGCCCGTACTAAGTATAGCTTCCCTGGACCCTACGGAACCTACCTTTTTCCTAATATGATTTCTTTATATAAGTCCCTAAACAAAGGTCGAGGCTAAAGCATCACAAACGATGTGCTCAAACGACCCCTCGGCACACAAGCCTGGAGCCGATCCTGGCTGAAATGCATGTGGGTGGTCGTCAAAATATCATGGTCCTTGTTTGGGAACCCTAAATACTAGGTGCCGTACTATATTAGGGACCCCAGAAAGGGACCTTAATTTTGACTGCCACCCAAGTATATGATGTAGGGGCCTTAATACTGAGAACGGGGTGTTGGGGGATAGTATACTGTCAATTCTATGAAGGCCCGCACAGTACTGAGGCGAGCCTGCGACGTCGAAAACTTCGATCGCAATGCCCCTGACGGCATGCCTTGAACTCCTAAACCATCGCGCCTGCCACTCCCCAAGAGCACAAATACTAGTAGGTGGTTGTGAATATTGGGGTCCCTTTCTGGGTCCTTATTCTCATACGGCCCCTAATGCTTAGGGTACCCCAAAAGGGACCAATATTTTGATTCGACTCCCAGGGATGTGGTGGGAGATGCTCTTACACGGAACACAATATGGGCAGTTTTACTCTGGCGGTTTAGGGTTGAGGGTGTAGGGTGCTGCCTAGACCAATCTCTGAAACTCGCGAAGAGTGAACAGAAGGTCTGCAGCTTGTGAGTCGTAAGGCTTCAAACATCCAAACACCCTTGCAGGAGTCCCTAGTCTTCGCAAGCACAGACTAGGCACGCTTCGAAAGCAAAGCTTCAGGGTTGAAACAGCTTGGGGCTCATGTTGTTCCTTCGTTTCACTCTTAGTGTTTGCTATACCCCCCTTAGAACCACAATAACAAATAATACTTTTAATATTCTCTTGGGCTTTATATGAACAAAAACTACAAGAACCCTAAGGAGACTACAGTTTAGACCTGCAGACAATAAAACAAAAGACTTCTTAAGGATACTATAGTTTAGGACCTGCAGACAGGATCCGAAGAAAGAATTCCTGGGGCCTCGGCGGAGGCCCCAAAGGCGGCTGTGCTTTGGGCTGCGGCTTTGCCTGCGCTTTCGGAGGCATTCTGGGGAGTTTCCAAAAATTAGGGGCTACCTTATTTTTGGGTCCTTATAATAAGGATCCTACTATGTATGGTACTATATTAGGGTCCCCTATTTTCGGAAACTCCCATTTTGGGGGGCTCCGGAGGTTCAGAGAAGCGGGGATTTACTTGGTACACTTCTCGATTTGTGCGTGTCATCCTTGCGCAGGGGCCATGCTAATCTTCTGTGTATCGTTCCAAATTTATCGGAGGATTCCCTTCGGGTTTCGGGTCATAAGATGCTAAAAAAGCTTATCGGGGGCAAAGGGGGATAGGGGATTAGGGTTTGCTTTAGTCGCTACAGTGGGCCCCATAAAGTTGGAAACCTGCTTTTTTGGCTCCCACTTGTCGGACTCGCTTGGATTAATACAAGTAGTGCTGGGATTCCCTTTTCATTCCTCTTAAGGATTTTTTTCCCTCCTACCTAGCAAGGACGAAGCCCGCATTGCAGGTTACTCTTAAGGATTGTGGCTATTGGGTTTCCAACTTTGGGGCTTCTACTACAAACGACATATGTGCTCAGCCCGCATCTGGGGCAATCCTACCCCAAAGGGTCCTATGTACTGTTATGGCGGATACTTCCCCAAGTCATAATAGTAATTCCTAATTTGGAAACCCTACATTCTACTATATCGGTACATAGGACCCTTTGGGTTCAGGATTCTGATACGACTGACTGTTGATGATCTAAAACCTGCAGTACCTTCAGGACCCTAAACTCTGAGAACTATGGTATATTCCATCTTATGGGTGACGCTGGGCTTATGGCTTATATCAGCAGCCGTAGCTTCTTCCCGGTTCGTGATCTGCCTTACGAGTTGGAACAAGGATATCAACTTCCATATAGTCCCCAAATCTTGACCCGAAACTACCCAGACAGCCCAATGCAGCTTCATTAAGGATTTACCTTAAAGTATAGGGGCCTTGATATTATGGTTTAAGGTACGTTCCTTAATTAAGGGATATTGGGCTCTCTGGGTAAACCACTTGGAGGGTCGGGGTACCATAACTCCAATTAGGGTCCCTTTTAGGGTACTTGTAAGCCTACCTACTACAGTACCTACTTACTAAGTCCCCTAAAGACCCTCCAAGCAACCCTCAACCTGTCGGCTCTGAGTATCCACTACCCATGAACCTCCAAGCGCCCTGCTCAGTTAACCCTGGAGAAGTGTGCGATCATGCCTAACGGTACAACTAGTGTTGTACGGTATGCAGTATAAGATTCATATGTATGTATGTATGTATATATATATATATGGTCATATGAGCCACTGCGTTTATTTATTGCTTGGGCTAATTACGCTATCTCGAAGCGGTGCCCCCATCTCGTTTCATCATGTTAAGTACTGGCAGAAAAAGTCGATCTCGTTCAAATATCGTTAGTACTAGATATACTTGATCTCGTTTGAAGCGGTGACCCTATCTGGTTCCCTAGTAGGGCTAGTTCCGACAACAAAAATACTGCACAAAGGTATCTCGTTTCAAAGTACTGTAGTATAAACGCAAATAAAAGCCGTCGCTGGACTGCGGGACATTGCACAGGTTCCTTGGTCATAAATAAGAGGATCATATGGAAGTTCCCGAAAATAGGGGACCCTAAGATAGTACCCTAACAAATAGTAGGATCCTTATTAAAAGGACCCCGAAATAAGGTAGCCCCTAACTTTCGGAAACCTCCCATAGTTAAGAAACAAGGCTCTGAAGGGCTAACCTAGGATCTCCAAATCGCGAAACCCTATCATATGGGAATTTCCGAAATTAGGGGTACCTTAAGGTTCCTTTGAAGGGATACTATAATAAGGGTACTATAAGGGCTCTATAAAGGGTTTAGGGTCTAGAGTTTCCGAAAATAGGGGTGCCTTATTTCGGGGTCCTTATAATAAGGATCCTACTACTTGGTGCCCTACATTGGGGTTCCCCGAATTTTCGGAAAGTCCCATATTGGGGCCTGAGCAATTAGAATAGGGTTTTGGGGCCCATCACACTGTGATTATAATGACAAACCCCCCAAAATAGTATTGGTAATTATTTAGGCCACTACATATATTAAGCCCATCATGTTGCATTTGGCAACAATGAAAGCACTGCAAACATGGACACGCCATCGGCGATGCATCTCGGGAGTACCAACGCCCCCAATACAGACCTTCGTATCAACCCTCAGAAGTAGGACCATCAGGATACCTGTCAGCCTACAACCCAAATCCTTGATTTGGCACATCACACATGTCTGACAAGTCTTCTGCCAAAGCTGTTGTTTAGGGTTTATGGTGTCAGGACTGTTTGGTTCTGTTTCCCAAATTTCGTCAGCTTGGCAAGCCAACTACCGGCGTAGCCAAGCAGCATTGTCGGTAACGGTGCTCCACTGGCCGTCGCGGAAGATCTCCACGCGATTCGCAGAGCGCCCTACAAGGCGGATGGGGACCTGGCGCCAGCTGCCGCCACACCAATATGGGAGTATCAGAAGACTAGGGTACCCTTTCCGGGGTCCTGATTCCAAGGATCCGGGGATTTAGGGCTTTCTGCTTGGGCTCACTAATTCCTGAAAACTCCATATCTGAGCGCAGCACCTTACTGAAACCCTCAATACCCCAAAGCCGAAAACAGACCCCTAAACCCCAACGCCTATACAAATCTCGAAAAACAACCTGAGCTGAAGAAGCTCAGGGCAACCCTAAACCCTAAACCCTACTTGCCTTTGGTTAGTAGGGAATGGAAGAATGGTGGTAATAGTACTTATACTTGTACCCCATTCCTCCATTCCCTACTAACCAAAGGTAACCCTAAGGGCCGTGCCTTGGCTTGCAGCTCCAAGTTCTCCTCGGCACTCGGCCCCTGATTGCTGGGGGATGCAAGCATGTGTAATATTGGGGCCTTAATAGTTCGAATAGGGGTCCCTTTAAAGGGAGCCTTAAATGGGCTCTATAAGGGATCTATAATGGGGTTCTGTAGTAGGCGCCTTATTGTGGTCGGGCCTCGATTTAACGATGGTTTACGTCGACAACCTTGAGGACGGTTCAATTAAGGAAATCGCGACAAGGAGCCGTACAACGGTATGTTCTTTAGGCTTCCAGGTAGGAGTTGTTACTACCAGAGGGCTCCATTACAAATTGTGGAGGCGAGACTCAGGAGCGATAGTGGCACGGCAAACTCCGAACAAACTTGTGCCCTCAAGCAGTCGTCCTCAAAGACAAACACGTTGCAAAGCTACGGAGCACCTATGTGTCACTTCTGTGGCCCTAAAGCACATTGTGTGCATCACTTTGGCTTGCATCTTGTATTGAACCTTTGACCGTGAAAATTGCTGCAAAGGCTGACGCGGATTCGGCGTTGGAGCTGCAGTGGGTGATCGTGCTTGGTTGGTTGGTTGGCTGGCTGATTGATTGGGTGATTGGTTGGTTCGTTAGTTGGTTGGTTGGGTATTTGCTGGCATAGATGACGATGAAGGACGATGACTGTGATGAGCGTGAGCTTAGCTAGGATGTTGCGGCTGTGCTTCTTGCCCTTACACTTCTGTAACGAGAGGGACCCTATGTTCACCCTAAGCCGGACCTGAACCCGAAAAGTCGAAAAAGAAATGGCCGAACACCTATACAAAGGCTCTGATCCCTAAACCCTAAATCCCAAGCCCTATAGACCGTAAACCCTACTCTTACTCACATATTTCTAGTGTTGGGGTATATTATGTATACTTTTGCTAGAATAAGGAACCTGAAAAGGGTATAGATGATTATTAAGGCCCCTTTATTACTCTGGGGGTCCACGGAATCCAACACCGGCCTTGTCCTGCATGGAGCTGCAGAGGCTAAGCGGGGGGTGACAGCTGCGTAAGCTTCGGGTCTGTCTTGCTGCGTTTAGGTTTAGGGTTTAGGGTTCGGCAATGAGAGAAAAGGGAATAATCAATCGAATTTAAATCCTAAACCCGAATACCCCAAACGGGTTCATGGGTAGGCATAACTGGGTGTATAAGCAGGGTAACGATGATTCTAGCCCATATTAAGGGGCTTATCCCCCACTTATGACTACCCATGAACCTCCAAGTAAGCCAGCAAGGCTAAACTGATATCTGTACTGGCAAGAGATGGGGAGAGCCAAGCCAAGGGGGCGACAGCTGCTGGAGTGCTTACGATATGGAGTTGCGTTTGGGCCTGCAGTGTTTCTTTAGGTCCTTACAGTTCCGAAATTGCTGAGAGCCTCATGTTGGGTTTGTTTGCCAAAGGCCCAAACATTGTTGAATTCTCTGCCGCAAAGAAATAACAACAGGATTTGGGACACACGGAATCCTAAAGTCCTTCGAGCTGAGATGGTTGAAGAAGCCACGGATCACAGGACATGACGTCATGAATCTGCAGCATTGGTCCCGCAAGCCATGCGCAAAAATCAGACTTTGCTTTCAAGGTAGTTATTGGGCACTGCATCGGATCGCTTCCAGTACCATGCACCAGCTAGTACAGACAAGCCTAAGTGAATAGGCGGAACTGTACAACCCCCTTGTCGGCCACTTGACCTACTATTTGCAGAAGAAATACACTTACTGCCATGTCAAACTTGTTTGGGAGAGGCCTTCGGAAATTTATCAGACACGGCAAGAGGCCGCGTGTTGATGAATCTTTCGTGACCTGCCAAACAATGCAGCCGCACAATGATCCTTTGTGTCTCACGAGTGTGAATTCGCAAATTGGCCAATCTCAACCTGTGTGTCCTTGTGGGGAATATACACCCCATATCCGCAAGAAGAGCAGAATGCACTCGCACTCGCGGCAACTTCGAGCACAACAACAAACATTGCGATATGACTGGTATGTTGGTCTTGGTCTCACAGGCGCGAGTTTGTAAACTTGCCAGTATCAACCTCTTGCCCTCACGAGGGTTGTTTTCCGAAGCTCGAAACTAAACAAGAAAGCTCTTTTGGTCAAGAAAGGCAGAATGTCTTGGCCCGGGGCCCTGGCTGCCGCTTCGAGTGCAGCAATAATGTGAGCAAAAGAGAGACCCTTTATCTTGAAATCCTGCGCACCTAGGATAAGTTTGGCATAGCACTTATATACAAGAAGAGCTTCTAAGCCACCTGGAGGCCCCAAACCTCTCGTCTAGGGCCACCCTTAACTCTCGACCCTCAACCCTGAACAGAAACATGCCATCACCCGAAGTTCCAGTGGTTCGCGATCATGTTTTCGGCTTTCTCCGAAGAGTACAAACAGGAACCGGCACCTTTCAGAGCCAGGTAGCAAGAACTCTCCGTTTGGAGGGCGTCGTTACTTTCGGCAGGGATGCATGGACGGACTGACAGGGCGCGAAATGGTGCTGGGGTGCACATTCCACCAAACGCCTCCTCTGATTCCTGTCTATGAATCCCTTTTTCAGCATGGGCTTGGAATGTGACCCTAAACCCTAAGCCCTCAACCCTAAAGTGCTGAAAACTGGCATCTTCGGCAATTATGCCTTTATCAAGCTTTGGATTGGTCTGGTCATAGAGAATAATATAGGGGCCTGTACCAATAATTAGAATAGGGTTTAGGGTTCCCTTGAATGCGATCCTTAAAAGGGATCTAGAATAGGCTCTATAATAGAGGGACCTTAAGAGTTAGAATAGGGTTTAGCGGCGATGTAGCGGTATATTATTATGCTATACTAATAACAAGAAACCCCACAGTAGTATGGGTATTTATTGAGGCCCCAGCATGATTGGGAGGGAATTTGTCTGAACTGGCTGCTCAGCAATTATCACGGCAGTCGCAAGCGACTGCCTGCGAACGGATCGTTCATCTTTGTCCAGCATCCCAGCCAGTTGAGGATGAACCAAAAGCGCTCTTCAAAAATGGCGTGAAAAGCAAGCAGCTGCATCAAGGCAGTACATAAATCAGGCATCCAGGTCCGAAGTTGTAACGCTTGCCGTGCACGAGGTACCAATTCCCTGGTTCCTGTCTAAGAGCCTAAGTAGTGGCTACATACATATTGCTCCGAAGTCAGACATCCGTAATGTTGGCCGGCAAATAAACATCATCGCTCACGCTTGCAACTGCATTGTCGCTGTAACTGGTCTGAAACGAGTTGATGCCCCGGAAGTTGGCGCAGCTACTTAGGTGGAGCTGTAACGTTGGCGAGCTCATCTGCAAGAAGGCTTTGCCGATCGTAAAACATCATCCCACGGCTTATGCATAAAACAAGCTGGAAATAATTATCCCAGACCCTAGCCGTACACATTCAACCGTGCGTATTCTGACCGTACACGCAAACTGATAGTTAAACCTGGATAGAATGTTGTTCGAAGCCCGGAAATAACAAAAGTTTGTTCCGTAGGGATCCTTGTTCTATCAGTGTACTTCGACATACTCCATGCCCTTACTCTGGTTATTCAGACGAATACAGTACATCCGTATGCCTTCTGTCTTAAAATACCTTGGAAGGAATTCTAATGTAGAGAAGCCCTATTCTACTCCTTAAGGCCCCGAGCTTAGAACCAAAGCCTTCGTGTTCGTGATATGGCAGAGAATCTGAGCGCCGTAATGGACAGGTCGGCCCTTCTGCTTGCTTCTAGCCTGAACCGAGGTCCTTTACTTGGAGGGTCGAGGGACTTACTAAGTAGGTAGTAGCTAGACTTATAAGTGCCCTAAAAGGGACCCTAATTGGGATTATGGCACTTCTAAGTCCCTAAAATAACCAGTTACTAATTAGGTCCCCCGACCCTCCAAGTGAGGGTTCTACAAGGGCGCATGGGACTTGGAGTGATTAAGAGTTTAGAGTCTGAGATTTCGGGTTTAGGCTTTAAGTGTTCAGGGTTTGGACGCAATGTGCCTGGCGTTCCCACAAAATGCTACCCCGAAAACGTAACTGTTGAACCGCTAAACTCAGGATCTAAGATGCCTCCAAAGACCTGTGATCTGCAGGCCTCAATAACTACCCAGAGACTCCAGTACCCCTTAATTAAGGAATATACCTTAAATCATATAAGGGATCCTACTATAATTTAAGGTATATTCCTTAATTAAGGGATATTGGAGTCTCGGGGTAGAATAGGTTTAAGGATATGAACAGCCGGGAATACTTCTCTTTTTCAGGCCCTTATACTATGTCATAAGGAGGTTTAGGGACATAACGGGGACGAGGGTTAAGGGGCCTTAGCAGCCCTAATATGGACTTGGTGAGGGTCTGCTCATTGAAGGAAGTATAGTACCCTAACCCCTCAACCCTAAACCGCTAAATCCCTTAAGGATCATCATGAATATGGCTACGTCCACACACCTCGAGCCGACACCCTTTTCCCTAAACGCCTCAAGCCCAACCCTAAACCCTGAGCCCCTAAGCCCCTAAACCTCTGAAGCCCTAGACCCCCCAAGCCCTCAACCCTAAAACCTCCTGTCGACACGGTGATGAGGTGGCCTTCGTGCTCACCTTTATGAAGCTTGAGTTTCTAGGAGCTATAGAGTCTATGTATACATGTGTATAACATATACACACATACACTTTTTCCAAATGCATCAAATATATGTGTATATATATATATATACACATACATACATATATATATATAGAGAGAGAGAGTATGTATTGTGGGTGGTTGTTCCTGGTTTTTGCGGGCCAATTTTAGGAGCTAGGATCCAGGCCATACACACGGCTAAAACAAAGTAACTACAATGGAGACTATAAGCGACACATTAGAGCCTGGACTGTCGCAACTCGGATAAACACTTTGGGTGTAGGTGTTTTGTTGGGCCTGTAGCGGTGCAGCCCAAACCAAGAGCTTATCATGATAAGTAGAGGTCAGATATGGTGACGATTCTGGTTCAAGACAGCTGAACAATGAACCAAACATAGTACGGGTCGATGGCAGGGCCTCTGATAGGGCTGAAAGCTTCCAGGGTTCACAGCTTCGGGGCCTCGGGAGTTGGAGCGTAGGGTTTCGAATGCAAGCTACCCTGAACAACATGGGAGTTTCCGAAAATTAGGGGTACCATATTTTGGGCTCCTTATAATAAGGATCCTACTATTTGGGGTGCTATATTAGGGTCCCCTATTTTCGGAAACTCCCATATAACCTGTAACCCCTTTTTAAGCTCTGGGCCTCCCAGTCTCTGCGAAAATACGGAGGAGCAAGCAGTGACACTTCCAGCTTGCGGCTTATGTCATATCAGAGAGACAGCTCACAGAGAGAGAAACTTTGGAATAGGCACCATCATCGCTGAAATGCTTAGGGCCAGTGAAAGTTTAGAGCTCTGGCCATAGGGAAACCGGAGTCATCTCAAATCGGGCGCAATTCATCGACAGAAGCGGAGACGACACAATTAGCGCGCGTGCGCGCTTGTTGAGCTAAGGCCCGTATTAGAAGACCTAGAAGACCTTCGAAAGGCACACTCACTATGCAATAGGGTCGGTGTAGTGGTGCAACCTGCCTTTATGGAATTATTCATCTGCCCGGGATGAGATCTTGGGGAGCAGAGATTGGCAAACTTGCGCACGGTCTCAATGGGAATCCCATACACTCGAACATCAGTTTAGGGTTTAGGGTTTTAAGGTTTTTTGGTTTAGGGTTTTAGGGTTTAGGGTTTAGGGTTTATAGGGTTTTAGGGGTTTAAAATAGGGTTTTAGGGTTTAGGGTTTAGACACACTGCAGGTCGAGGCTGCATAAGTTTGACTTGTACTTGGCAAAAACCGCTGAAGGATCTGCGAGCTGCGTCGTATCCGAATACGTCGCCATGTCTCACTCACATGCGCCGGCAAGCAGGCCTTGGAAAGGCAACGCAGGCTAGTTATGGATCCTTCGCTGCCGGCTAGATGCAATTTCCCTGCCTGGCTCTTTCTGTGGTTCGTGAGTGTGGGCATCATGTGAATGGGATGGTCATCATGATCATAGAGACGGCGGTGATAATCATGAGATATTTTGAGCATGGCGCCTCTAAGCAGCTAGCACTGTGAAGTCCACAAGCCGTAATATGGTTTTGAGGCCCATTATACTATAGTTGTAACAAGGAGCCTCCTAAGTAGTATAGGTACTGGTAATTATTAAGGCCTCTGTATGAAACCATGCCTCTAAGCCCAATCTCTCTCCCGGAGGCATTCGAAACGTCAAGCCTCTCTGAAAGGCAGAGCTCGTGGCCGCACTCCTGGAAAATACCAGAAGCTCATAGACATGAATCAGCCCGAACCTTGGAGGTCCATCCGAATTCGGGGACGTATAACCCCAGGTGTAACTACCCATGAACCTCCAAGTAAGCCCCATAAGCACCGAAAGCCCCGAGAAACCGTAGGATTTTGTAGTTGCAGCCTCCTGGAATCTCTATGGGGGCCATCTGTTCCAAAAGAAGCTTCAGAAAGCCGTCATGCTCAGGGCTCTGCAGGGCTTTATACAGATCTTGTACGGACAAATGTGGGCGCCTGAATAGTGAGGCTAGGGCTATGGGGCACATTGCAGAACCAGTTGCTTCATCATGATAGCGACAACCCAGCAGAAGTGTCCGGAACCCCTGCAACCCCTAGCGTCCTCAAGCCTCCCACCGAAACAAAATTCAACATTGCACAAGAAGCACGCTCAAAGCCTCAGTCTTAGTGTCCAATCTTTCAGTGCGAGCCCTTGCTTGCACGCTAGTCTGCTGAGGCGGGTGCGTGATGCCACGTCCTTTACCAGTGGCTTGCATCTTGTATGTGCACAACCACCTGGAAACTTCCAGTGCAGCGAAGAGTGCAAGGCAGAACTTTCAATGGAGTGGAATGCAGTCACCCTAAGGGTCCGTGTACCCATATAGAGATACATGAGCCCCAAAGTACCTATATAGGGAGTACATTAAGGCGAATGTATATACTATATGAGTACATGGACCCTTAGGGTCAGAGAGGATCAGGCCCAAGCTTCTTGGAGACTGGCTGAAGGAATTGAGTGTCACCAAGACCTAAATTAAAAGAATCCTTAAACCTGTCGAGGCCTCTACAGCTGAGGGTTGCAAGTAGGCGCACACCAGTCCTGAACCCACCGCAACTACCTGACCAAACAAATTCGTCGCTCAATTGCGAGAGGGTGATACCCATTGCTGTCCCGATAGCTCATAAATAGAAGCCACCAAGCCCTCGTACGCCCACCTCGTCATGTGGGTTTGCCGCTTGCCTGCAGCACACTTTTCTGTGAGAGACTTTGCTCTGTGCGAGCTTCCAAGCCAAGCGGTCGGGTCAGGGTGCCAGAAACCGATGTGTGGCACGGAAGAGAAGCTACTCTACAACTCTGTATGTAGCTGCTTGACATGGCCAGCAATCTCATGGTTTGGGTGCTTACTTCGGCCGCAGATTCATGCAAAAAGCACCTTGGCCACCTGACATTTAGCTCTTCTGGCAGAATAGCAGTTTAGATCATGAGACGCTGCGAAATCTTCGGCAACCAGCCGGGGGAATCTTAAGAAAATAACTAGAAGACCTGGGAATCACTGCCAGCAGGAAACCCTGTCGGCTGTGGGTCTGATTTACCCCCCTCTTGTGAGACTGGTCGTAGGGTTTAGGGTTTTCCACATACTCGAAGGGCAAACCTGTCGTCCCTCGCTTCAGTGCATGCCAATGATTACAATTGCAGAGCAGCACTGGCTTAGGATACGTTCCGCGCTTCACACACATCCCAGCATCTACCAGGTCCGAGGAAACCTGTGCTAGGCCTCTGAAAACCTCGCGGGCCTCGGCACCAGTCCCAGGGCATGCCAAAGAAATCGTGTGGGTCAGGAGCAGTGGGCCCCTCAACTCTACCTTACCCCCAAATAACCTACCTTTGTAGGGATTCATATAAGGAAATCATAATAAGGAACCCTAAAAATGTAGGTTATTCAGGGCTAAGGAAGGCCTATACAAGTTTGAAACAGCATGAAAAGCTCAACGCGGGGTTCGTGCTTTTGAAAATCAAGAGTGATTTGTGGTTGACTCGGGATATGTAGGGGCACACGTCGCCACCTCGAAACCTGAACATCACGCCCCTACGCCAAAAACTTCAGGCAAACAAAAAGCCTAAGAGCACCTCAGAATACCCGATCTCCCCTCTTCTAAAGCTCGTTAGAGCCCGATATAGGTCAAACTTGAATCCATTGTACCCTTTACGGCTCGAACTAAGCAGGAAATCATCTGAAACATTGTCTGAGTCCCGACACCCTGAACTATAACATAATTGAAAGACAAGCAAGATGTCTTAGACCCTATACACCCAAAAAGCTGAAGCCCTAACCACACCCCCCCCCCCAAAAAAAAAAAAAAAAAAAAAAACACGGAAGGAAGTCAGAGCCCCAGAAGCTCCCAACCCCTAACCGTAAGAGTAGGCTTTGGTGGCACGAAGCGTCCTCTACTTGGAGGGTCGGGGGTCTGAGTAAGTGGGTAGTAAGTAGACTTATAAGTACCTTAATTCCCTACACCCTGAACCGGAAAACATGTCCCCGTGAGCCTCAGCGTTCGACTCGCCCCGCTGCTGGCCTGGGGAGTTCCTGGGTCTCTTCTCTCTTAGGCTTCAGGGTTTAGGGTTTAGGGTTCAGGGTTTAGGGTTCAGGGATTAGGGTTCAGGGTTTATAAGGTGTAGGGTTCAGGGTTTCTTACTTCCCCAATAAGCCACAGAAATGAAAGGTTAAACTTTCGGCTCCTACTCAACAATAAGAACCCAAAAAGCTTACAGGTTGGGTACTGGGGTTCAGGAATCGGGACGTTTTGGTCACGGTGCGCAGACTCGACAAAATAGGCGCGGCTTAAACAATTTCTTGGTCCAGGGATTCAGGGTTTAAGTCGGTTTGACTTCGCGGATTGATTAGGGTTGAAATGAGTTGAAGGAAGTAAGCTTTTGCATCGAGCCTTCATACTTAGAGCAGGGTATATATATATATATATATATATATATATATATAGGGTCCTGGGCTTGGCTATACTTTAACAGTGTAGGGAAGTGTATAAAGGGATAGTAATTCTGAGTAATTCTAGTTCATCCGATTCCTACATTACTAGTTTAATGCTTAGGTTTTGAAGGTCCAGAGCTCGCCGCTCTGGTCGAGGGTTGACCGAATCAATCAAACCTTGCCGCAGGCCCGAAAGGTCCATAAGCCATAAACCCTACCACCCTAAACCCTAAACCCTTAACTCTAAGCCATTACAAGCCTCAGGGTTTCGGCGCTCTCACTCGGGCCTCAGGGTTCTTAGGGCTCAGGGTCCCCTAAACCCTACATGGCAGACTCGAAGCTAGCATCAACTTCTTCGAACATGTCGTGTCACTAAGACTCTGCGACTCCTTCCAGCAAGACAGCCTGGTGCTTAGTCGGGAATAGGGGGATGGCTCCCTATAATAATCCCGTAAGGTCCCCGATAGTAGTCCCAGTAACCCATTCCCCCATTCCCTTCTAAGAACCAGACAAAAGACATAGGTAGGGTTGTAGGGTTAGGTGTTTCAGACCCGAAGCCCTATATAATGACAAGGCCAACTACCCACCCAAAACGACTCCTCAGCAGAGTATAACGACAAGATGTACCATGAAATACCCCATACGCCCCAATGCTACGTGAGTTAAGAGTTCCCAAATGACACTCTCAGACTTTCAACTCAGGCAAGGCGCTTCGCGAAGCGCTTTGCGATTGCTTGTCACGAGCACGAACTGGTGATGGTTGGTCAAAGCCCTGCCGCAAAAGAAAGTCTGTTTCTTAGTAGGGAATGGGGGAATGGGTTTCTATTGGGAATTATGTAGGGACTACTATAGAGACAGAAGAGGAATGAGGGCTTCTTTGAGGGTTGTGTCTTTTGCTTTTGTCAGCGGCCCTTCTTCCTCCTAGAAGGTTTAAGTTTAAGGTGCAGGATCAAGGAATGTGTTTTCGAGTTTTCTCAAGGATCAAAAGGGAGGTTTGGGGTAGTAAGTGTGGGAAACCCGACTGAGTGTCTTGAGATAAGGGGCCCTCAACCCTACTTGGAGGTTCATGGGTAGTTATAAGTGGTGCTACAAGTATATAGGGTAACTGTAATTATAACCCATATCAGGGACTTCTAACCCCACTTATAACTACCCATGAACCTCCAAGATAGGCCCTAAACCCTATACCCTTATAGAACCCGTATAGATCCCTTTAAGGAACCCTTATAACTACCTATGAACCTCCAAGTACCTACCCCTATCCCAGCATGTTGAGGCTTGAGGCCTGGGCTTTGGTGTGTTTCGCCAGGCTTCAAGGTGCTCAATAATCAGAATAGGGTTCCTTTAAAGGGGTCTATAAGGGCTACTATAAGGGGTCTATACGGGTACTATAATGTAGGGGCCTCAATAATTAGAATAGGGTTTTGCGGCCCATTATACTGTAATTATACTAAGGAGCCCCCAAAATAGTATAGGTATTCATGAAGGCCCCTACAGTAGGATCTATGGTTGCGGCTTTAGGCTCGAGACACTCTCCTGAAGCCAGAAGCCCAAATTGAAAGCCAGCTAGATTCCACAAACAAGCCCGAAAGCCCGTGAAAGCCCTCTCAATCTATGGACGCCGGGCGGAACCCAAACGCCGGAACTCTCAAGCTGATGTAGGAAGAAGAATCCTGGACTGCGGGTTGATAACATCATCGCTGACATTCGCTGGCACCATAGATACGGGAGTTTCCGAAAATTAGGGTACCTTATCTGGAGGTCCTTACATTAAGGATCCTACTATTTAGGGTGCTATATCAGGGTCCCCTATTTTCGGAAACTCCCATATAAAGCTAGGCCGCTAGGCTAAGTAGAAGTACGGGAACTACTGTTGGCAAAGTCATTGGCAGCCCTGCTACCTCCGGCAAGGCCAAAGCGTCGGGCATGGGAGGCAGCGCAGGAACAGAGGCATCTGCGCCTTGTGCCTGGAAGACCCAGAGACTCCGATATCCCTTAATTAAGGAATATTCCAAAAATCATGTTACGGATCTTACCATAATCTAAAGTAGATTCCTTAATTAAAGGGTTTTAAGGGCTCGGGGAGATCATGACGGTGCCGTGGCTCAGGCTACACAGGGCATGTGTGAGACACCGAGTCATCAGGGAAGTGAGGGATTGCCTTTCGGGTGCAGGGTTCGGGCTTTCCAGTTCCTGGTTGGGCAAATAGCAGAAACATCCACGATGACAAGGAACTGCTCACATACTACAAGAACCATCTAGGTGTAAGGCTAATTATGGATTCATATGCTGTGAGAATTTCAACATGGGACCAACCGCAGTACCGAAGAAGACACAATCAACAAGGCTATTAAGACTCGAAGTACTTTCAAACAGAGCTCTGTGAAAGAGGGAGTAACCATGGACAAGCACCCTTCAGACTTCAAGTAATTAGTTGGTACCCCTAGCGGCTCAAACTATCTGGAGATAAACGACAAACACATACCATCAAAACCTCTAAGCCCTGGACGCGAATCATAAACCATGAAGCCCTATAGCGAAGCCACCGGGTGCTCCACCACATCCGGCAACGCTAAAGCCGGGGGCATGGGAGGCAGCGCCGGGGCGGATGCATCTGCCCTGGTACAGCAAGTGCTTGCTTGGAGGCTCATAGGTAGTGGTAGGTGGGGATATGGGGTTTGGGAGTTAGAGAGCTTCGCTGCCGGCATACACTCCAAGTCCATGCTTAAATAGGGTTCATGGGCTGCTATAAGTGCAGATACCAGTAGGGTAACAATACAATAATAAAAGACCATATTAAGCAACTTATAATCCCACTCTTGACTACCCATGAACCTCCAAGATAGGCCCTAAACCCTATACCCTTATAGAATCCGTATAGATACAATTAGTCGGGCCTCTCGTGTTTTAGGGCTTGGACAAGTTCAGTCTTTACAGGGGCTTCGGCTCATAGGGCTTTTCGGGACGGTTTAGGGGTATGTTTTTTTAAGCTGCTGCAGTAGTGACTATAAGGTTTATATCAGGGCCCTATTATATTCCCATTATACCACTATTACAGGGTGGGGGCAGCTTCTAAGGTATGCTCGACTATATATACAATACGGAAACCCAAAAAAGGATTGGTAAGTATTGATTACATTAGGTCCTTTGGGTCTCAGTCGCCGCCCTTGCGGAGGTGACCACAAACCCGTTCGTGAACCCAGACTCTGCCGACCCTAAACACTGAGCCCGAATTGCCAGAAACCCTCAACCAGTGACATGGCTTGGGAAACTCATACATCCTAAACTCGAAACCTGAACCCTAAACTCTAAACACTACACCCTAAACCGTAGCCTCTAAACCCCGAACCCTCACAGCATCGAGGCCTCAGCGAGAACATCCTCAGCTGAAGCAGCTCCCCAAACAAAGGCTCCCATTTTACAGGTTCCGTTCAGGATAAGTGCTCCTTAAAAAGCTCACATTGTACGGGTAATTACGGTATGTAGGTTGCTTTTCGGAAAATTTCAGATATAGGGTCCTAGTGTCTTTTGCGTTCCTCCGAAGCCTGGAAGAAGCCAGGACTTCAAATCAAGCAAACCGAAGGCGATGAACTGCCTACATACGTTTAGAGTTCAGAGAACTGCGATATCCACAACTCTGACACGTGCGACAGGCTGCACAGGGAAAAGGCAGAACACAAGCGAGCTCGTGAACAGCTCGTGCTCAGAGGGTTCTTGGAGTTAGGATTGTGCGTGATCTGGCAGAGATATGTTTGGAGCAGCTGTTATGTCTTTTCGGATTTGTAGTTTGGTTTTTTATTGGGATGACAGCGCTACCCAGAGCAAGTGATCAATGTACCCTTCTAAATAACGTAGAAAAGAAGTAAATGACCCTATTCCTTGGGGGCCTTTCTTGAAGCAGCCTGCCTTCTTAGGGATCTGTGGTGGGATCCCCTCCTCCTCAAGCTCCCATGGTGCTGACATTGAGATGAGGTTTAGGGAGTTTCTTATAGTACCCCCTGATGATAATCCTTATGCTAACTTCATAGTACCTTTAGCCATGCCGTTAACCCGCTTTCATAGTACCGTTATACTGACTCTACAGCAACCTTATGCTAGGACTGCCCCGGTAGTCCCCATCGTATAGCAAACTTATGTTACAGTACCTCCGTAGCAACCTTGGATTATTATTACTGTAAGACTTGTACTCTTTACAGCAGCTTGCATATAGCAACCATCGAGCACAGTACCCCTCTCGCACGGCATAGTATGAATCCTCAGCCAAAGAGCTGCAGGTCCTTCGACGCCGCCTCATTTCAAGGTAATTGCGAGGCTTGTGGGGGACTTTAGGGTAGAGTCTGGGTACCTGTGCTCAGCGGGTTCCCCAAAAGCGCATGCAGCTGCAGCGACCCTTGCTCATTCTCGTCTTGAGAGTTTGCTACTCTCTCGTCATGTTCTTACTATTACTTGAGTTTCAATTTGCGAAGTCTGCCCGGACTCATCTCCCCCCAAGTACGAAACCCACTGCCGGAAATTCAGGAAAGATGCAACCGCAAGACCTGCAACCCTTCACCTCAAACCATAGACCTGCATGTCTCGAGAAAGGTGCAGTACCGTGCACGTGTCCTGGTGAATATACATGCAGCAGATTCCGTCAGTCGGTTGCAACATAGATAGTAGGGAAAGGCCGGAACGTACAATCCGTAAGCCTTAGAATCCCTCCGGCAGACTTTACCAAGAAACGAAAAAATCCTTGCCCAGCGGGCGCAAACGAAGATCCGACACCCATGTGGTGTATGACAGTTCAATACAATCTACCATGGCCCATTATAGTATAATGCACATTATTAGGAGTACACGGTAGTTTATGGTAGTACATTATTATGTATAGTGCATCAAAGTACCTTGCAACATGCATACCAGTGACTCTGCACCCGACACACGAAAGAATGCAGCAAGATTCACAAGCCAGGGCTGCGACTGTGCTGACTAGTAGACAGGAGCGCCGGAAGCACTAGCTTATCACCAATACTAGGACCAAGACTCCCGCGCATCCTCTTACGACTACAACAACTGTTAGCATAGCTATTGCTGATGAGCTTGACAGAAATCTGAGCCAGATGAGCCAGTCTCGTAGTTTTAAGAAACATGAACCCTGTATTGTAGAACCCTTCAAGGTAGGATCCGTATTGCAAGGACTCAAAGTACAGGACAGGCTTCCAAGGTCTGTAAAAACAGGATCTCCAAGCTCATGTATCTACAAACAAATGCAAGATTCCAAGTTCATTTACTACCCAAAGGCCCCAATTCTGGGTAGTATCTTCAAGTAGATGGCGCCTGCTCGTGCAGCATGTCTGAAGCTCGGCTCGTCTTTCGGTCCTCCTCCCTCTCCTCAGAGTCGGGACAGGACTCTGCCACAAAATCGGAGACCTTGGGTAGTTAGTAATCTTCTTCAAGATCCCCTATATTAGCTATCCTGGAATGTCCCCCCCCCCCCCCCCCCCCCCGACCGCCCGAACCCTATCCGGACTCCTGACCATGAAGGCCCTTATTATATAATTAATTGGTGATAATAAAATCCCTACCATCGACACCAACACCACTGCACATCCTCGTAAAAGTGGCAGGAACGATAGTGGTTCAACGAAGTTCTAAGGCGTATGTACGAATGTGCTCCCGGCCAAGTGCCTCACAGTCAAACTCTTGAACGATAAGAAGGCCAGGCTTTCGCAGATGTTGAATCGTAAGGGTGTGGTCTTGTTTCATGTGTTTCCTGCTGTGTCGTGTCGGCTGGCGTCATGCCAAAATGGTCGAAGGTGATGGTCATGAACCTGAGGATGACTGGACTGGTGATGATCTTTATCTCTCGATGACAATTGCCGGGGCTGGCGCAGATGTGGTGATTATTAACATGGTGGGGTGTTGCTAACGTCTACATGTGCATGTATATAAATATATATACACAGAGAATATGGGATTCACTACTTGCTAGGCCTTTTTGGACACTGTGAGATCAGCCGAACCAGTCAGGCTGCGCTTCTAGACAGGCCTGCTTAACTAGAATAGGGTTACGGGCGGCATGTGGTTATTACTCCCTAATTGCGATTATGGTACTTATAAGTCGCTAAAACAACCAATTTTATAAGTGCACACTGGTGTGAAAACAGAGAGCCCCAAAGGCATGGCATTTCTGGATGACACAGGCTTCCGGCAGCCTTCCCTGGGCCGAGGAGCAGCACCACAGGCATACTGTTAATAATGTTAGCCCGATCTCTCTTTTTTGGAGTTTCCGAAAAATAACAGGGGACCCTGATATGGTACCCTAAAAAGTATATAGGATCAAAAAAAATCAGGACCCCCAAAATAAGGTAGCCCCGAATTTTTGGAAATTCCCGTTTTACTTCAGCCAGTCAGGGCTTGGGGCTTCGAGCCTAAGCAGCCTCTCCCCGTCGTCCTGTTGACACTCATCATCTACTTGGAGGGTCGGGGGACTTGGTAACTGGTTATTTTAGGGACTTATAAGTGCCATAACCCCAATTAGGGTCCCTATTAGGGTACTTAAAAGTCTACTTACTACCTACTTACTAAGTCCCCCGACCCTCCAAGTAGACTCACAGCTGGTGAAAGCAGGCCCGGGACCCCAGCCCCCGATACCATGGGAGGTTTAGGGTTTGGGGTTTAGGGCCTTAGGGTTTCGGGTCTGAATCATTAGTATAGTATTTCATGTATGAAACCTATTTACTATACGATATGTCATGAGAGTACTATGGGGGCCTTTTGAATTAGGATAGGGTTGTGGGGCCATTATAATTACTATAAATGTAATAAGGAACCCTCCAAAATAGTAATTGTGAAGGCCCCTATAGTATGTCACAAGTGATCTGTTGGCCCAAGGCACCTGGGAATCTGATCGAAACTGATTTTGCCGTCGCTGCGTCTTGGCGCCAGGGAGAGCTCGGCAGTGTAGGGTTTAGGGCTTCTGCAAGGAACGATGACAGTAACTACAGCATAGGCCTAAGCATATCATACGAATCGAGTCAAGTCCCGTTGGTGCCGGTAAAGGGCTTTACCCACTAATGAGCCTCCTCCGCTAGATGCTATGACCTTTCCCACCTGAGTTCAGGTCACATCCGCTAGTTTAAGGCGTAGGGTTTAGAGGGTTTAGGGATGACAGAAGGTCCAGGGTTTAGGGAACCTCAGTGCACATGTTCTGTCGATGCGCAGTGTCTGCTCCGACATGTCGAAGGACGTGACAAGGGATGCGCCGAAGGCCCGTGCAGAGAATCAAGAAAGTACAGTAGGGAAGCCTGACGTTTCGGTGTTCCTTGAAGACTTACAGCCGCTGTGCGGTTGGATGCGCCCACCACACAAACAGTCGTAAACCTGTACGGCTGCGAGTTTAACTTACGTTGGCCGAAGCGTGTGACCCCGAACACAGAGCCGCAAAAACCCAGAGCCAACACAACAACAACATGACACCAAAACCAAGACCTGAAACCACTAAACTAAAACTCGAAACGACCATCTCAACTGGAAACCTTCCACTCCCAAATCCAGAACCCCAAACCCTAAACCCCTAAACCCTAAACCCTAAGCAGCTGTCCTCACCGAAATCTGAGACATCGGCTCTCTGTGGCCTCTTGTGGCCATCGCGAGGCCTTGTGGTTTTCGTGCGGTTTCGGGCTTTGGCGCTCACACTCGGACGATCCAGGCGACCCAGAGACTCCAAAACCCCTTAATTAAGGAATAGACCTTATATCATCTTAGGATTCCTATTATAGTTTAAGGTACATTCCTTAATTAAGGGCTTTTGGAGCCTCTGGCGAGGCATGGGGTTTCGACGCTCACACTCGCACAAGGCAGGCAAGGCTCCGCATAGTCCACAGCATCTCAACTACAGAGGCATAGGGTTTAGGGCCTGGCGTTGAAGGGGTTTGGGGGTTCAGGGTTTAGGGGGTCTAGGGTTTGAGGGGTTTAGTATTTGTGGTCTCAAACAAACATGAGGTTAGTTCTCCACGTTGGGGTCCCTCTTGGTGTCACTTGAAACATGCCAACAGAGAGCCTGACATTCATTAACTACACAGGGTACCTATTCGCGAGGTTCAAACGAACATCTGCCCTCGGTCCAACCTGTATGTAGTTGTTAATCGCTCGGGGAGTCTGCATGCATAAGCTGACTGTTCATGCTGGAGTTACTCCACTTCCCAAAAGCGCTGAGCCGCGAGAGTCTAAGGGGCTCCTCTTCTTATCGAGGCTGCAACCTTCATGGAGAGAGGCCGCGGGAACGCCGACACCGAACAACGATGTAGGGACCATAAGGATGCCGCAACCGTTTGAAGTTACGTTTCCGACAATTCTGGGGCCACTTTCAACCGTCTACAACTGTTTGGACGCAGCTGCGTCAAACGCCTAAAACTTACCGATGACGCAGCAAGCAGAGCTGAACCTGTAAAAACCCAAAGGGTCCTATGTACCGATATAGTAGAATGTAGGGTTTCCATATTAGGAACTACTATTATGACTTAGGAAAGTATCCCCCATAACAGTACATAGGACCCTTTGGGAAAGTGGAGAGGGAACGCTCCAGAACAGCAAGGCCTGCAAGATTCGGGGCGGTTTGAGGCTGAGGGTTGGTCTTTAAGCAGCCGATGCCCAAAGTTATGAGAGCTCCAGCAACTGGATCCCCTAATGATATAGACAACAAATAGTGCGATCCTTTGCAGAATCTTCCAAGCGCCACCTGGCCACGGTTTGAAACACGCCAGTCTGTCCGCCCAAGAACCTTATATGTAAGCCTTTTGGAGCTACGATAACCCTAAACCCTAAACCCTACAGCCTCCCTTTGTCCCCACCTGCCTAGCCTAAGAAGCTTAGGACTCCGGCTTCTGTCTGCGTGGCGGCTGCTGTGGCAAGTCGAAGTGCTCCTGAAGCAAAGGAGGCGTCTTGCAGGGCTACCTGGATCCGAGCATACCTCTCTTTTAAGGCTCCTTATTCTGATTTCATGTCTTATATGAATCCTTAATTACAAAAAAGGTTCATTGGGGCATAGGCATGGGGTGCGCTTAAGGCTTGTCCGATCGGGCTGTTGTTGATTGACGGCTTGTCGCCCTGGTCTGCTCAAACGCGAAGCTGGTTTGCATATGATTGGTTGTCACAATTATGGTCCCCTTTTTGGGTCCCTAATATAATACGGCACCTATTATTCAGGGTACTCTACAAGGGACCCCTTTTTGACAACTACCCATATATGCTCGCGGGGAGCATGACACATGCGCGTTGGAACCTCTGGAGTTTGTCACACACCTGTGAACCGGATTGCTTCCTCCTGCGAGTGCCTGCACATTCAAGTTTACCAAACCAAGGGACCTCCAAAGAATCATACTATAGGGGCCTTAATATTAGAATATGGTTGTAGGGCCCATTATTATTTAACTATAATAAGGAATCCCCCTAAAAAATAGTACAGGTAATTATTTCGGTAAGGATAGCCCGGATTTCCTCCCTCTGCTCCTAGTCCGGCAATGTCCGTCACTGTTTCCCCCAGGCCGATCATAAACCTAAAACCTAACGAACGTTTAACCCACCTTTTTGCAACAGGCTTTCCACTATCCCTTGCCCAGCTTGTTGAAGAGCCCCGAAGCCTGACTCTGCCGTAATGAAAAGGGGCAAACACATCTCCTCAGACAAAAGCAGGGCAAAAGGGTTGCGAGTCGAGAGCGGCGGGATACAGGATTCCTGCTGGAATCCTACTTTCTGGCATTTATCAAACTCGTCAATCAGTCCCATGAGAACTACTTAGCGGCCCAGAGGACATAGTAAGTAGGTTATAATTGGAGTTAAAAGTACCCTAAGTGGAGTTCCCCCAATTATAGCCATACTTATAACCGACTTACTCAGTCCCCTGGGCCTCCAAGTACTATAGCCCTCAAAAGCATAGAGCCTGAAATCAACAAGTCATACACGTTCCATCTGCGACTTCCCAAACTGGACCTTTTCGCCTGCTTGACAACTTTCGGGGAACGAACTGTCGCTTCTCTGGGCTTTTGGGGTTTAGGGGTTTAGGCTGCCGACTACGAAGACAATGACGCTCAGTTGTCCTGGATGCGAGCATCCTCCAGCCTATGTCGCCTGACGCAAGGCTCTCAGGTGGGGACGGATGGGTGTTACAGAAGGATTTAAAGGTCCAGGGTCAATGGGGAGATGTGGGGGTTTCCGAAAACAGGGGATCCTAATGCAGTACCCTAAAGAGTAGGATCCATATTATAAGGACCCCAAAATAAGGGAGCCCCTTATTGTCGGAAACTCCCAGGTTGATTCCTAGGAGTAGCCGTGTCACGAGATTCTCGGATGGCAAGGCGTCCGATTCTGTAGTCCGAAACTAGAAAAGCAGAGGCTTAGGGGTGTAAGTTTTGAGTTTTTTTAAGGGTTTGGGGGTTCAGGGATTTAGAGTTTAAGGGCTTTTGGGGACTGAGTATTCTCATGTCTAGCCGGAGTGTGAAAGCTTTTTGTCTCGCGGGGCTCAAACTTCCAGGCTCTGATTCCCCTCCTTCGAGATTATGGCTTAGGGTGTCCTTCAGGTCGGGGTGCAGTTACTTGTAGACGATTTTGTTTCTGTCCGGTTTCCTGATAAAATCACAGGGGCGGTCACTTCGTTGTTGAAGGCAATGGAAGCTTCAGTTTAAGCGCGCATGTAACTTTCCCAACAATGGTCATGCTGGGTCTTGCCTGCAACAAAGATACCGTTGACTGTCGGTCTGCACGGCCGCATGCAGTGCTTTAGTTCCATCTCAGATACGCTTGGTCCCAACCACAGCAGCCTTACGATCGCCAGCAACAGCTCAGCAAGCATGCCGTGGCAGAATGGCTGGTGAAACTTGGAGGTTCATGGATAGTTGTAAGTCGGGATATCATCACATAACATGGGTTATCACAACAGCTACCCTACTTATAATGCCACTTACAACTACCCACGAACCCTAAACTCTAAATCCGAAGGCCAAGAAATCCTGCAGGGGGTTTAGGGTTAAGGGTTTACAAGTTTAGAGTTCACGGTACAGTAGTCGAAAGTTCCTTTCTCCCAGAAAATGGTCCAAAACCCCCGACGATTTTGCGTTTTCGGCTGCGGATTGTGGGTTTCTGCAAAATTGCCGACCCCTCCGCCGAACCTTTGAAATAGACTCATCCAAACCCCAATATCAACTTGACCTAACCTGAAAAGTAGAAACCTCTGTGAACCTAAGATCCTGAACCCCTCAATCCTCCGACCCAACCCTGCGCCAAAAAAGGGAACCCTAAACCCTAAACTCCTAAACCCGACCCTGTGCAGACAAGGGAGATGGCCTGATGGGAGGAGAGACGTCGTCTCCTGGAGAAGATCTCAGAGTTTAGGGCTCTTAGGGGTTGAGGGCTTAGGGTTTGGGGTTTAGGGCTTAGAGGTTTAGGGCTTAGGGTTTGGGGTTTAGGGCTTAGGGGTTTAGGGCTTAGGGTTTGGGGTTTAGGGTTTGGGGTTTAGGGCTTAGGGGTTTAGGGGATTTGTTGGCTTCATTTTTGTGGTTTGGGTTTAAGGGTTTTGGGCCTAGGGGGTTGAAGGCTAAATTGAGGTGCAGGGTCTCTGTGTTAAAACCATGTTTTTTTTGCACACCCCGTTTAGCAGATCGCACTTAGGGGTTTACTTTAGGTTCTGGATGGTTCTGGGACAGAGTCAGAGAGCCCAATACCGGTTAACTGGAGACGCCTCGAATTATGGTGGATGGTGGTGGGGGGGGGGGGTGAATAGTATGATTTACAGTATATTCACTCCCCAACTAACTGGTATTAGGCTCTCTACGGTTTCGGGTTTTGCGTTTTGCGCTCGGGATGGCGAATATTTGGGGTTCCCTGCGCTAAGTCCGGCTCTCAGACGTTCTAGACCCCGTAATCAGCACCTACCTAGCCACATCAGCCACTTTCGGACAACGAGTATGACAAACTCCTTATAAAGAATGTAGGATTTGGGCTTGGGGCTTTTTTAGGTTTTAGCGGCTCCGGCCACAAGTGCTTCGTCCAGCAGCCCGCAGGTTCCTAACGCTACAAAGCACCAAACCCTGAACCGAAAAGCTCCAAACGCAAAAATAACAAGCGGAAACCCCAAAATCCCCTAGCCAGACCACGACCTGAGGACCTGCAGCCATCTTGACTGTAAGAGTAAACCTCACAGGTTAATCGCCGAAATCCTGAACACTATAACCCTAACACTACAACCCTCTAGCCCAAACCCCGAACCCTAAGTAACCAACCATGCCAGTGGGACGTTGGCCAGGAAGTGGCATAGACATCGGGAGGTCAATCGAAGGCAGACCGTCTTCCGCCTAAGCGTCCCCACGAGGGGCTTCAGCTCAGTAGGGTTGGAGTATACCCCTTAATAATTAGATTGTGGTTCCTTTAAAGGGTATCATAAGTGTTACTATAAGGGGTCCTTAAACGGCTGTATAAGGAGGTTTGGTCTTCTGGTGCTCGCACTCGGACAGGCTAGGGAAGGTCTGACGCACGAGGAGTTACGGATAGGGCCGGGGATAGGTTCTGCGTGATGCATGCAGGGTCAGCAATGCGATATCACAGCTGTTTTTTTGTTGCGGGGTTTGTTAGTGGCTGCCGCTGTCTCTTTTGCATATAAAACCACGCTGAACGTATTTTTGATTCCCGCCACGATTTCGGTAGTAACTGCAAAGGACTGTGCTCCTCTCCTTATCACCACTCCTTGCAATGATTTTCAGCTTTCGGCCAGACTTAGAGTAATAAGACTAGCAACAGCTACAAAGGCACAAAGAACACCGCGATACTTGTTTTTGTCCGGCGATTGCCGGTTGTCTGAAAGATCAGAGCCTGGCCCATAATTCAACAAGCCTGCAGCACACGCTTGCAGACATGTTGCGAAGGTAGGCTGGGGAGGAAGAGCAGGATAACGCGCAGACACCTTCGAATCAGGGTGTGGCATGCAACTGAATGCACACGACACGAACTAACTACGGGGCAAGTGTCACGTCTGTCCGCTTGCTTTGATATATATATATATATATATATATGTATATATGTACATATATATATATATATATATGTATAGTGTAAGGGCTTCCCTACAACAAAACAAATAAACTTGCAACTGGAACCGAACCGTGCTTCGCAATGATGCTTCCAAGCCGATGATGCTTTGCTCAAGTAGTTGCCAACTTCTCTCCAGCCTGCTGAAGCTTCCACCAAATCAACGAACAAGAAAGCCTGTCATCTCCAACAATAGAAGACTCAAAATGTTATGTGTCAATGACCTCGTCAGATTACTTTTGTTGAACCCTGATACAAAAGCCTCCCCGCTGTCACAGGGGTTCTAAGAGCAGAGCTGAACAAAAGTTTGAGCTCGAGCCTGGGGAGATGCCGCCAGGGACGATGGGAGCGGCGGCAACGGGGGCGGGCTCCTGAGATACGAAGAAGCTTTCGGGTGAGTAGTCCCTAAACCCTAAACCCTTTTTTGCCACCGGACTCTAAACCCTAAATCCTAAGCCCTAAATCCTAAAGCCTAAACCCTAAACCAATCTGTGGGGTTGGTTTGCGGATGCTTTGGGCAATGATCGCTATCGTTTGCGGTCATGCTCCCCGAGACTCCAATATCCCTTAATTAAGGAATATACCTTAAATTATAGTAGGATCGTTTATATGATTTAAGGTGTACTCCTTAATTAAGGGATATTGGAGTCTCTGGGCTAGTCATTGTGGTGGAGCTAGTAACCTGGCTTACCTTTGGTTAGTAGGGAATGGAAGAGTGGTAGTAATAGTAGTTATAATTGTACCCCATTCCTCCATTCCCTACAAACCCAAGGTAAGCTGGTAGGGGGTGACGGCAATGCACTCGACTACTCTGTGGAACTCGTAGGGTCTTGCCGGGGAGGCTTGTGGTTTTCGAAGGTACAGTGGGAGAAGACTCGGTCTACGAAGAAACCTCGGCGACTAAATCCTAGTCATCCGCAATGGCTCATCTCTGCGTGTATTTTGTACTTAGTTGTTCATAGGGAGTTATGATACGTGGGTTTTTGAAGTAACGTAACTGGAAGTAGGGGAGACCCTGGAAGACGCCTGTTACTGCTAAGATACGGGTACCTTACTCAGGATCCTGTACTACGGATACTAACACCTAATAATGGTCTAAATTGAAGTCCCCTATGTTCTGAAATCCCAGGTTATTATGTCATGGACTTTCCAATACCGTGACGACCATGGTGTCTGGTCATGTATGTAAAGTTGCAATGACCGACCTGTAGATTCGATGCACCTCCTCGTGGGGTTTTGGAGCGGAACTTCGCAAGTTTTTTTTGCACTAAACTCGACGCCTCCGGAGCCGTCTCCGAGTTTGATCGAGAGTGAAACTCGCGGCTGGACAGAAGCCGTCCGCTCGCAAGCGAAGTTATACGGGTGCCGGTAGGTGGCAGCACACGAAAGAGCAAATGTAAGTCTTAGGAATGCCGTTGTCCATTAAGGCAGCTTGCAGATGTTCGGGCAGGCGGGCTTGGGTGATGTATCAGACGCACCACGGCTTAGCCGAGGCATTTGCGAAGCGCTTCTACTGATTCCGCGGGGCGGAACGCGTGGCCATTTGACCTTTAAAAGATACCTCAAGCTGCTCGGCCGGGCTTCTCTGGACTGGAGATAAGCTTCTCGAAAAGACGACACAGGGGTCTCAGGGTGAAGTATGAGGGAGGGAGGTGTCCTGATGACTACCAATATCATTCCGTAGTGCCATGTTTCGATTTTAATCTATATCCCCGAGCCGTGCTCGAAAAAACAAAGCCCCTGCGTGAGCAGTGCCTTTGGCCTAAGCGTCCAGGTACATCTATAGTAATCATATGCTGTCCCAAATACTAGCCTACGCAGCCAAATTCTTTGATCGTTGGACCACTAAAACGACTTCAAGCCTCTAAAACCTTACAGAACCGTGAGTATAAAACCTTAGTAGTAAGAACCTCTAGACTCCTAGACACCAAACTATTACTTGAGCCTCAGGACCCTTAAACGAATCATTTCAAGGAACCCTTTAGAGCATTTAGGGTTAGGCTTTCGAGCTTCTCTCTTCAGCGGCCACTCATCGGATATGTCAGAATTTCCGGGCAAATGTTCAGGGATCTCTTCTGCCTCTTAGTAGTATCCCGAAAATTGATAAGTAAGGACCCTGGTATGTTTGGGCACTAATATTTGGTGCCGTCTTTTTCCGCAATTCCCTCACCGGATGTTGGGCAAGAGAGGAGGCTGCCGATCCGGAGATCCTTTTCGTGCAGGGCGAGGCCTTGGCAGCTGGAAAATCAAGGCTCAGGCTTCGGGTTTACGGTTTGGGCGATAAGGGTTTAGGGTTTAGGGGTTTAGGACTTTGGGGTTTAGGGTTGAGGGTTTAGGGGTTATAGTTAAAATGGCAATTAGGCGTATACCGACCTTACAGGTATCCTCTCTGCCTAGACACCGGAAGTTTACAAACATGTTCCACCGGAGCTCCTTTCAAGGACCCGACAATGGCCTCTTGAAAACATTGTCTCCTAACTAAAGGTGTGCATTCATGACCAAGGCCATTCGAGCCCCGCGTCATGAATCCATAGCGCACGATACTTATAAGATCATAGGTTTGAGGTTCAAGCTTTGAGGAACATGGTATGGGAACAGACCATGAATGAACATTTCATAGCATCTACAACGACTTCAGCCTCGAGGCCCCCCCAAGCCCTCCGCGCTCTCCGGAATGTAGGCAGGAGCTTTCGAAGCCCGCAATGGCACGTCGAGGTGTAATCCCGAAAACAGCAAGAAGGGGGTGCCCGAAATTATTGCAACCGCACCAGACTTGATAAGACTGTGTTTTGGGGAAGGAAAAGGGAAAACAGCCCTGATGGGAGCACTTGTAGGAGGCCTTTTGGAACCCTAAAGTTCCCACTTATGCTACACCTCCTAAGTCATTTTCACCAAAGTCGGACTAGAGTCAAGCTCAACAGGGTCTTCTTTCCACGCTGCCCAGAGACTCCAATATCCCTTAACTAAGGAATATTCCTTAAATCATATTCGGGATCCTATTATGATTCAAGGTATATTCCTTGATTAAGGAATATTGGAGTCTCCGGGTGATTATCCCAAGCCAAGCCCCGGCCTTCTTGGAGAAGCCCGGGACTTGGCACGGCGCTGCAGGGCGGCGATCGCACTCTGCAGGCGCTTCACCTTGCGTTCGTGACTCTCTGCTTCTCAGAGAGCCCAAAGGGGCCCTTAATCAAGGAGCGACTAGGGCCCCTATAATTTAAGGCTTTAAGGTATACGGCTAGGGGTCTGAACCAGGCGTCCGCAGCAAACGGAAGGTTTTGTTGCAACCCTAAGGATTATGGCACCAAACTTCCGCCAAACTCGATCCCCCAAGGCGCACCTCGTGCTTCGCCGCAATGGCTTGAGTTTGGATGCGCCTGGCCTCAGCCATCGCCTCTTGAAAGGTCCAGTGAAGGACTTCAGCCTGGGCTAGTGTGTTTTCTTCCCCCTCCTGTACCCAGACCCCCGGGAGGATCTAGAAAGTAGATCCCCTAATTTGGGGCCCTATACTACTAAGGGTACTGTATGAGAACCCCCATTAAGGGATCTACTTTTTGGATTTTTGCGGGGGTCTGGGTAGTGGTGATTTAGGGTCTAGTCTGCGGCTTAGGCTTGTAGGTCAGGAGCTTACAAGGCTTGGGCTTTTAGGGCTCATAGGGTTGAGTTTAGGCTTCGAGAGGGCTTTAGAGCTTTTCGGGTCTTGGGGTTTAGGGTTTGGCGACGCTCGGACGAATCCAGGCAAGGTTTAGGGTCTAGGGCTCAGGGTGATGCAACTAGAACAAAAGTCAGTCTGTCACAGCTTCTGTGAAGCTGTTTTAAGGTCCGCTTAGACTGTCGTTCTAGAGTGCTTAACAAACAAGTGGATAATGTTCCGCTTCGCCCCAATGTATGCTGAGATTCTCAGCAGCATGTCGCAACCATACAAGGCTCAAAACCTGGATCTTCGTAAACACTGAGAACTATACCCCTGCATCACCTTAAAGACGACCCTAGACTATGGGAACTATGGCATATTCCTTATTATGGGTAATGCAGGACTTATACCATCAACCTGGGACCCACCCAGACCCCCCAACCCAGAATACCCACTATTAAGGACCATAAGGGCTCCTTTAAAGGGCCTATTTACGCTTACGGCTTTCTTTGGCTTCCGTGGAACATCATCGGTGGCCAAGCCGTCGCCGCATTGCAAGACCCGCACACCATCCAAAAGCCTGGATCGGCCCGTAGGTATCTCGATCCTGGTTTCGGGTTTTAGGGTTGTTTTAGGGTTTGGCGTGGCATTTGGGCGGAGATTAAAATATACATAGGAACTAGAAGGGCAGAATATTGTAGTTCTTCAGACATCTACATTTTTGCCCTCTCGCATTAGGGCATGGGGGTTCGCAGCTTAAGGTATGGAGCATAAAGCTGAAACATTTTGGAGTTAGTAAGGTTCAGGGTTTCGGTGCACACACTCGGACAATCCAGGCGAGGCCTTTGGTAGTTTCCGAAAGTAAGGGGCACCTTGTTTTGGGGTCCTTATAATCAGGATCCTACTATATTTAGGGTACTGTATTAGGGTCCCTTACTTTCGGAAACTCCCATGTGGTAAGGTTCAGGGTTTGGGGACTGAGGTCTCGATCCTCTGCAAAGGGAGCGTGGTCTGCCGATTCTTGGTGACCTTTCCTTGGCTGGCGTTCGGGTTTTGACGGCCGTTCCTGGAATCGGGCTTTGGGGTAATTCTATGACAGTATGACTATACTCCCAGAACCCTTTTGCACAGACTTGTATACTAAACCCTCAACCCTATGCCAGGGGGCTACAAGAGACCACTGCCACTAAGTTTTCTGTTTCTATGTTGCCACCTTTTCTGCACCTGGAGAGATGAAGCTTCGATCTGATACGTCTCACATGAACGACTGTAACTGGGATCCCCAATAACATAGGAATAAGAGGGCTCCCATTTTCTATCTAGAATCTAGGACGATACATGGAACCAGGTCTCACTGTGAGACCTTGGCAAGGTCCGAAAATCCGCGCAAGCCCTGAACCACTTGAATTAAAGCACCCCACCTCGAGATGCGAAAGACCCATGAAACCCGAGCCGAAACCAGCAAGATCAACAAGCTTGATGCTACACACCTCCGGGCCCTGCATAGTCCTGCTTACGAAGCCAGCCTGAAATGAACACTCCACCGGAAGAAATTCCAGAACAACCTTACAAACCCTAAACCTTAAGCCCTAAACCCTGAACCTTATAAGCCCTAAACCCTGAACCCTAAACCCTAAGCCCTATAAGCCCTATAAGTCCTATAAGCCCTAAACCCTACACCCTATAAGCCCTAAGCCCTAAACCCTAAACCCTGAGCCCTAAACCCTATAAGCTTCGAAACCCTGAACCCTAAACCCTCAAACCCGTCCCAGCTGCGCGGTTCCGAGGCTACCTCGTCCTGGCTCGGCTTCAGCGGCAGCAACCGCTGAAGGGCCGGCACCGAGCCCGGCCTTAGGGTTTAGGGTTCTGTTCTTTGCGGTTCAACACAGGGCCATGGTAGTTACTTATATGGGAGTTTCCGAAATGGGGGACCCTAACATAGTACCCAAAATAATAGGATCCTTATTATAAGGACCCCAAAACAAGATACCCCTAGTTTTCGGAAACCCTCATATAATAGGTTGCAGCAGGTTCCTTTGACGGGTTTTTAGGGGGGTTCTCTGAAGGTTACGAACTATAAGGGGCCTAAGCTCTGTTGCTTTGTTTGGCTGGGCTTGGCCCCAAACCCTGAACCCTAAGCCCTGAACCCTAAGCCCTAAACCCTAAGCCCTAAACCCTAAGCCCTAAACCCTAAGCCCTAAACCCTAAGCCCTAAACCCTGAACTCTAAACCCTAAGCCCTAAACCCTAAGCCGTAAACCCTAAACCCTAAACCCTGATGTTTCAGCTCATCGCCCGGACAGTCAGAGCAATGACAAAGTGAGCCATGCAAAGAAATACACACCTCCCTTGTCCCAGATGCTGTATCTAAAAAACCGCCCTACCTATAGGCTCCATAGTAGTTCCTTCTTGGGATTACCCTATAGGATCCTAAATATGAGCCCCCCAAATAGAACTTCTAGGAAGCCTATGGGTAAGCAGCAGTTTTCCAACAGCATCCTAGTGGCCACGCTGATGCGATGCACCGGGCCGTCGGCTGCTGAATCCTTGGAAGGCAGATTCTAGGATGCCCAGTAACCCAGGAATAGAAAGGGCTCCCTTTTTGGTACTGGGTAACTTTATAGGCAACCTAGGACTACAAGAAAGCGATAAGGGCCCACTGGGAGGCCTAGGATTGGCCTAAATGATTTTCTTATGGTTAAGAGCTGATAACATATATACACACACATATAAATGTGTAACGTGCCTACATGTATGTGATAATTCAACAGTCTCTTTGTCTGTCCTTGCTTGTTTGCTTGCTCGCTTGATTGCTCGGTTGTCTCTTAGTTCGCCCGCGCCCCAAACCCAAAAGCATCTGCTGATGTTGATCTCTATGCGTCAACCTAACCCCCCCCCCAAACCCTAAATCCTAAACCCTAAAACCCTAAACCCCTTTACACCTGGACTACGCATATGCCAGGAACTGAGGCGCCGACTGTGCTGCGGGACCCTAAAACCCTAAACCCTAAACAAAACCTAAACCGTGGGCACCCTGTAACTCCAGGGCGGCCCAGGCACTGCGCCTGCGTCTCAAGCTTGCTCTTCACCAGCCGGTAGTTGGCGATCTCGATGCCTAGGCTGTTCAGTAACCCAGCATATACTTTTTTAGCCAACTCTCAGATAAAGGATAAGAAGATACATATTCATGAAAACCTTCGGGCTTCTTATTTTATAATAAGAAACCAGAAACCTGAAAGTAAAAAAGTGTACCACTGAACAGCCTGGATGCATTCTTCGAACATTGCGGAGACCCGGGACCTTGACTTGGTGCTTCAAGCAGGTTTAAGGGTTTAGGGTTTAGGGCTTACTAGGGGTTGTTTGGGTTGAGGGTTTGTGCATGTTTGTGCTTAGGATGGTTTAGGAGTTGAGTAGACCGGCGGCTACCAGCTACAAGCTTTCAGGAGGAATCTTCAGCTCATTCTCTCGCTTGCGCAGGTGCGGAAGCTCAGGTATCAGTTCCGATCCTAGTAAGTCCAATATTTAGTCCAAAATACAGCGAAAGCTATCTAGTGAATAAAGATGAGTAACGTGTACTATCCCACCCAAAGCCCCGATCTTAACGTAGTTCCCTAATCCCCTAAATCCTAGACCCGAAATCCCCAAAAACCCTCAGCCCTAAATCCCCTAAACCTCCTAATACCTAAAGGCCAAGCGGCTTGAGGACCTGAGTCCTGGCTTCATGCTTGCCTTCCAGGGATCGGGGATTGCTAGGTTTAGCGAAAGCTTCGTGGGATCTTTTTGGAGTTTAGTTGAGGCTTTAGGAATCTTATGTTTTGGACCAGAGTGCCGCGGCCCCTTCCGCCCAGAGCCGACATCCGCCGCGGCCGAGGCTTCGCCACAGCGGGTGGACTTAGAGGAGCCGGATCGGAGGGCTGTGAGCCTCGGTCGTTCGAATATTCTATACTGAACTTTAGAACCCTAACTTTAGCTGTTTCTTAGGGGTTATACTAACCAAAACTTAAACATTATTTCTAAGTACCCCTAAGTATTCATCAGAACAACCATAGCAATGAGAAATATAGGAATAACACGAATCACCAGGAACCCCAAAATGATAATTTGGGTTCCCCAGCAGCTCCCCGATAACAGGGGTGCCCTTGTTCCTTCTAGTTGGTTGTAACAAAAAGGAAGACGAAAAGAAAAACAAGAGCAAAAGGGTACTTGGGAACCCAAGAGCTCACAGGCAAAACGAGGGGTTCTGCGAAGGTTGGCCTCTCCGATCTGGTGTGCCTTTTCTCCTTAGGCCCGTTGGCACCTGCCAGCTGAAATGGTGCCGGCTGCACACCGTCGAGTTCCAGAGTTAGGCCATGAAGATCCTTGGCTGACTTCGGAACCCCTCCTAAAACTTACACTTTTAGCCTCCTTTATAGTTTTTATAGAAACCCTAAAAGTTAAAGTCCTAAGAACCATCCAGAAGAACGCCAAGGATCGTCCTTGGCCATGTTAGAAGCTCGCAAGGGGTCAGGACGGACATCCTCTGCCGCCATGGCTGTAGATGGGTTGTCAGCTTTGTCTGCGGTTTGTAGGAAGTGCGTTGAAGCAGTGTGTCAAGGCAATGAACCTCACATCTCGTTGCTGTACCTGTATTTATTTATTCCATGCTGTACCTTGAGAGGGAGACGCACAGGTTGAGCATGCTGCAGGCAAGCACAGTCCCTCAGAACAGCCATGCAAAACCAGGCTGAGACAATCGAAGAGTCAGCCTGCTCCCGAAACATGTAAATAGCACAAACCGTGGGATGAAGAAACAGTTGGTCAGGCTGACCTCAGCCACCCTGCATCACAGACGACCAAAAAAAGAGCGCTTCTGCACCGGATACTTGGAGGTTACAGCTATGGAGAGGTTCATGCAAAGGAAGGGTTTATGCAAAGGAAGAAGAGCTGTTAGCATAATTAATCATCATTACTTAAAAAAACCCTTTCATAGCTAAATTCGATTCACTAAAGCTTCCTAGCTAATCATTAGTTGGTATATTACGGTTGTTGTTATGGTCGGTTTCTCAGGCTTCTACAGCGGATAAACACTGAGGCCAGGCACGCACTGCTGGTCGGAACGGCGATGCTTCGCAGCTGCGACTGGCGGCAAGGGCATGCTGTGCAGACCCTGAAACCTTAACTATTCAAATGCCGTAAAGCCAGTTTAAACCTAACATAGGGGCCTGTGCTGTTTCTACTGCATGAGACAGGCCGCAAAATACAGCCAACTTGACTAGAGCCCTGCTAGGCCGCTTACACTGCAGACCTCAGGACCCACCTGAAAGGAGTTAAACGAATCAGAACCTTCGGGGAGTAGACAGCTCTTAGGACCAATGGACAGCAAAGGTTGAAGGATGGTGAATGTGATGCTGAGAGGTAGTGCAGCAGAATGAGCTTTTCATCGCAATGTCACCGACTCTGGCGCCAGAAACGCATCATTCGCCAAGAACTGATCGCTACAAGAACCTGATGTCGTGATTTCAGTTCAGGCGCTTCAGGCGATCATCGCGGATTGGGATGGCTCTACATTGCGCTCCCTTCAAGGCTCTCATCCCTTGCAATGCTCCACGACAGTTAGTGGGCCCCGCAACGGTGGTGATACTGACCTGGGGGACTTTTGGGCTTCAGAATCAGATGCTCCAAACCCGGAAAAAAAGGAAATTCTGCCCCACCTACAAACCAACCCCTGCTAAAGCTTCCGCCTAAGCCCCACTGCCAGAACCTAAACCGTACACCCTGAACTGAACCCTAGACTACGTTTCCGTGGGAACCTAGACTGTACCCTGAACCATAGCCTGACTTTAAGCCGCAACCCTAAACCCCGGAGACCGAACCCCTCACGTAGGGGCCTGAAAGAATTATCAATACCATCTTGGGTGTTCCTCATCATAATATTAAATGATAGTGAAATATACGGTTTAGGGTTTAGGGTTTAGGGTATGATAGTGAAATATACCCCCCCAAAACTCCAATATCCTGCTATGATTAGTTTTTGAGGCCCCCTACATTGCCCTCACATCCGAACTCTCTTGCTCTCTGTCGTCTGGCCTCTGACGCTGTCGAGGGAGGCAAGGGCGGTGGTGGTGGAGGTAGCTGCGACTGCACACCGCCACCGGTGATCCTAAGAACAGTTTAAAGCTCAGAAGTGTAATATAGGGGTCTTAACGGCTAGAATAGGGTTTTGCGGGCCAGTACACTATAACTATAGTAAGGAATCACTAAAAATAGTGTAGGCAGTTAGCAAGGCCCCTATAGTACGGCTTGGGGTTTGGAACCTATAGCTTTAAGGCTTATAATATGGCTTAGAGGTTCAAGGCTCAGGGTCTCCATGGGTCTAGACGGGTCAGGCTTTAGAATTACGGTTGATGATATGTATATCCTTAATGACCCTAGACTATGGGAATTATGGCAAATTCCTTACTATGGAAAATGCAGGATTTGTATCATCCACAGTACACTCTCGCAACTCGGAGAATTGAAGGTGGCAGGTCAGACATGAGACCCGGACATAGTGGCATACTAGTACTATGGTAAATGTTGCACGGACGGTACAGGGATATAATTACGGAAATCAGTACTCAGCTTCCCGTGTTATTCTGTGAAGTCTGCCGTTTGCCCACAAGGTTTTCGGAAGTCAATTGCAACGAAACTGTTGGATGGCAGTGGCGTGCACTCGTCTCCATACGCTGTAAAGTTCAGGCGTAGCTTCAGTCTATACATCTTTGTGATGTAAAATTACCAAAGCTTTGCACACAAACCTATAACTATGCCCTAAACTCGATAAACTCTCAACCCTGAAACTCTCTTCCTCAACAACCGGGCCCCAAAAAGTTCAATCTTTGTAAGATAGAGCTAATATATAAGGCCATAAAGTTTAAAAGTTCCCCCGTTCACTATCTGAGGAGTCATCCTGCATGACCCTAAGGACTCTAAACTATGGGAACTATGGTGTATTCCGTATTATGGGGAATGCAGGATTTATATCATCAACCGTATCATAATGGTATGCTTAGGGGAAACATTCCAGAACCGTCTGCCGAAGCTCTGGATCTGGTTGGCCCAGTCCCAGAACTGATTCGCCCAGTCCTTGCACGGGGGAATAGGATTCCTTTCTCTGAGGGTTCTATATAAGGGCTCTATGTTTAAGGGTCCATGTAGCCAAATCGTATTTAATTACTTCAATCTAACCTGAGACTCCAAAACCACTGCATTAAGAAATTTGCCATAAATTAGACTAGGAACCCTACTCCATGGTTTAAGGTAAATCTTCCTCAATTAGGGGGTATTGGAGCTTCTGGGATAGCTTGGGGCGTTGGGTTTCAGTTTCTAACGGCCCCTAGACCCTAAACCCTGGTTTCTGGCGCTTCTAAGGTTTCTGAGGCTCCTGAGGCTTTCGAGCTGCAGGGTTTCTAGCGTCTTTGTTTGCCGTCTATCGTGAACTCCTAATTTAGGAATCTGGGAGATGAGGGTCTTCAACTCCTCTCAAAATCCTAAGACCCCTCCCAGCTTAGGGCCTTGGGCCAGGGTTTTCAGAGTCATAAAGGTACACGTGATCATGCAACCGGCCCAGAACATCGCCTTGAGCCTGCTGAACAAACGTCTTTTTCGAACGAGGTCTCTCTGAACACCATCCTAAACCCTAAAACCCTTCAGCTTGAACTCTAAACTCTAAACCCTAAACCTTGAACACCAGATTTGTGACAAGTTGCCCAGAACTCGGGGTCGTATTCGTGCGCCGTAGGCGAGGCGACGATGATGGAGGCTGCAGCAAGAAATTACAACTTGCCTAAGGGTCCTAAGGAACACTAAAAGTCATAGGGCTCCGTTAAGGGTACCATAAGGGCTATCTTAAGGGTTCTATCAACCGTGCAATCCTACAGAATCCTACAGCACCGATATCGACGACATCTTTCGAGCCACCATCACCCTTTTAACGAGATGGCACCTTTTAAAAGCTGCGACAAGCCTGGAGACCCGGAATCCTGGAGCCGGCCAACCGGTAGAATCCAAACCGCAAGCAGGCCTGGCTTAGTTGGAACCCAACCCTACCAAAGAAGCCACATAAGTTAGCACACTCTGGCTATCTAGGGACGGTAACCTCTACACCACCTACTACCACTAGTACTACTACTACTACTACTACTACTACTACTACTTCCACTAGTACTACCTACTAGTACTACCTACTAGTACTACTAGTACTACCAGTACTACTACTACTACTACTACTACTACTACTACTACTACTACTACTACTACTACTACTACTACTACTACTACTACTACTACTACTACTACTACTACTACTACTACTACTACTACTACTACTACTACTACTACTACTACTACTACTACTACTTACACTACTACTACCACTACTACTGCTAATACGAACTACTACTACTACTACTACTACTACTACTACTACTACTACTACTACTACTACTACTACTACTACTACTACTACTACTAGTACTACTACTGGTACTACTACTAGTACTACTAGTACTACTAGTACTACTAGTACTACTAGTACTACTAGTACTACTAGTACTACTAGTACTACTAGTACTACTACTACTACTTTCCTTCTTGGGCTCGGGATGCGGCCTTCGGGCTCGGCTGTACCAGATAAGCCCGCCGCCCACTGCTGAATGTCCCTCTCCTGCGCCAGCGCAGCAGAACATGCAGGGTTTAGGGTTTTAGGGTTTAGGGTTATGCATGATATAAACAGCCTAGGGCTCTAGTGATGTAAAATAGTAGGTTACTAACCATAGATTATATACCCCAGCAACCTACTAATTATTTAAGTAACGGGAGCCCTGGGGACATGCATGCATACACACGCTCATACATGCGGCGTAAATTTGCACGTGAGCACAGTCAGATGTGTATACATGCTGGGCAAGAGCGAGATCTTGAAAATATTGCTTCACAGGCAGCTGATCAATAGACTCTGACTAGGCCCTAGGCACAGGCTGTGGATGGTGGCCACACTTGGAACATGTTCCACACCCGTGCCAGAAGACTGTATCGAAGATGTGCACGTATGGAGGCAGAAACGAAACCCCGAAACTTGCCCTCAACCCGACAGGCACTTATGTGCTTCTTCTTTGACTTATATGCTAATCAAAGCGCGAACTGTCGATCAGCCGGTGGAACACCTCTGTTTGGAACTTCGCCAGCTTAGGGCGCTGGGGTTTACGTTTTAAAGAGTTCGGGTATCTAAATCAATATGCTCCAATTCTTCAGGGCAGCAAACAACCAGGTTGCGGTTTAGAACAATCTGATTGCAGTAAGAACTTGGCAACTCTTCAGGCACCTATATGAATCATGCGCCGGCACAGTTCTGAGCCAGTTCATGGTCAGGGTACTAAAGCCAGGCATGAAACTTAAACAAAAAACACATAGCACCTGAACATACACCTTATCTGGGTAGTTTCGGGGCCCTTAGAAGTATTTATGATTAGGTACCTATTCAGGAACCATAAGGGGAATTAAAACGTTTCCCAAAGCGCCGCAGTACATGTTCTTCCTACCAGGACCCATTTATTACCACTCAGCATTATCTGTACTAAGAAAACACGATTAAAAACCCGGAGCCAAAAACACCGCAAACATCCTTGGAGCTACGCACGCTGGCATCAGAAGCCGATGAGCTCGGAGCTTGGACCTGCGTTGTATGCTTAGGGCTTTGGGATCTGGGTTAGGGCTTTTGCTGTGTGTGTTTGGGACTTGGGTTTAAGAGGTGTCGGGTGAAGGCAGATGATGAAATCACAGAGCCTGTTTCTACTAAGGCATCAAGCCAATGATGGGCCAAAGGGCCAACTACGAACTCCCAGTATCCTTCCTAGCCCGAGCGCTTTCATTGTGTAACCGTCGGAGACTGGTATGGACCTTCTTCGGCCCGAAGTCACGCCAGCCTCTGCTAGGCCCTCGGATGGGAGCTAAATACGAAACGTGATTCTGAGAGGGGCCTTAATTCATAGTTAGTCTTTCGCAAAGCGGGCAAACCGAGGCAACTTGACATCATCCGCAGCAGCTTGTGGTGGCTTCTGGCTTTGGGGAGGTTAGGTTCTGGGGGATTAGGGTTTCGGGTTGGGTTCTTGGGATTCGGGTTTGGAGGTAGGTACTTCGGGGCCAAACATGGACCTTTAGGGATTGCTACATGGCAGCAAGAATTCCCCAACCCTAAACCCGGTAGTGACAGTGCTCCGACCTCTGGCAGCTTCAGGTTCAAGCTAGGCGGCGGCTGCGGTGGCTCCTCGAAGTGTTCAGGTTCGTAGATACGAAGTTTCGGAAATTCTGGGCTTGTCTGCGGTTCCTTTTCGACTTGTTGAAATGACTGAAAGAACCCAGGGGTTTCGGGTTGAGGGTAGATACAGCGATTCAGGTTTTGTTGGCAAGGTGTTCAAACGCCGCCCTGACTGCCTAGTTTCATAGAGTCGGGGTCTACTTTTCTTCTGGTCGCTTGAGACTAGCTCATGGTCGGGATAGGATTTAAACAATCCATCCTTTTCCTTTTGGGGTTCAACTACCCATAAGAGTTTGAAATGTTGCCCAACTATGACAAAGGAGAAGTGCTTGAAGAATTGAAGAGCTGCTTAGGATTTAGTGCTTTTGGTTTCGACTCGAGAGTATAAGTATCTTATAAGAATGAACCTGTCATGTATGTGTGTACACTGAAGTTAGATGCTTTATGCTAGATGCAACATGCACATACGTGCGGAAATCAAGAATTCACAACTAGTCCTGCAAACCACTTGCTTTGGCCTCTGTCGTCGCCGTCGTCGTTCTGGTTGGGTTGTGGCTGCGGCTCATGTGGCTCATTTGTTCGATGTTGCTGCTGCTGTTGTTAGCTGCAGCTGCTAGAACATGAACTACTTGGAGGTTCAGGGGTAGTTACAAAAGGGGTTATAAGGCCCCCTCATAGGTTATAATAATCATGGTCACCCTACTTATAACCCCGCTGATAACTATTCATGGACCTCAGGTATACCCTAAACCGACCCTTCAAGGAGCCCTTGAAGGTAGAACCCTCAAAAGAGCCTTTAAAGGAGCCCTTACAGGAGCCCCTAAAGGAGCCTTTAAAGGAGCCCTTGCAGGAGCCCCTAAAGAAGCCCTCAAAGGAGCCCTTGAAGGGAGTTCCTGCTGAAGACGAACTGCCCGCTCCTCAACCGGCTCAGTCTCCGAGTCTGGCGCTTCGAAAGCCTTCTTCGTATGAGCCTCAGCTTCTTGTGTCTTCCTTTAGGGGTTCTTTGTTAAGGGTTCCTGTAAGGGTTCTATATGGGTTTAGGATTTAGGGTCTATTTGGAGGCTCAGGGTAGTTATACGTAGGGCTCCTTTAAAAAACTCTATGGGGTTTAGGGTGTAAGGTATACGATTGTAGGATCATGGGGTTTAGGGGTAGTTATAAGTAGGGTTATAAGTAGGGTAACTATAAATCAGCCCATATTAAGGGGCTTATAGCCCTACTTAGAATTACCCATGAACCTTCAAGTTGAGCCGCTTTAAATCTCACGGGTTAAGGGGTGGTGTAGTATTTTGGTTATATTTCAATCGTGCGGTGGCCTTGATTTTGGGGCACAGGATTTAGAATGGTTTGATGTTTCAAGATTTAGGTCCATAGGTCTCAGGGTCGAGGGTTCAGGAGTTTAGGTGCTTCACCTCTAAGAGATCAACTGTGACATTGGACCATGAGCTATATGAGGCTATGTATTGAGTTAGCCTGTGCTATAATTACGACGAACCCCTGAACAACACCAAAGCCACTAAGCCATAAATCGGAAAAGCTTCGGGGATTTTGCTTCGGGAACGCTGTCTTTCGGTAGCCCCGGCACAGCTACGGTCAAGCAGTGCAAAAGGCATGGGCTCTGAGGATTCAGATTTCCGTTGGAAAGAATTGAATAGCGTTTAGGGGTTATAGGGTTTATAAGTTTATAAGGGTTCAGAAAGAGTGAACGAAAATTGGAATCAGCATCTCAGTCTCTGTAAGTATATGCAACGAACCCCAACCTTCGACGCACAACCATGGACAAGCGCGCCGTTTGTATGACAACGCTGGTGCAAGAACTTAAACTTATGTCAATCTCAGGAGTGCTAAGTCTAGAGAAACCATGATTCCCAGAAATGGAAGAAAAATAGGAAATAATTCATTGTTGAACCCAGGCTCTGTTCCATCATCAGCTGGGAATCGACAGCCAACATGACTACTGCATGTCAGCAAAGCATCGCAGCCACTCCACCTCTTTAGTTTCAAAAGCGGAGAAACTGATAAGTACATTATGCGTCTTCCACAAGTCTCGCTTGACATCGGGAATGTGACTCAAGATACAGTCAATGTATTATTTCCTATCCGCCCAACCTCCTGAGCCCAAAGCTTTTACTGCAGGGACTTCCAAAACCTGCATGAAACCCTTTCTGACAACAACTACAAGCCCTTAGCAAATCTTCATAGAAGAATCCACGAAACCATGCATACCACCCTAAACCTCTGCTTGAAACAACGGCAACCCTGAAAACCCTTAACAATAAACTAACTCATGGAAGGGACCGGAGAGTCCGCGATCTTTGAAGAGGTCGACCTCGCCTCAGCAACCGTCTCAGGGATTTAGGGTTTAGGACAGGGTTTAAGGGTTCAGCGTCTAGGGTTTCTACATGTACAAGCCTGAGTTCGAACAAGTACACACATTATTCGTTAGGGTTCCGTACAAGATAACTGTACGGTGATCTTATAGCTCACATAGCCCTATGGCTTGAGCGGTTCCAATTGGGGCTCTGTCGGCTTTCTTAAATTCGGATGAGGCGTTGTTGTCCGGCAGGGTCTTCCAGGGTTTCACGAGGCTTCTGTAAACTTGATGCTCGGTTTGACAGGGGGTGTTAACTAGGAGTAGCTACTAGCAATATCATTCTAGGATGTGCGGTTGGAAGGCTTTCGTTTTATGGGCTGTAGGGCGGGACAGAGCTTCGTTGGGCTTGTTGCAGGTGTGCTTTTGCAAGTGTTTTATGCAGGTTCAGAGTTTCGGGTTTGAGGTAACTAGAGCTAGCAAGATTGGAGGAAAGAGGTCATCCGGGCAGCGGCCTCTCATGCAACCCATTCTGTAAAACAAGACGGGTTTCAAGCAGTTTCGGGATGTCTCAGGTGTTCGGTGTTTGAAGCTCCAGTCGAAAGAGATTGTCCTGACCCGACCGAGATCAAGGACGGCTGCATTTTCGCGAAGTTACATCTCACACACACATTCACACACCAAAGCATGTTCAGTCCAAAAGCCTGGGAGACGCTAGGAGCCCGAACCGAAGTGTACGATCCTGCACTACGTTCATGTTGGATAAATGAACGGCTACGAGGAGAACTGCTGCGAAAAGGAGGCGTAGTCAACATGCCATGTTGCTTCATGATAGGAACCGCACCAGCAGCAGGTGCATGTGAAGAGTTCTTGGACAATGAATAAACCTACACTAGTGGATTCTAATCGTTGTTGCTGTCCATGAGGACCCCACTGGCAACGTGGTAATTGCAGCGGAATAGACCCCAACGTAGATGCAAGCCAAAGCACGATGACGTCCGGAGACACTGCCGCGGGCTTCCTGGATCAATGGATGAACTGCAGGTGCTGAGATTTTACATGGCGTAGGCCTTTGGGTTCACGTGGCTGAGGGCTTAGGGTTTACATAGTTTGGAGTTTCGGGTTTACATGCCTTTTTCTCGGAAAGCGCTCATTGCCGTCTACAAGCTGCTCTTTGCGGCTCAGAGATTGCATGGTTTAGGGTTGGCAAGTTTGAGGGTGTTTGGCCTACATGGTTGGAGGGCTTAGGGTTGACATGGTTTAGGTTACAGGGTTTGCATGGCCGTGGACTTAGGATTTACATGGTTGAGGGTTTAGGGGTGTAGGGCTCGCATGGGTCGGGGCTTAGAAATTGCATGGTTGAGGGCTTAGAGCTTACATAGTTTAGGGTCTACGGTTTACATGGCTGCGGGTGTCGGGGCGTACATGGCTAAGGGCTGAGGGCTTACATGGTTGAGGGCGTAGGGCTTGTAGGGCTTACATGGTTTAGCTTCAGGCTTTGAGTGCTTGAGGTTTCGGGTTTACCCTCAGAACCCCAAACCCTTAGCCCTAAACCCCTAAGAACCCGAACAAGAATCCTATGGCTTTCAGAACCAGCTTCCCTAAAAAGCAGCCCTGGGAACCGGAAACGCGTTATTAAACAATCCAAGAACCCCACGAGCCCTGCAAGCCCTAAGAAGCCTGAGACGGCTAAGAACCCAACAAAACTCTACGAAAGGGTTGAAAAAGGGACTGATCGGGATTTACATGGATCTAGAGAGACTTTAAGGGGGCTACCCATAGGCCCCATAGTAGTTCTTGTTGGGGTTACCTTACAGGATTCTAATTATAAATATCAACCCCAAACCAGAACTACTATGGGGCGTATGGGTATAGCCTAAGAGCAATTCAATTGAAGGGCCTCCTGGCATGGTAGGCCAGCACGGCCAAAACGATCACGCCTTGGAGCGGGCACTGTGTGGGTTTACGCTCTCACAACTCGGACACAGCCAGGCGAGGTTCTTAGGTGCACAGTCGGCGTGGGTTTAGGGTTTAGGGTTCAGGCCTTAGAATAAGGATCCAATTAGTCTTTCAGCGGCTTCTAACAAGGATCCCAGGATGCTTGAATCCGGGTCTGCATTCACGTGTAATTGTGACGGGCCCAATTCCCAAACATCACTCCGAACACGGGCAAACAGGTGAGACTCCAACTGGAGCAGCGGCAGGAGCTCCAAAGCCCAAAACCAGTTTGATCCTAGTCCCAGCCCTACATCCTTTCGCACGCAAAAAACTCCAAACCCTTACAGGGAACAGCCGAAAGCCCTAAATACCCTACACCCCAAGGATCCTAAGTATCTATATGCGGGACACGTCCCCGCACCAGAGTCGTAATTAATTCACAATTTAAAATAAGGAGCCCTCCGAACTGGTGTTGGTAAGCATTAAGGCCTCCATACTACTTCGGAGCACTTGGGACAGGAGATCGAGAGCACGAGGAAGTGGCATGAGGCTTGGGGGCTGCCTAGGAGCCGACACGACTTTACCCAAACATATAAATAGATGAGTCCTTAAGAGCTCCGAGTATAGGACTGTATACTAAGTTTATGATTATGGTATCCCTGAAGACCTTTGGGTCCATGCACCCAAATGGGAGCCACTTTGGGAGCACTTTAGGGCCAAAGTATATACTAGTTGGGCACAGGGACCCTGAGATTGAAGTGCTGTTAGTATATGACTGTATTCCTCCAGGGCTCCTTAAACCCTAAAGCCTAAACCCTAAACCCTATAGGCCGTGAGGATCTTTTTATGTGACTGTATCCTCCAAAGGGCTCCTTCTTATGATTATGGTATCCCTTAAGGCTCTTAGTATATGACTGTATTCCTGAGGGCCCCTTGTTATAACCATGGTCTTCGTTTAGGCCTTCTAGTGTAAGGGGAACAGCTTTTCAAGCCTTTGCCCCTGAAGGCCCGAGATACAGCTATTGCAGCAGGCTATACATTTGTGATTTACGGTTCAAGGTTGTAGGGCCCTAAACCCTAAACCTTTAGGGGTTTAGGGTTATATAAGGGCTTTCCAGGCTTAGGGTTCAGGGGTTTCGGGGGGTATGGTTGAGGGGTTTACGCTCTCGCAACTCAAACAAGCCAGAGGATGGAGGGGTTTAGGGATTTAGGGCTCTAGGGGTTTAGGCTAACGGTTGGCATGCCACCAGAGCAGTTTGCAATAGTTTGGCTTCGATCGGGTGGCCTTCATCACCTTACGTAACATCAGCCGACCAGGCACGATAGATCGCGGCCAGCACACGTGCACACGCACAGACAGAGTCTGCTCAGTTGAGGTCTTGAGCGGTGTTCGGGGTTCGGGGTGGCATTCTAAAACCTAAGCTTACAGCCGTGATTGTTCGTACCATGGCTCTCAACGCAGGTTGTAACAAGCTTCTTGTCATACTGATCGTACCACCCAGTCAGACCACCTGAGAAAAGCATACCTACATGTAGCCCGGCCCAATCTCTACAAAACGAGAGGCTGTGCGCCCTTTACAGGAAAAGGGGCGGCACCCTTGAAACGAGCCAAGGCACAGCAGCAGCAGCTGCCCACCGTTATCCCGACCTTGCGCCGCTGGGGTACATTAAAATTGCTTTTAGGGTCTTCTTCTTCTTCGGCCATGTTGGTGTCCAGTCTGAACGCGGGCGAGCAAAAACATGCGAAACATTACCGCTGTGGTAAGAGGTCATTAAATTAGAGATGGTTTTAGGGTCAGGGTTTAGCACTCTGAAGTGCGAGTCCTGATCTTCAGTCAAGTCCTCTAGACTCTAAACCCTCCAAACTCAAAACCTTACGGAAGCACATAGATCCCAGGACATGCTGCTCGTGGAGCATGGATTTGAAGCCCTTTACCTAAACCCCCCAAAGTAGGTAAAATAATGGCTCAGGAAAATGCCAAGCAACTCTAGCTCAAATCCCCGTCGGATGGGCTGAGTTCCCGTTACACAGAATCTCCCTTTTTCGCGCTGATGCTCTGTGAACAGCGCAATAAGGGGTTTATGCCCAAGACATAGTTTGCACACTGTGCTCGCAGCTGCATTTGCAAACAACTGTCCTAGAATGCCCTCTGTCTAAAGGATCCTTATACAACCTTGAAAATCCTTGCAGGACACTATAGTGAGCCTGCTACCTGAAAGTAACCCCTTAGGCGAAATCTCCAGAACTAGGTTTCCGGTAGAGTTCGGGCCTTTCGGAACCCTACTTGCAGGTTCATGGGTATAGTTCTAAATGGGGTTACTTGGAGGGTCGGAGGACTTAGTTACTGGTTTTTTGGGGACTTATAAGTAACATACCCCCAATTAGGGTCCCGTTTAGGGTACTTATAAGTCTACTTACTACCTACTTACTAAGTCCCCCGACCCTCCAAGTATAAGTAGGATAAGCATATATTCGGGGACGTGTGACGTATAAGCCTACTTATAACTACCCGCGAACCTCCAAGTCAACCCAAAGACCCTAAAGTACTCAAAGCAACCTTTCGTCCCAAAGTGCCCTCAAAAAAGAGATACCTGGCCTTGGGAGTTAAAAGCGGTATCTTGGGGATTTGTTGAAACCTGTCCTTCCACCCGACGTCTCAAACAGCAGACTTCCAACCATCGAAGCATGCACGAATGGGTGCTTGAAGGCTCGAAGGAAGCTAAAACTACATCTTGGAGCTATGAGCGATGATAGACTACGTTTACTTGAAACTGCCCTGAACCAAAATTCACAGTTCCTCAGATGCAGTACTAAAACTCCATGTAATCCTCTAGTCTCATTTATCGTACATTAACACTCCTCAGTGCAACCAACTAAATCAAACCTTCCGCGGCTATTAAGATACAATAGGCCTCAACCAACTTAGGGCAGGGGTTAGTACCCTAACCCAAGAAGGTTAACCGTTACATACATGGTAGGATCATATAAACCCAAAAGTCCTAAGCCACAAACCCTAAACCGTAGTGTATGGACCCTCTTGGAACCAAAGGATCATATAAACCCCAAAGTCCTAAGCCACAAACCCTAAAACGTAGTATATGGACCCTCTTGGAACCAAAGAGCATAAAACCACCAAGTCCTAAGCCACAAACCCTAAACCGTAGTATATGGACCGTCTTGGAACCAAAGGATCATATAAACCCCAAAGTCCTAAGCCATAAACCCTAAACAGTAGTATATGGACCCTCTTGGAACCAAAGGATCATATAAACCCCGAAGTCCTAAGCCACAAACCCTAAACCGTAGTATATGGACCCTCTTGGAACCAAAGAGCATATAAACCCCAAAGTCCTAAGCCACAAACCCTAAACCGTAGTAAATGGACCCTGATGGAATCAAAGAGCATATAAACCCCAAAGTCCTAGGCCACAAACCCTAAACCGTAGTATATGGACCCTCATGGAACCAAAGAGCATATAAACCCCAAAGTCCTAAGCCAAAAACCCTAAACCGTAGTATATGGACCCTCTTGGAACCAAAGAGCATATAAACCCCAAAGTCCTAAGCCATAAATCCTGAACCGTAGTATATAGACCCTCATGGAACCAAAGAGCATATAAACCCCAAAGTCCTAAGCCACAAACCCTGAACCGTAGTATATAGACCCTCATGGAACCAAAGAGCATATAAACCCCAAAGTCCTAAGCCATAAACCCTGAACCGTAGTATGTAGACACTCATGGAACGAAAGAGCATATAAACCCCAAAGTCCTAAGCCATAAACCCTGAACCGTAGTATACGGACGCTCTTGGAACCAAAGAGCATATAAACCCCAAAGTCCTAAGCCATAAACCCTGAACCGTAGTATATGGACGCTCTTGGAACCAAAGAGCATATAAACCCCAAAGTCCTAAGCCATAATCCCTGAACCGTAGTATATGGACGCTCTTGGAACCAAAGAGCATATAAACCCCAAAGTCCTAAGCCATAAACCCTGAACCGTAGTATATGGACGCTCTTGGAACCAAAGAGCATATAAACCCCAAAGTCCTAAGCCATAATCCCTGAACCGTAGTATATGGACGCTCTTGGAACCAAAGAGCATAGAGGATGATCGGGACGTTCGCTGCGACAAGCCTGTGATCGGGCTCTGGGACTCTGGGCCTTACAAGTGAAAGGCGGTTCACAGTTGTTAGCTATTTCCCTGAGATATACGTCGTCTGCGAGTTTACTTGGAGGTTCATGGGGTGGTTGTAAGTGCTCCTTTCAAGGGTCCCTTCAAAGGGATCTAGAGGGATTCTGTAAGGGTATAGGGTTTAGAGCCTACTTGGAGGGTCATTCGTGGTTGTGGAGTTGTAAGTCCCTTAATATGGGTTTGAAGTATGGTCACCCTAATTATAACCCTCTACTTATAACTACCCATGAACCTCCAGGTAAAGCTGATCCACGCTTCAAGGAGCTTCTCGTGCTGTAGAAGTCGGGAACCCTCAACTGGGTTCCGGGATATATACATATATATATATGTATATATGTATATATATAGATAGACACAGAGAGAGAGAGAGTGTGTGTGTGTAGGGCTTGGGCGTTTGGGCTTGGGGCTTAGGATTTTTACGGGTTCTAGACTCTGACTTTCGCCCTTCGAAAGCTCTGTTGCCCACTGTGTAACGTAGGGGCCTTAATGATTTTGAATTGGGTTTTGGGCTCCTTTAAAGTGCGAGTAATAAGGAACCCTAAGGCCCTAGGAATACTAGTAGTAATTGTTTAGGCTTATATATGTATTTCACAGAAAGTATGCCTCGAGGATATGTTGACTTGGCGAGACTGCGCATGATGCATGTAACGGATGGTCATTTGCTACTAACTACACTTTTTGTCTCCTCATGATAGACACAGCATGCACAGTCAGCATGTTGCTACGGAGCCCCGATATACACACTCACCCAGAACCCGGAAGAAACCCTACCTCACTTAGGAGGAATAGCGCCTGGGGCATTCTTGGATCGTCTCCCATTCAAAGTCGTACCTGTCAGAAGTGGACTTCTGGGTTGGAGACTACGCCCTCGGCGTCGAGTTCTGCGGGACAAAACCCCTAAAGCCCTAAAGAAACCACAGCCGGGACGATCTGTAGGAACTAGTCACCTATCACCTCTCACTCCCACCCGTGCAAACAGTTCGCCGGTCCTAACGCAAGTCAATAAGATAATAGGCATAGTACTAGTAAGCCATGTACTTTATGTAAGCAAAAAAGAAGCCTCCGGAAGAGCACTCCTCGGGTAACGCAAGCCTACATTCGGACACCAGCAAGTGCGATGCTTGCGACTGTCGGAACGAACGCAAGTGGCAAGGCTCCGGCGGTCCATAAACAGCATCGTGCACAAAGTGCAAGGGTCTGACCACTATGTAGCATACCAGCATCCCCAACAGAAGTGATGCTAGTCGTTGCTGCTGCTGTAGTCGTCGTAGCTGCACAAGCAATCGCTGGTGGTCGTGGTTACAGTAATTGTCGACAAGCATGAACATGTAAAACGGTCTGTGCATACATATAAGTTCACATAAACATGTTTGCATGTGTGTATGTGTATATATCTAGATACATATGCATCCATGCATGCCTGCCTGCCAATCTAGCTGGCTGGTGGCTGGCTGGCTGGCTGGATGCAGCATATGCATGTTTGTGTGTGTGAATGCATGCATGCAGCATGCATATGACACAGACATCATCATCACTTTTTTCAGTCGTATAAAAGTTCCACAAGAATTGGGAAACGCGCAAGATAGGATCAAGGATGACAGAGTTAGACCCCGGCACGCCCCAAGTCAAGCATGCCAGGTTCACCTGCATAGGACTCTCGCCTCTTCTGGGTATCCTGGCCTGAGAAGCACTGGTGAAGTTCCCGGGCTTCGGGGAAGGGCACGATTCCTCGGTTTAAGGGTTAGGGCTTAGGGGTTTAGGGTTTAGTTCAACATGGTTTAGGCTTAGGGATTCAGGAACCGAATGATGTGCACAGGGCCATAATCGGCAAGCTTCATAATAAAGCACGTTTGTGCCCGGAATGGTTTTAGGGTATATTGTAGTATCATGCTAAGAAAGGACGATAGCAGATTCCCTAAAAACACTCTTCTTGGAAGAAGTAGCCGCTGCTGATTGTTGTTTCGGATTGCTATCTTCTGCCAGGTTGTCGTAGTGATCTTGTGAGATTCATAATCTACCAGGCTTCCGCCCATTGTTGTTTCACTTTTCGCGTTCGCTTCAATATTGGACACTTGCAGCTCAGGCCCAGCAGTACGCGAGCTTGAAGCTTCGTAGTATAGGGCCCTCAATACTTAGAATAGGGTTTTGGGACCTATTATACTGTCATTATAAAAAGGAGCCCCCAAAAATAGTATAGGTACTGATAAAGGCCCCTAAATTAGCTTGAAGGTTCGTAGCCCCAGAACTGAGGGCTCAAAGGGATCTTTAGAAAAGGACCACACTCTGGTAGTAAGTATAGTTACCCCACTCATAGCCCCACTTATAAGAGTCCATGAACCTCCAAGTAGGACTCAAAGGGATCTTGAGATAAGGACGCTAAGAAAAAGGCCCACAGTGCTACGACACCACATTGTGTGGTGTAGCTTGGGCTGACAGGGGTAGTTACTCGCCAAACCGCCACTGGCCCTGAATAAGAATAAAAAACAAAAGGCATCTACATTTGCTTTCGCCTGCCCCTGATAAAGGTCTGAGAACAACGCTCGGGATGCTGTTGTGAAACTTTCCACTTATCTCTTGAACTCTTCGGGCACTCTGTGCCCTGCTAAAACATGCGCTATACAGCCATGACGATGGTGTTTGTGGCTTTCGGAGGTTGAACCCTAGGCCCTGGGCCCTAGAAACAAGACCTCGACAGGACCGGGCTGAACCACCCCACACCCCTGTCCGACTACTTGGAGGGTCGGGGGACTTAGTAACTGGCTATTTTAGGGACTTGTAAGTACCATAACCCCATTTGGGGTCCCTTTTGGGGTACTTATAAGTCTACTTACTACCTACCTACTAAGTCCCCTAAAGACCCTCCAAGTATGACGGACAAGGAGTTGTTTTGATGAGCAGAACCGCGCCAATACCATAACACCAGATAGGCTCTGAAGTCATCTGGCTTGCGTAGATGATTGCTTCCACGATCGGAAGTTCATTTTCGACATACATTACTTGGTTCGAACTTTCTTATTGTGACAGTACAGGAGCCAGGTCGAGGAAGGCATCAATACAGTGGAAGCCAGAAAGTTAGAACATCTTTATCCTCATGCCCTTAAAGAATGAGGAATCCCAGCACTAATCTCCAACTTTCTGGGGTTCACCATAAGGTATTTTCACGACTCCATGCCTCTGACAGCTCTTTTGCTCAGATAGCCCTTGCCCAAGACCAAGGGGACTTCAGTTTAGGGGTTTGCTTGGAGGCTCATGGGTAGTTATAGGTCGGGTTATACGTCCGCTCAATATGGGTTATAAGTATAGTGACCCTACTTATAACCCCACTATATAACTTCCCATGAACCTCCAAGTAGGGCTTGAGGGGTCTACCGCATGGGCCTTAATAATTACTCCGTTTGAGTGCTGACTGATTGGCGATCACTCTGAAGGCTTTTATTAGCTCAAAAGGCGTTTCTCCGTTCACAGGGGTTACGAGCCCAACGCTCTGCCTCTCGAGGCATTGTAAGTCGTTGGTGTGTGTTAGGTCATGGATCCGTCGCCCGATGATGACCATGGGTCGGGAGCCGGTGGAGGTGCGGGCTTGGCGGAGGAAGGATCTGACCATGTGGTGCCGGAGGATGTAAGGCACCGAGCAGAAGTTCGTGTGGATGAGGCGATCGTGGAGCCTCAGTATGATGGAGGTTTGAGTTCAGCGGGGCAGAGAGAAGTGCAGCACGGAAGCCCGGGAAGCCAAGTTGGGTCTACAGAGCGCTCTGTGGATCCAACCTCTGGTAGGCAGCTGCCTGATTCTGTCGTGCCGACTCAGACTGGAAGTAACCGAGACCTAGCGCTGCATGTTGAAGCGGGCGGTTCGAGGGAGCGAGATCGCTCAGCTGATCAGCGAAGAGAGGATGTCGGCCAGATTTCTCGGTCTCTTCAGTACATGACTGGTCTGCTCACTTCTTTGGTGGGCAGAGTGGACCGTGTGGAGCAGTGGCAATCGGCTTCGGGATCTGTTGCAGGGGCTTTGCCGGCGAGTACGGAGGATGGCTCGCAGCCAACACCGTCGGCAGCTACTGGTGGAACCCGTGTTCCCGGCTGGGGCGATATGGAGAGACTGGAAAGGCGCTTCGCGGATGTAGCATTGAGCGATGGTGCTGATCCTGGCCTGTTTGTCCCACCGCCGGGAATGGAAGAGCCTTTTCGGCCTCTGGCGAGTATGTCGAAGATTATGGCCGGCACCTTTAGCAGCGACAGCAGTGACACAGCTAGGCGAAGGTTTGAGGAGTCTGGAAGGGGCATCCCTGGTGCTCTGCTTGGGCCTCTTGCTGAGGGCAATCGTCCACTGGCGCTTGAGGGTTTGCCAATGGAGGTGGACATGCCTTCCCGCCTGTGGCTCGAGTCATCAAGTATGCCAAGACCTCAAGCTTCGATGGAGTCCTCAAGTATGCCAAGACCTCAAGCTTCGATGGAGTCCTCAAGTATGCCAAGACCTCAAGCTTCGATGGAGTCCTCAAGTATGCCAAGACCTCAAGCTTCTATGGAGTCCTCAAGTATGCCAAGACCTCAAGCTTCTATGGAGTCCCTGAGTATGCCAAGACCTCAAGCTTCTATGGAGTCCCTGAATATGTCAAGACCTCAAGCTTCTATGGAGTCCTCTAGTATGTCCCCGCCCCAAGCCTCAATGGAGTTGGCTACTTCGGCCAGGCAGCGATCGCTAGTGGACTCGCCAGGTGCTGCAGAGTCACGGCCTCCAAGGGAGCCGAGTAATACTGTTGGGCGTCCTGCCTTACCTGTTCCGGCACGATGGACTTCTATGTCTGAGGACCCGGGGGTTGTGAGTTTTGCGGAAAGGGCAGCGAGGGCGACTTCATTCGGGGAGTATGTCGGAGGGAATCCGTGTTTGGGTGCGGGTCAGCAGCTGGTGTCTTCTCCTATGTCTCTTGTGGATTTGGCACCGCCAAGGATTGGAGAAGCGGAGCAGCGGGCTGTTGGTTTGACTTTGAATGCGGAGCCTCAAGGTATGGTGTGCGTCAATGGTGTGTGGCGTAACTACACGATGGTTCAGGGTCAGATGGTGGTTCAGTTTGACAAACCTGCTGCGGTGTTTGATGAGCGGGCCTCTACGAATGAGCGTGCGGGCGGAGGGCATGTTCCACAGATGGATCTCAATGCTGTACCTCCTCCGCCTCCGCCTCCGGTGACTCCTAAGGTTGGGACCAGCAGTGGGTGGTCTTCGACTCCGGGGGGCACGCCGGTGCCTCCGTGGCCGCCTTCTTCGGCATCCCCTCCGCCGCCTCCTTCGGCGTCGACCTGGGATTTCAATGGCGGTGTGGAGGAGCCTTCGAAGCTGGTGACAAAGCTTCCGGTGCTGGCTGCGGCCAAAGGTGGTGATGCGGCGGTGGTTGCAGGAGATTGGCTGGCGCAGTTGGAGCCGTCAATGGCGTCCTTGAGTCCCTCGGCGGCGAGATGGTGGATGGACCTCATGGCGCGCGTGACTCGTTTGTACACGGCCTGGCTTGAAAGCGCTCCGGTGACGAGGCTGTCTTTGAGACAAAGTGTGTTGTCGCAGCGACCTCCTCAGGATCGCCATCAGCGTGTGGAGCAGAGAGCGGCTATGCTTCTTCTCGACAGCCTTCCTGAAGGACTACGGCACGAGGTGATTTCAGTAAGGGCCGTCACGGTGGAGGCGATGATCTTCATGGTTCACTGCGCTTACCAGCCAGGTGGAGCGGGGGAGAAAGCGCACTTGTTGCAGTTCTTGACGGCGCCCGACACTGGGGCGAATCTGGAGGCGACTCTGGATCTTGCGCGAAAGTGGCTCAGGTTGTTCCGCCGAGGTCGTGAACTTCAGTTGGTGCTTCCGGACCCTTCGCTTCTGTGCCGTGGCCTTGACAAGTTGATCCACACTTTGTTTGCGGGCAACAAGTACCCCTCGGCTTCCTTTCGGATTGCCTCTTTCAAGTTGGAGCGTCAAATGGACTACAAGGCCACGGCGAGTGACATCGAGGACTATGCGCACCTGATCTTGGGTGAGTTGGAGGCGGCTCAGCTTTCGCAGCCACTGCCGTCCCAGCCTCGAGTGGCCCGTATGGATGATGTCCCGGGTTCCTCAGGCCAGGGCAATGCGAAGGGCCAGGGCAAAGCAAAGGGCCAAAAGCCATGTTGGGGATGGCAGGACGGCACGGGCTGCCGTTATGGTGCAAACTGCCTCTTCTTGCACGCTCCCCTTGGTCCAGGCCGATGCTGGGAGTGCGGATCGGAGGCTCACTTGAAGCCGCAGTGCCCGCTTCTCGGGCAAGGGGGGAAGGCTTCTGGTGGCGGCGGAGTTGGAAAGGGCGGCGGTGGAGCAGCCCAAGGTGGAGCGGCCCAGAATGGACAAGCTGGGGCTCAAAATTCTTCGTCGTCTACGGCGGCTACGGCTGGGACACCTGGTGGTGGAAGCGAGGAGAAGCCAGCTCGAAGGCCGAAGAAAAAGGGGGGTGGAAAGGATCGTGGCTCCAAGACGGAAGCTGTGCGAAAAGCTGAAGAAGAGACGCCCGCGGAGGAGGCTTCCCGACCAGCGGCTCCTGCTTCGGCTCCTGAGGACACTACGTCTCGCAGCGAGTTCTTTGAGGAGGCGACCAAGGCTCTGAAGTCCCTTAGGCTGGCGAAGTTGACGGTGAGGTCGCTGCAAAGTTCGGATGGTGGCGAGGGGAGGGCTTTGATCGATTCCGGAGCTACAACCTCGATGCGGACCGCGCGGGGGAATGAGATTCGAGGACTTCCTTTGCGTAAAGTTCTTCTAGCCGAAGGGGAAACCACGTTCTACCAGCTCCCAGGCGGCACGCTCTTGACCACCAAGGTGACGGCCCCGATCGTGGCGATGAGTGACCTTATGGAGATTGGGTGTCGAGTGACTTGGTGCAGCGCTGAAGGCTGCAGTGTGATTCACCCGGTGCGAGGCGACCTTGGTGCCCGAGTCATCAATGGATGCCCTGAGGTCAGCGAGTCTGTGGGCTTGGAGCTCATTGAGGAGGCGGAGGGTGTCAAGCTTCGGCGACGTGAGGCCGAGGTGGCGGTGAACCGCTTGGTGGAGGAGTGCCGCGCGAGGAAGGACCAGAAGGGGAGGTTGGATTGGGAGCTGGGACAAAGGGCGACTAAGGACCTTCACAATGGCGTGGGTTTGGCGTGGGCCTGGCTTTACCAAGCTTTCCCTGATGCTCCCTCCTGGCTCATTTCCTCCGTGCCGGTGATCGCAGGTGTGGAAGGAGATCGTGTGCCGTGGAATCGGCGCGAGAGGAAGAAATGGAGAAGGGCCACTTCGGTTGCGGTTCATCTCTTTTGTGGACGTGATCGAGCTACGTGGAAGTCGAGTGCTGAGGCGGCCCATGTTGTGTTGGTGGATCAAGCGGAGGACCTTATGGTGGATGCCACATATGCGGCGCTGTTGGACTTGGCCCTTTCAGGTCGAGTCAAGACGGTGTTCGGAGGACCGCCCCCCCGAACGTTTTCCCCTCTGAGGAACGTGGCCGTGACGATGGGTGAGGGTCCAAGGCCGCTTCGTGATCGTGAAGGTGATGGACGCTGGGGTCGCGATGGACTCAGTGAGTGGGAAACCTGGAGGGTCAGACAGGATGCCGTGATGACGTTCCGGATGATCTTCCTTTGGATGGTGGCAGCTGCAGTGGCGATGGCCAATGGTGAGAGAACTCCAGATTTCTTTCTGGAACATCCTGAGGATCCGGCCAAAGTGCTTGAGGAGCCGGACTTCCCTTCGCTGTGGGCCTTTCCGGAGATCCAGTTTCTCAAGGAGGAGATGAAGTGGTTCTGGTGGGAGTTTGATCAAGGACCTCTGGGGCATCCGCGTCGGAAGTCTACGCGTGTGCTGGCGAGCCAACCTTGCCCTGTGGAACTCCGAGGTGTGCGTGGACCTTCTACGGTTACGGCGGAGGAGCGCGATCATGATGGGAGTGATTTTCGGTCTCCTACCTGGGCGGGATGGGCGCCGGGTTTGAAGCAGGCTATGAAGCGGGTGGTCCAAGAGAGCTTGGCGGGCTCCACGTTGGATAGGATCATGAAGTTGGACCACACCTTCCTGGAGCATCTTCGTCGAGACCATACCCCCTACCGTCGTGATTGCAAGGCCTGCCTAGCCGGGGCTTTCCGTGGTCACATTCATCGTCGCATTGTGGCTCCGGAGGCATGGTGTCTTAGCATGGATGTGATTGGTCCCACCCGTCAGGGCATCGACGAGTACCAGAAGAAGGTTCGCTACGGGCTCATTGCGACGTTGGTGGTACCTGACACGCTGGGAAAGCTGCTTCAACCTGCTGACCCTGACGGTGACGATCATGGAGGTGGAGCTGGTCTTATCGTGGACCCCATCCTAGAGGACGGCCACACCGCGGATGATGAAGACGAGATCTACGATCCGGCGGAAGAGGTCCGCTGTGAGCGGGAGGCTGCGAAATGGAAGGCCAGAGTGGACAAGGAGCGGCTGGATGGTGTGACCTGTGTGGAAGTGCCGTTCTTTGTTCCTTTGCCCTCAAAGTCTGCTGTTGATGTTCTGGCTGGAGTGAAGGACATTCTGGTTCAGGTGAAGAAACTGGGCTTGACTGTGCAGCGGATCCATTCGGACAGAGGACGGGAGTTCACGAACAAAGGCTTCAGATCGCTATGCCGCGATCGCAACATTGTTCGCACAACGACAGTTGGTGATGATTTCCGCCAAAATGGTCGTGTGGAGGCGCTGGTGGGCCGGGCGAAGAATGCTACTCGCACATATTTGACGTCCTCTGGCTTGGGAGCGGATTGCTGGAGCTTTGCGATGAGACACTATGTGGCCCGAATCCAGAATGCCGTGGTGACGCAGCTTGGGGGTCGTTTCCCTCGGCTTCCTCCTTTTGGGACCAAGGTCTTTGTGAAGCAGCGCTCTTGGAAAGTTAAGAAGGAGGAGTTTGTGGAGAAGGTCGTGGCGGCTAGGATCCTTTGCCCTTCAATGGATGTGGCCAGGGGTTTCTTGGTGAAGACGGAGGACGGCCACTACCTTACAACCATGGTGGCGGTGGAGAACGTGCGGGAGATCTCGGGAAATTTCGAGGTAGATGCTCCGCCGGCTCCTTCTGATCCTCCGGGAGTTCGTCGGCGCTTGCATGGAAAGACCGCTGTCGCAGTACTCGATGCGGAAGCGGAGGAGCATTTGGCGCGGCTCACTGAATGGGAGGACGAGCATTTGCTCCAGGATGAAGAGTTGGCTGGCGCTTTCATTGAGGCGGGCGACTACTCCTTTGCGGCCGCTGATGAGCTGTTGGCGAGTTTGTGGCTTGGGGAGGACGTGGTTTGCAACCGTCGGACCCAGGTCTTTGGAGACGTTCCGCAGGTATCGGTCCATGTGCTGGGAATGTATCGTCATGGTGGTGTCGTTGGAGCTACGATGCTGGCAAGGACCCGGCCTCTCCTGGCGCAGTTCTTGGTGGAGGTATTTCGGAGGCAGCTGGGGCCGGAGACGACATTTACTACCTTGTCGATCAACTTTAACACCCCCATGGAGTGCCACAAGGACGGCAACAACCAGACGGGCCAGCTGGCCCACTTGGTGGGGTTCGGCAACTACGTAGGCGGTGGCCTGTGGTGTCATGATTCGACAGCTTCTACTACCGAAAAGTTGGACTGGCACAAGGTCCATGGAAGCTGGCTCCCGGGCCATCGGCACGTTACCTACCACAAGCTCACTTCCTTCGACCCGTGCAAGCTTCATCAGCCTCTTCCTTGGCAAGGCAATCGCGTCACTGTTTCGGCCTACACTGTGGGTTGTGCGGAAAATTGCTCGGCACAGCATCGTCATCTACTACAAGATCAGCTCGGGTTTCCTCTACCACCGCTGCCAATTCAGTCTGGTCAGCCTGAAGGGGGAGAGGGCGATGGTGAAGATGCTGCTGTGCGTTTTTGCGGACTTAGTGGGAGTCAAGGACCGGGGGAGAACCAGAACTCGGAATCTCGTGGCGCTACTGGCGGTGGTGGTCAGACTACAGGAAGTCAGGGACCGGGGGAGAACCAGAAATCGGAATCTTGTGGCGCTGCTGGCTTTGGTGGTTCTTGTCAGTGCAAAGGCTATGAGGTGGATCCGTCTTTGTGTACGTGCAGTTGGCTTGGGAAGGGCATTCAGGCTCCGGTGGCGGCGGAGCAGTTCTTCATTGGTGATGAGGATGGGGATGTGGAGTGTTCCGAGGATGCGTGGTTTCGTGAGTCCTGGGGAGCATACGGGCCACCCGCGGCCTCGGCGTTGCGAGCGATTGAGGAGTGTGAGGGTGTGTCCTACGAACTGGTGGGCTCGGAGGTTCCACTTGAGATGGGATGGGAACTTTTCGATGAGCACTTTGATCGTCTTCGGTGCGTGTTGGTGGAGGAGGAAAACCTGGAGTGTGTTCTTGATGAGCAGCCCTTTGGAGGTCCAGTTCTATGCCGAGCTGAGTGCTGGAAGGCCAGTCGTTTGGAGCTTGAAGATGAACTGGAGAGGTGGAGAGAGCTTCGAGATGGAGGAGGTGGTGAGCGGGTGTGTGTTGCAGCACTACCTTCGGAGGACGATCCTGAGGCACCGCTTCACACCAAAACGATCCCCAACGAGGTCGTGCGGCGCGAGATCCAAAGGTGGGTGCCTAGCATGCTCTCGGAGTACGAGTCTCTTGTTCGGGACAATGACGCGGTGGAGCCGATGGACGAGGAGCTGTTGGACCAGTGGAAAAAGGAGGGCCGCGAGTATGATTTGGTTCCGGGAAAAACCGTGCATACCATCAAGGCGTTCACTGGAAGGTTGAAGTCCAGAGCGGTTATCTGCGGCAACTACCTGGGCCAGAACTTCTCCAAGGACCAGAAGTACGCTGCCGGGGCGGACAGTGTCCTCATTCGGGTATTGCTCCGACTGGTGGCTCTGATGTCTTGGAGCCTATGTGTGATGGACGTTCGTACGGCCTTCCTTCTGGCCCCTTTACTCTTTCAAGAAGATCGTCCTACCTTGGTCCAGGTCCCCAAGATGTTCCTCCTTGGTGGAGTGTGCAAAGAGAGGATTTGGAGGGTCAAGAAGGCCTTGTATGGGCTGGTGACTTCTCCTCGCTCCTGGGAGGTCTACAGAAACCGTGTTTTGGCGCAGATGACTGGTCAGGTTCCCGAGGGCAAGGTGACCCTCGTTCAGTCGGAGGCGGATGGCAGCCTTTGGTACATTGTGGTGGGATCGCGCCGTGCGGGAGCGATCATCTGCTACGTGGATGATCTCCTCATTGCTGGGGAGAAGGAGGTAGCTCAGGAGGTGGCCCGCATGATTGCCCGTACTTGGAAGTGCACGGAGCCTCAATGGGGAGATGTTACTTTCAATGGCTTTGAGATCCAATCCACTGATCAAGGGCTTGTGCTCAAGCAGGATGCCTACACGAAGGACCTTCTCGAGCGCTACAAAACGTTGGACGGCTACGAAGAGGTTCCTGCCCCGACCCAGGTGAATGCCGAGGACTTTGTGACGACCCCGGACGAGGATGTGGCAGAGCTTGTCCGGAAGGCCCAGACGATCGCTGGGGAGCTCCAATGGCTGGCGGGACGATGTCGCCCTGAGATCTTGTTTGCGGTCAATGTTTTGTCCCAGGCCATCAGCAAGAGTCCTAAGGAGGCTGTGTACCGGGGAGAGCACCTCATCAAGTACCTCAAGAGATACCCTCAGGCCGGTTTGCTTTATGCAAACAAGCCGCTAACCACTCCGGATGCCCAGGTGTCTTCGAGCAGTGTGGTTTTGGAGGGTTTCTGTGACGCCAGCTTTGCTCCGAATTCGGGGAGGAGCCAGCAGGCTGTGATGATCTTCCTCCTTGGAGGCTTGGTGGCGTGGGCCAGCCACCGTCAGGCTTTTGTGACGATGTCGACCGCGGAGAGTGAGCTGGTGGCGATCTGCGAGCTCACTACATGCATGAAGTCTTTAGAGGCTTTGGTTGCGGAAGTGATGCTGACTTCAAAGGCCAACACGGATGGCGTCTTGAAGGTGCTACATTCCGACAGCCAAGCGGCTTTGGCTGTGTGCCGCAGCGCGGCGGGCTCATGGAGAACCAGGCACTTGCGGATCCGTGGCAACATGATCCGGGAGCTCCTTGAAGCCCCCGACTGGCGGGCCTTTCACGTTGATGGCCGTGTGATGCCAGCGGACTTGGGCACGAAGGCATTGGCGGCGGACAGGTTCGGCCTCTTGGTCGATCGGATGCGAGTGGTGCGGAAGCGATGTGGCATGTCTTCGAGTACGTCGGGCTCAACCACCAAGAAGTTGCTTGCTTTGATTTGCTTGGCGGCCATGGCGGAGACTGCGGAGGCTGCGGAGGGCGGGGCCCAGGAGACCTTCGATTACATGTTCCTGGTCCTGTGTGTGACGGCTGTGGTGGCTATTTGGGAAGGCGTCAAGAAGTCTGTCGAGTGGCTCAAGCAGTGCTGCGGGAGTACGCGGGCGGATCGGCAGGCAGAGAGGTTCAGGGATTCATCGACACCCGTGGGTGCCTTTGAGTCCCCGGACTCAACCTCACCTGGCGACACCCCGCGGGAAACTGCAGGGCTGCGAACCCGTCGGCGACCTCCTACTCCGCCTGTTCCCGAACGCGAACCAGTGCGTGATGAAGTTCCCTACGTTGCGCATCGATTGCGCAGCACGAGACCGCCTACACCGCCGGTTCCTCGTTGGACCCAGCTGGACCTTGACCACTTTCTACCATCGAGCGGAAAGCGAGACTACTGGGAGATTGATGAGCTTCGTCGAGTTGCGATTCGACATCATACCAACCCCAGGCTTAACCTGTTCGTTCCTGGACAAGCAGCTGGAGGCCCTCCGATGAATCAGTTTACCGGAGAGCGAAGGACCGTCGGATGCTTCGCCGGAGGTCGAGTCATCGAGCACTTCGATAACTTTGGGGAGATGAGCAAGCCAGCACAGCTGCTGGCCAATCGAGAGTGGAAAGGGAGGACTGAGCTCCTACTGACGAAGCCGTAGGAGTTGTGCAGAAAGTCTTAATTTCCGAAAGCCTTGAGTCTGTGTGAGTCTGGTAAGGGACTCGCTACTTTGGCAGTGGAGCTGCCGTGCTGAATCCCCTTTACAGCAAAGGGGGGACTTGAAACTTTTGAGGATGATCCCATAGTTCGGCCTTTGGCCGAAGGGGGAGTCCGTTTGAGTGCTGACTGATTGGCGATCACTCTGAAGGCTTTTATTAGCTCAAAAGGCGTTTCTCCGTTCACAGGATTACAATCCGGTTTTGGAGCCCATTAAACTATAATTCTAATAAGGAAACTCCCCAAAACAGTATTCGCAATTATTCAGGCCCCTATATTGGAAGTGTCTCGCTCTCAAGGCTCCGGGCGCTTTGGAGTTTGGGGGTTCAAGGTTGGGGAATCAGCCCTCAAAGATCTCCCTAGGGCTCCAGAATGGGCTACTGGAGTACAGAATGAAAGTTTTATTACAGTTGATGATATATACATATTATAATATATATATATATATATATATATATATATATATATATGTATATATATGTATATATTTCCCTGCATTGCCCTTAACAAGGAATATAACATACTTCCATACAATTCCCATAGCTTAGGGTCCTTAAGGTAATGCAGGGTTTATATCATCAACGGTGCTAGTTAGTAACCTACTATTTAGGTAACCGGCATCCGGGTCTGTCAGTAGGCAGAGGTGCGCAATGTGATCGCAGGGCGCGCGGCACTCCTGCATAGCGGCTCAACAAAACGACGACCCGACCTAAATTTCAATGTGTGTTTTCAGTGGGGAATGCAGGCTTTCACCAGGCTTTTTTTTAGACTAAGCCTCGACTTGAAACGCTCCAAGTTGGGGATTTTTCTCCAGGTCGAACTCTGAAGCCCCAAACAATGATACTATACATCCCAAAACAGCCCTTTGCATTGGTCGTCTGATTTGTGATGACTTAGGCTATCTGCAGTTGCAGGAGAGAACAGCCTGATCAAGCATTGCAGAGTCTCTTGGCATCCGGAGCTAAATTCTGGGACACCCTCTGCTGAATTTCATGAACTACAGCACTACAAGCGTTGAAACTTTGGAAACCCTGCAACTCCACTGTCACTAACCCTGGAAGTCCAGGCCTAAACGCTCCATAAACCGTAAACCCCACACTTCTGGACCCGCTCCTGGCCCACAACGCTTTCGCCCGAGCAATTAAATTCTCCCGTGCCCTCCAGCGCAGGCAGCGCACCCTGCAGGAGTCGCAAATCTTAGGGTTTAGGGCTTACGGTCTAGGATTCAGGGTTAAGGGGTTACGGTTTAGGGTAGTATATGTCTCCGATCGATTACTACTGAACGATTTTTGAGGCAAAGTCCGAACCCGGACACTACACCCCAAACCCTAAATATGGTTCGTCTTGTGACTATACGTGGCTGCCTTAGCTAAGAAGGTTACCGCTGGTTGCAAACACTTGCGCTTGTTTGATCTTCAGTGCATGGTGCCCTTTCACATGTCCTCAGACAGCCAGGTTTTGGGGCTACCGGTAAATCGCTAAACCCTAAACCCTAACCCTAACTGCCAATGTACTACATAATAGCGCCGAAGTACGCACGGCACCCATAGGTATATGTAGCCTTCTGGGAACGAAAGAGCTGCCTTTAGCGCTACGAAGACGCAGACATTCTATTCAAGTGGTATCTGTAACACCAGTGTAATATAATGCAAAGTAAGAAAAGATGAAACAATACAATCACACAACACAAACTCACATGCTACCGCGTATGATGTGACAGCGGCAAGACACAGTAAGATGTGATATGCTGCGACATGGCATGTTTGCGGAACGATGTGCTCAGGTGATACATGATCTCTTCGTGAAAGATCAACTTGAAAGCAACTCCAAAAATGCGGAGAACCGTTTACCTGCCGTCCCTGGTGAAAGGGTCTAACGGGCCTGAACACTAAGGATTTGAACAGGCTTTTGGGGGTATGTTATTGTTGCATGACAATACTGAGCAACCCTTCGAACAGTATATGGAAGTACTCAGGCCAACTTAGCCCTCTAAATGCTCGTAACTTCCCTCGGCCCACAACATAACAAAGGCTCAGGGTTTCCGGTTCAGGAAATCGCCTCTCGGGATTGAGAAGGCTTTGTGTGGTACCCAGCAGGGACTCCAATATCCCTTTACTAAGGAATATACCTCAAATTATAGAAGGATCCCCAATATGATTTTAAGCAATATTCCTGTAAATAAGGGATATTGGAGTCTCTGGGTCAGGGTGCTGATCAAAGAGTCGAATTTAGGTTTTACAGGCTTCACTCAAGGGGAAGCGCGGTTGGTACTAGTAGGATTTAGGTTTGGGGCTAGACTGCAGCGAACTCAGCATCCGTCTGAGTATGAGACGTGCTGATTGTGCTTCGAACTTTGCAGAAGCAATGAATGCAATTATTCTAAAAATGCACTGGCTCAAAGACCTTAAGCCCTAAATCCCCATATATAGGGCATGATCCATGGCCCCAAACCGACGCTTTTCTCCTGTTTACCAAAGAAAAAAAACATCCTGTGGCGAGTGGCGAGAATGACCAAAATAATGTAAGCCCTGAGTCGTACGATAACATCTCATATTAAAGGCAGTATGTTTTAGGATTTCTACTTTGATGTAACTGCAGACGCTAGATTAATGAACCTAATATTCTTCAACGGCCTCGATGGAATCAGAACCCTACAGAAAATCATTATTGAGGCAGGGTTTCATAATCAGAATTCGACATTCCGAAAAAGCCTCGCGAACATGCGTGCCTCGAGCCTCCTTGCTCATGATCTCCCGCAGGCGTGCATGGAATATTGTCAGCCGACATTGCCGGCATACACAAAGCTTAAACTAGACCCAAGAGTAACCTAGGAATAAAAAGGGTGCCCTTTTTGCTTTTAAGGGGCGTATAAGGGAACCTGAACCCTAAACAAGGGAATAAGGGCCTACTCTGAGTCCTAGTACATGTGCAGCTCTCCATGCCCCATCACAAACCACGACTGCAGCAACTCAAACCGTCAATCATCCATATCCCTACATGTCCAACACCTTGAAGCTCCCTTCCCCCAAACCTTGAAGCTCTCTTCAGGCCCTGTGGGTCCTGGCCTCCGGGCAAGCCACATCTAGAGCAAGTGTTGTCTGCACTGTGGTGGAGGTGCGCGTCAAGGTCGTGCTCGTTATCTCCTCGGTTTGTGGGTTCAACAGAGGATCTTCTACAGCTCGCAGGAGGCCGTTAGAAAACCCGCGTGGACCCGTGCTGGTCAAGCGCAACATGAACAGACAGACTCAGTATTGATAGATGAACTCGTTTCAATCAGCATAGACCTACGCAGAATGGCACTTCCTACGCGAAGCTGCGGATGCATAAGCGAGCTCTCAACCTGTATGTCGCACATGTCGCATCACTGTTATGAGGTCTCAAGGTCAGCAGCCCTGCTGTTTTAGGATGATCTTGGAAACTTCATGATGAGACATGATGCATGCCTGCCAACAACGAGATTTCTCAGAGGAGCCAATGTGAAGGAGGTGGACACCGTGGTCGAGTAGGTGGTACTTCGCGTAGACGTGGCCGTCGATGTTACGAACAGACCTAAGCCATCCATCCGATTTAAGCCGAGTTTGAAGATGGGGCCTTATTAATAATGGGTTCAAGTTCCTTTTAGGGGTTCCGCTTAAAGTGGTCTATAAGGATTACGTTGTGGGGTATTATGAGGGTTTAGTACATAGGGTCCTTAATAGTTCGCCTCGGCCCCGGCCGAAGCGGTCAGAGGTTCCTATTCAGATTCCCTCTATTCCCTGCCTCTTAGTCCCCTCCCCAGTCCCAGTGACCCCACCCCTCTTGCCGGTGCCGCCGCCGTGGCAGGGGGGGTAAAAGATTGAAACCTGTAGATGAGCCCCAAGGTCCGGCGGCGGCGATGAATTCTCGCCTTCCCCAACGGATTTTTGGCTTTCTGTAGGCAGTCCCACCTTCCTGCTCCGCGCCTCTTTTCTGCCCCCCTTCCTTGACTCCCGCCTCCCCCCTCCCCCGCTCCGGCTGGCCCGGTTGGGGCGCCCGTGCCTCGGCCCCTCAGCTTCCTCTCCTCTTCTCTTCCCCGCTCAGCGCAAGCTCCATCCGCTGCTGCTAGGACTTGTACAAGGCTCAGAAACTGAAGCTTGCGAGCTGTGGGCTACAAAACTTACAGGTTCGGAAATGCGGTGTTGAAGGTTTTAAGTAGCAAGGTGCAGTTGCACGAGTTAACCCTTTGGCGGATTGCAGGCATCCCTGCCCTGCCCTGCTTGGCCCTGCTTGGCCCTGCCCTGCCCTAAACCCTAAACCGTTTGAGTCGTTCGTGTTTATTCCTGTCGATTCTTGTCGTTAGGGGGTGAAGGTGCTCAGTCTGCATACCTCAACCAACCCTAAGAGCCGGGAAAACAATGGAAAAAAAGATGCCACTTAAAACTAAGCTTTAAGGTTTGAGAGTCCTTGAAGGACGCCTTCACAGTGCGCTTGCTTCCGTCACGGACGACGCCAAGCGTTTAAAATTACCTATGCTATTTTAGGGGTTCCTTATTACAACTATAGTAGAATATACCCCAAAACCCAGTCTGATTATTAAGCCTCCTATACTAACGACTGACATCACCAACCCGAAGCCGTCCGCCGTCCTCCGCGAACCCAGACCCTATAATAGACAAAACTTCGGACGGCCAAGCTGCAAAGCGGAAATGTCCCGTTGAAAGCCCTGTCAGTGCCACAGGTCAGGACCTGCAATGCTGCGGGTCGGCAGATTGACCAATACAGGTTGGCTTCAAATCCAAGTCAGGGGGTATGGATCCCTAAACCCTAAAGCCCATATCCGAAAGACTAAACCTATACTATTTTGGAGGTTCCTTATTATGAGTATAGCAATGGGGGATGAGTATAGCAATGGGGGCCCAAAACCCCATTCCACTTACGAAGGCCTTTGCACACCTGCCCGTGGTTTTTGGGTTCCCTTGGCTCTTTAGCACTTTATGCAATAGTGATTATCATCCCTGGCTCCTTAGCTCCTCCAATATCAATGCTTAGACACGCGCCGAGCCTCGGAAGGACCTTCAAACTCCGGCCCACAGGCGACGAGGCAACTGCCACCTGTCGCAGGACGGTTTAGGGTTAAGGGTTTAGGGTTAAGGGTTAAGCGCTTAGGGGTTTAGGGTTTAGGGTTGTGGGAGCTGCCCAGTTGCTGCTTTTGCGAGAGAATCACGGAGATACGATGAGAATGCGGACACGGGTTGTTGGGATGATCTTAATGACGATGATGACGGCGATACAGGTCATGATGATGACCGGCAAACATGATTCAAATTCAACTGCTCATGCATCGAGCTAGAATACAACGAGAGGCTGTCACAATGACAGCGGCTCCCACCACCACTGCCCCAGCGTCGCATTCACCATCAACATTGCCACAACACACCTGCGATTACTGATACCTGCGAGTACAACTGATAAGGATAGCTTTGGCATCGCGTGCCTGCCTACTCTAAGAGTTGAGGGAGTAAGCAGCAATCGACATTTACGAGCCCATGACCAAGGGCACAGTTGCAGAACTCCAACAACATGATGGCATGCCCGAGACTCTACGCCGGAAGCTGTTAACCCTCACCCCAACCCTGACATAGAAGCTGTGTAGAACCCTTAAACTCCAAAGCCCTCATAGAATCCCAAACCCCAGAACCCCCCCCCCCCCCTAAACCCTAAACCCTAAACCCTACACTTCGATACTCCCGGAGCGGGAGCTGCTAGCTGCCTGTTGTCACTCCACTGCAGTTGTGCGCATACTGGGAGCCCACCGGCAGGTTATAGACCTCGGCTTGAAGGGTTCAGAGTTAAGGGCTTCAGGAGTTTAGGGTTTAGGGTTTTAGAGTTAAGGGCTTCAGGAGTTTAGGGCTCAGGATTTTGGGCTTAAGAGTTGAGTTTCATGGTAGGTTGCAACGCCTCAGGCCCAAAGCTTACGTCTTGTGAGCTGCGAGACCCTGAGCCCTACACACCCCAATCCCAAAAAGCTCCTGTCAGTCACGCCCGCCTCGAGGCTTCTGAACTGGTGCCAAGGAAGCAGACAGACACGAGGACCCTACTGGCACCATGATGGTTTAGGGCCTAGCGCTTAAGGGTTTTGGGTTTGGGGTTCAGGGTTTGCGGTTTAGGGTGCACCCTGAATCCCAAACTCCTCTAGTTTTTGCAAGTTGCACACGGGAGGGCTGCGCAATCGGGCATCGCTCCACGAAGCGAAACACCCGAGATTTCCGAAAAGCCTGTGTTCCACAGTCGCTGGGGTGAGCTGCAGGCTGTCACACGGAGGATCCTAACAAGGCTAATGCTCAATCCTAAAAAGGTGTGTCGTTTGAATGCTTCTGGCGGTCACACTGCTGCCGAGCCTGCCAGTCGCGGCAGACCGGAAGAATCATCGCCTCATTGACTCAGGCGGTAGGATTTAGGGGGTTTAGGATGGCTTAGGGCTCAGGATTTAGGGCTTAGGTGAGGGCGTCGAGTTTAGGGCTTAGGGGTGACAATATTTGGAGGCCGTGTCCCATTACGAAGTATTTCGACCCCTATACTAGGGTGAAGAAAGAATGCAACCTCTTGGTTCAGGGATTGGAAGGGGCTTAGGGCATACAGGGTTTAAGGTTGCTGGTTTGGAAGTTATGTTTTTCCCGCTACGATGCGTGAAAGAAGAGGGACATCGCATGGGCAAGAATGCAGTCGGGTGGATGAGCGTGTGTTGGTTGAGAAAGGTACAGCAGAGTAAACTCATTACCATTTCATTACCTGTCAGGTTGAGATTAAGCAAAAAGCAGCAGTCGTCTAACCGTTAAGGGCCTACCAGCTTCAAGTTAAAAGGATTTACACTCCCACATGTCGCACATGCCAGGTGAGGTCTCAAACAGTTTAGGATGTACTGAGGGTGCATTGCATGGTTACCATGGTTTAGGATTTAGAGCTTGCCGAGGTGTTGGGTTTCGAAATGCAACCGACACAAGCTGTGACCATGACCGGGGTATATTTCAAAACTTGGAAAACTGCAGCTGCATCCTCTGGTGTTGAGGTCCACAGAAGAATTGCAAAGTGCATGCGGTTCGGCAGTTGGCAGTGCATGTGAGAAGGAGCTGCGATACCAGAGCATTGGGTGGAGCGCATCAACCACGTGGTGTTCCATGCCATCTGCTAATCACATGCCCAAACATTACATCTAATGCCCCAGCCTAGTATGACCAACCGTTCCACATGTAACAAAGAGGTAGCAAACAAGAGTGATCACAACAATCAGTACCACATTGCATTGAGGTTGAAATCCGTGATGGGGGATCAGTCCAGAACCGTCGAAGAATACCTCTCAAGCATTTGCTCAACCTGCTATGGCGCTCGTTGTGCTCGATAGAAACGGAGTCGAGTACTCATACACTGGGCTTCTTATCTTAATTACGGTATTGTGGTTCAAGACGGATCCTAAACTAAGACGGCCTAGGCGCCGCAGGTCCAACGTTCAGCCGCGGCATAGTAGCCGTCCGTGCAGCTTGCAAAGCAGCTGCTCCCGAAAGACACTCCAGCACCTAAACACCGTGTCACAGATTCGCACCCTTGAGAGGGCACATCCCAAACCAACAGAGTTCAACCTTTGCCAATGCTGCAGTTTAGAGTTGCGTTTCTTGTGCCTTTCAGCGTTGCATAGTCTGATCCGCTAAGCTTCGAAATGGCAACATCGAGAAACAAAAGAAGAAGAGATTAGCACTGCACTCGAAGCTGAGACACCCAAACATCATGTAGCATCACTGACACTGTGGCGTGCAGCTGAAGATTCAGTCCATGTTTCGGCATGCCTGATCACGTGCCGATGTGCAGTATACTACCAATATAAGACAGCGAACGTTCTGTTGCATTCTCAAGAAAGCAGCACGTCGGGCAAGCCCTGTCAGGTCCTCTGTCTTTGAACTGCAAAATTGAGTGTCTGGGACATCGGGTTCTAGGGTGTGGGCTTTGCGGTATTTCAGGACGTGGCTTCTTGCCCTAGTATAGCACCGGTAGGGTTCCATATCGGTTGAAGCCTCAACCTATCTCGACGGTTTGGATTTTGCGGACCTGCGCACAAATCGCACAACGACTCTATCCATTTCTGTGCCTCAGTCCATCGACCCACCTGTCTCTGGGGCCTCTGCAATGGCAGTTCATGTGAAATGCATACATACATACATACATACAGACATACATACAAACACACACACACACACACACCCACACCCACATATATATATATATATATATATATATACATATATATATGTATATATTAATATATATATTTATATATATATATATATGTATATATGATATCTATATATATATATATATATATGGCCGGGCTGCCCCCAGAGATGTTCCAAACCCGAAGCCCTGCTGCTGTCAGGCCGCAGCTGAAGGAAACGAGGTCAAAAGACGCCGAGGTGTCGCAGGGGATGGGCTGACATTGAAGCTCGTGGTCGTGGGAAGCAAAGCCGTCGCTGTTGCCTGGGCAGTTTAGGAAACCCTAGGGTTTGGGGTTTCGGGTTTTCTGGTTTAGGGTCTTTGGGCAGTTTAACCTCGAAAGAGTCCCCTGGAAGCTTGAACCCTCAACCCTGAAACCATCTAGGAAGCTGAAGCTGAGACAGTGTCTGAGAATGTACCTGGACCCTATGGAACCTACCTTTTTAGGGCCCCTTAATCTGATTTCTTTATATAAGTCCCTAAGAAGGTAGGTTAATTGGGGTGAAGGTAACATCTAGGCGTTGCGTTTCAAGATGGGCGGACCAGCCTCTTTGCTCAGTTCGTTTCGAAGAGTATCGCTGATATCTTACCTGGTGGAGCCTACCCAGAGACTCCAATATCCTTTAATGAAGGAATATTCCTTAAATCATATTAGGGATCCTACTATAATTTAGAGTATATTCCTTAGTTAAGGGATAATGGAGTCTCTGGGTAACCCCTGAATCCTACACCGTCACTACCTGCTCCATGACTTCTCAGCACCAGAAACCCTGAACCTACGGTTGATGATACAAACCCTGCACTACCCACAATACGAATATACCATGACTCCCATAGTCTAGGGCCATTAAGGTCATACAGGATTTATAGCATCAACCCTAAACCCTAAAACCCTATAGATCCCTCAAATTAAAGGAACCCCTTAAACAAAAATTATGGATCCCTTTTAACGGAACCCTAGGATTATCTCCTCTCGGCCCCTTGGGCTTTCGCAGTCCATGTTTGGCATAGGCTCCGGATCGATACATGAAGCAGTAGGGTTTAGGGTTTAGGGCAAAGAGTCCCCTCAAGGGGTCCTTTTTTTATCACTGGTGCTCGGATATGTTACAGTAGACGGTGCAAACTCACCAGCGCTCACACTCACAACAATCATGCTACCATCTCACCCCCTTTCGAGTGCATCCGGTGACTGCTGGACTTTAACGTCATCACCCAGAGACTCCAAAACCCCTTAATTAAGGAATGTACTTTAAAAAACGTAGGAGCCCTAGTATGATTTAAGGTATATTCCTTAATTCAGGGGTTCTGGGCAGTTCCAGTGTCTAGAAGCGCCACCAGATTGGAGGGTGATTTCCTCCACAAATGCCATGTGGTGCCCTACCACTCCAATCAAGGGTTACCACTCCCACTCTGGCAGGAGTACACTTTGTCTGATGCCTGATTCCAGGGCCTCCCTTCCATCGCCAGAAGAAATGCATTGCCAGGGAACCCCCTTTCAGGGTTCAAGGGTTGGGGTAGCGTCTTTGGGGGGGATACGATAAAAAAACACTAGAGATTGATACGGTATGAGTATTGCCTACAAAGACTGACAGATGGGAGTTTCCGAAAACTAGGGGTACCTTATTTTGGGGTCCTTATATATAATAAGGATCCTACTATTTAGGGTACCATATTCGGGTCCCCTATTTTCGGAAACTCCCAGATGCAGCTGATCCTTCAAGAACCCATATGTTGTCCAGAGCAGGGTCTCAAAGAAACCCTGCACCCACGTGAGGAACGGAAGTGCGCAACAAATGAGCCGTATAAATTGTTGTGTCTTTCGAGCTGTGTATTACCCTAAGGGTCCATGTACCGAAATAGTATGTACTTTAGGCCCAGTGTACCCATATAGGGAGTACCTGAATTCAAGGCCACTGTATATACTACATGAGTACATGGACCCTTAGGGTTACAGCTGTGGAAGCCACAAGTCGATGCGGCTCCTTTCCCACGGTTCACGATAAAACGAGCCTTTGAGTCGCTGCCCTTTTTTTGCCACCGGGCTTGGGGCTGCCCAAAGGCCCAAAGTAGTTCCTTTTAGGGGCTCATATATAGAATTCTATAAGGTAATCCCAAAAAGGAACTACTATGGACCAACTGGCAGACAGCCTGGCAAGCCGGAGTTCGGGTTTACTGGGGCTTAAGATTAGGGTTTCTGGGGTTGCTTTGTTAGGCTGACTATTCTCGTTTTAATCAATCATAGAAACGAGGGTAGTGCTAGTATAAAAAATAAAAAATGACAACAAGTATCCAGGCTTTCGGTCGGTCCAGGGGTTTCGGGGAGTTTTTTCAGGTGCCTCAGTAACTAGAATAAGGATGTTGGGCCCATTTTGCTATCATTATCATAAGGAAGGCCCAAAGTAGTATAAGTAATAGTAAGTAGTTATTACATGCGCTATAGTATACTCACAACTGTTTGGTATGCCGTGTTGCAGACAAAGTCCACTTCGGCTGTGGTGTTCACATAGCCAGGTGCACAAACTTGGTGACAGACCTCACCTGTCAAAGCCGGAAAGAACTCGGTCTCAGGGTTGGAGGCTTCGGTGTAGGGTTAACGTTTGGACAGCCGGTTTGCGCTCGGGGTATGGAGCTAAAGTAAGGGAATCCCATTTCGAGCATCCGATTGCTAAAACAGCATATCGCTTATTCTCAGTCTTGCGAGCGCAAGATTTTGAAACGCTCTGGTCAAGAGAACAAACTAGCGTGCAAATCAATGCCACCATGGTCATCACCAGCACCAAGGGCATCACATATGTCGAGGCCTAGTACTCTCACGCATTTCAGAATCAACTCCTGCCTCCACGCCTTCATCCAGTACCAGTATCCGGTATCATAAAATCACTAGCTGCAGCACCGCCACCACCACCATCATCTCAGTGTGTCTTCCAACTTTTCATCATCAGCCCGATTGTCAAAATCACTGCCATCGCCAGCGGCGCCACCACCATCACTCGCCGCCACCTCCACCTCCACCTCCACCTCCACCTCCACCTCCACCTCCACCTCCACCTCCACCTCCACCTCCACCTCCACCTCCACCTCCACCTCCACCTCCACCACCACCACCTCCACCTGCACCTGCACCTGCACCTGCACCTGCACCTGCACCTGCACCTGCACCTGCACCTGCACCTGCACCTCCACCACCAACAGCAGCATCAGCGTCGCTACAATCGTGGATGTGCAGCACGGCACCAGCATTCAAGAAAAAACGACCACTGGAATACGAGGCAAGAAGTTATCTGCTAGATCTCTGCTACCAACCCTTGCAAGTGCAACTTCATGTGCACACGCTGCCTGCCCACTTCCCCTTGCCGCGGACCTGTTCGCACTCCATCGCAATTGCTGACCACTTGCGAACTGTTCTGTGGCAAGCCTGCGGCCCGAAAAAGAGGGTTTCTTGCGCAGCGGATTGTTAAAATCAGGCTTGTTTGCGAATGTCGGGTTTGGGACTGAGGGCAGCAGTTTGGGTTCTAGGAAGCTAAGCCTATGCCACTCTATGCTTTGTGGCTTGTGCTTCTAGATTTCGGCCCCAATAATTAATAAGTATATTTGGGGCAAAGGCATCAATTGTGATACAAGCTCCGAAAGATCTGGTGTTTGCTCCCGAAAGCTTGAGCCCTACAACCCGCACTTGAAGTGCTGGGCGCTAGACCCCAAACCGAGCTTCTTCCTACAGCCCAAGCTCAGCCGGCTCACGACCAAGCGCGACGGCGAAGCACAGTTAAGGCGATCTGGCTTCAAGGTTGAGACGGTTGCCTAGACCTAAGAGTTTGTTTTAAAGGGGGTTATAAGGGAATCGAAACCCTAAAAAAGGGAATAAGGGCCTAGAGCCCGAGAGCAGCCAGAAGGAAAATCCACGTGATTCCACATGGGTGGTTGTCAAAATTATGGTCTTATTTGGGGGTCCCTATTATAGTACGGCACAGTACCTAAAAAGGGACCTTAATTTTGACAAGCACCCACATGATTCGACCATGTCAGGGCCGACCCCCCTCACGGTTCACAGGTTTTGGGTCTTGGGGGCTGAGTTCCAAGATTTTTGCTTGCGGCTGACGCTTTCGGTATGATGGAAATCATCATATGCTGTATTACGGTTAAGGCTGCATCTAACAAAGGTCCTGTCAAGCGCCTTGGAAAAACCATAGCGAAGATTATAGCAGTCATGCTGACATTCAGATGCGGGTTTCCGGCATGCAGAGTTGGCAGAAATTGACAACAGCCCTCCAAAAACACTGCTTCAGTACTATAACTATAAGTTTCATACTAGACAATGTACAAGATGCCTAGCTAACCAACAGATTATCCCATCAAGCTAGCCACCGTACTGTGCGGTGCCCGGAAAACTCATCTAGAACACCTTGTGACGGTCTCGGGCATAGAAAAAACCCAAACCTACACCAGACTCCTGCACACCACAAAGGCTCTGGGTACGAAACCGGCTTTAGATGCCCCTGTCCTCTGGCCAAATTCATAACCCCCCCAAAGGCTCCATGTACCCATATAGTAGGTACTTAGGCCTTAAAGTATCCATATAGGGACCCCTTTAAGGCCTAAGTGCCTATACTATGTGGGCACATGGAGCCTTAGGGCCCATGCTGCACGCGACCAGCTTACCAGGGGGCCCACATTTCTCCCAGAGCGCAAGAGCTGACTTCGTGTTTAATGCCACGGCTTCCTCAAGCCGGCAACTTCTTAAAGGCCTTAGAGCGAAAAATGAGACTGCAGCCGATAGGTCCGGCAGGCTTCAGGTTTGTTGGCACATTCAGCCGCTGTAAGTGCATGAGACAGCCAGGCTCAAAACCACTTGGAGTTACGGTCTAGGGTATTGAAATCTCGTGGCCCATAGCAAGGTTTGCATGCACATAAAAGATTCAATCACGGGTATACTGCAGTCGCATTGTCGGGCGCAACATTGACTTCTGCCATTGTTGCAAGAAGTGCTACATGTATTCGGCATATCATGCACCTCGACACTTTTGGTTTCAGCCGAGAGCCCTGGAATGATCGATGCCAGTCGGCTCACCACATGACAAAATCAAAGCTGCCTTGTTTCAGATGCTTACTTCACAGACTCATCGGTGATTGCGTCGAGGTGCTCAATGAAACTAACTCTGTTGCCTGTGGCCACGTGGTTTCGCTCCCCAAACACCAAGTCATGCCCACAGCAAAGACGAGTGATGAAGTGAAACCCTCTACTCCAAACCTGAAGGTCTTCTTGAAAACCAGACTTCAAGACGAGTGGAGCTACGATGGACAAAAAAACTCCAGTAGTACTCTATAATAATGTAGGGGCCTTAAATAACTAGAACAGGGTTTTGGGGGATATTCTAGTAGAATTTAATAAGGAAAACCCGAAACCCTACTCTGATTACCAAGGCCCCTACATTATCCTGCAGAAGGGATTGATCCCGATATTCCAGAACTATATAACATGCATGTGGCTCTTGCCTGGCTCCATCTGACTTTTTTCCAATCACGAGGCAAAACCCCAAAGCCGTGCAACCCAAATTGAGACCACGCGGACTAAGCACATTTGTGTTTTTGATGAAGCTATATGCTACAATACCATAACTGTCAATACCATAATTGTCAATAGTCGGCAGTCTCTTCAAAGACAGCATTAGACGGCATAGCCGAACGAAGACGATGGTTTACAGATTCGGCCCACAATTAAAAAGAAGATATGATCCCGGTTCGCCCACCGCACCCCCCCCCCCTCCCTGAGTTGTGGTGGGTTGCTTCCCGCTCGCTGTGGTGGGTGGTGTGGTCTGGGGGTGGGTCTGCTCGGAGTGGCTCCCCCTCCCCCCTGTGGCATGGTGTGGGGTTGGGTTCTCTTGCGGTGGTTGCCCCGGCGGTTTTTGGTATACTGTACTCATCCCATGATAATGATGAAGATGGGGACAATGATCACCATCATGATCATTAAATCTAGAAGCTTAATGTTGCTTTGGTTGGTCGTCGGGTGTCTTCTGCCCACGTGCCTGGTAACGACTATCGCTTTGTTGATCGTAGGGCCACTATCTTCGCGACAGTTGCCGCTTTGGGGGCAATTGCAATACGGTTACAATGGGCCAGCTGTCACAGGGATGCCTGTCAGGGAACGCGGTCCTCGTGATAGTTGTCTTGTTTAAGACCATCATGTCGGAATCGTTTTTCTTTGGGAAGTGTCCAGAGTCAAAAGGATCGGGCGATATCGGGCGTGTTTGGGACGCGATCCTCCTGACAGTTGACGGCTTTGGCGGCCTCATGTGTGAATCGTGCAGAAAGTGTTTGTACTGTCACACGATTCGGACGCGATCTTCGTGACAGATGACGGTTTTGGGGCCCTCATGTGCAAAAAGTGTGCGCATGCACAGTCACACAGTCGGTGGCGAGGGTTGGATACCATTGGGCCGGGGGAGGGCGGGGGGGGGGGGTTCAGCGAACCGAGAACCGGCATCATATATTCCACCCAACAGCTACCTACATCAACGCTACCCTAAACCCAGGTAATGGAGGGGCCGTGAAATTTAGAAGAGGGTTTGGGTGTGTATGGTAATAATTATAGTTACAACTAGGAATCTGAAGGAACAGTATGGGTAACCATGCAGGCTTCTATCGTACCTGATTTACCGGAGTTGAGTGATTGAGGTCTTCCGAATGCGGTCGGTTAGCCATGCTACTTAACATAGGGGCCTAATCAGGAAAGAATGATAAACACAAAATGAAAAGAGTCGTGTTGAAACCAGTGTTGAGGAGGTGTGATACGGATTATACCCGGCCCTAATCCATAAGCCTTAACCCTCACCGCATGTAACTTAAGCTTATATGGGAGTTTCAGAAAATAGGGGACCCTAATATAGTACCCTAAATAGTAGGATCCTTATTATAAGGACCCCAAAACAAGGTACCCCCTATTTTCGGAAACCCCCCATATATCAGCAATGTTTAGGGTTGAGGGCTCCCGGGCTCCTTTTGGACAAGGAGTCGGCTGCCAAATGGTTTTGGTTCCCTTCGAGCAGGTACTTTATAGGAACCCCCATTAAGGGATCTACCGAAAAACCCTAAAACCCTCTAGATCCCTTAAAAGGAACCCCCCATTGAGGGACAGAGGAGGACTGTACTGTAGTCACGACTCAACGGTTGCATTCCCGTTCGGAACTTCCACGTGGTCCCTGCATGCTACTACGCAGCACCAGGAAAAGGTGCAGCAGCCGACTCCACAAGCAACTGCTGTTCAATAGCCAAAACCACCAAAACCCTAGACCCTAAACCCTAACAAGAACATGAAGCTCCTAAACATCCAATGCGGAGCCGAACCTTCTCCTCCACTGCTAGCTGCAAAGTCACTACAGCATCAATACCGTCGCACCGAGTGTTACGGTTTAGGGTGTATACGGCTTATAGGGTTTAGGGTGTTGTGTCGGTATGGTTAGCTTAAGCTGTGCAACTTTCGGCGAAAAGATCCTGCAAGCCACGCACCCGGTTCGAGCCAAACATTCCTCTCGCCACGAAGTACTGAAATGTACGGCATCACCAATAGCTCCGCCCGGGTATTTAGCATGTGCATCTTTCAGAGGACAGGACATGCTTCGCATGCCAAAAAAAACTAAACACATTCAAAGTGCCCAGCGCAGACTCGACACATAATGACTACGGGTTCTCATCGTGTTACGCTTCTGCGTGTTGGTGAAGCAGCTGATGTGCTTCTATCTTTTGGCTATTGCTTCGTGCACAGCCTTTTGGAGTCTTTTTCAAACTCTGATGGCGATAAAAGAGGCTGTGGTTCGTCGGTATGAACAGCGCACGGTCGTACTACTCAGATTCCAAACTGACACGACTGTCTGCTAAACCCAGCTAGCCAAAGCGGGTTAGTGTTCTGTAGAACATCCGACTGTTTGACGAAACTGTCCCTCGCTCTAACCCAGTCTCTGTATACGTATATATATATATATATATATATACATGTGCTTATATGCAAATCTTTGAAAAATGCAGCAGAGGTGCAGATAAACATGCTGCTCATTTCGCGTAATTGGACTCATTTATATTCCATCATGGACAGAATATGTAGCAACAAAAATCCATAGTGGTGGCTATCCTGGGGTTCACCGTCTAATGTCCCAATCCCTCAAGCCGCAAAGCATGGGAATCCCAAGTCATACCCCCTACCCTAAGTAGGCGCGAAATGCATGTGTATACATGTGTGTATACATGTATATACATATGTACATGTATGTATATATACATGTCTCATATATATATATATATATATATGTATATATACATATATGTATGTATATATATATATATATACATTATATCTCTCTCTCTCTCTCTCTCTCTGTCTCTCTCTATCCTTTTTTGCATGTACAGACAGCGTAATTACATATGTGTTATATGTAGGCTGAACTACTTCTTTAATCCTGTACCCTGTGCAGGACCCGAAACCTCAGCCTAAACCCATGAAACTCCACCATCAGGGACTGCGCAGGCACATGCAGGCCCTGATACACTGCAGGCCCCTGCCATAAAGAATCCACAGAACCAGCGCCTGCGGCCACACCACGCACCTGAGAGCGTGTCTGACAGCTTGAGGGCATTCGTCAGGATTTTGTGGTTCCCCTATCCATCAGGCCCTCATTAGGATGAGTTTTCCCCTCCTGCCTAGCAAGGACATTAGCATTAATTAGGGCTTTGGGTTTGGGATCCACATTCACAACCTTTGTATCTTCGGGTCTCACTCCGCCACAAGCGAAAGGAACCACACCACAGAAACGCGCTTTCCCCTAATGCCTGGTACTACCTGTAGTCTCCATTGTAGTTCCTTTTTGGGGGTACCTTATAGGATCCTTAAAATATATTTGGTTAAACCAAACAAAGGAATTACAATGGAGACTATAGGTAACTCAGCGGAAGGATGGAAGACTGGGCGTAGCGGGTCCTAGCTCCACGTCCTCAGGGCCTTAGCACCCGAACCTGGCAAAAGGCGCCCCAGCTTAGCCAAACCTATCGGTAGTGTTGAACCTAACTGTTATAAAAAGCATGCATTTGTAGTTACATATACGTATATAATGTGTATATATATATATATATATTATACACCTAATACAGTTGCGTGGGTTCATGATATGCAGTGGCAATCGAAACTTTCGGATCTCTGTAATTAGCTTGAGCCTGAGACCCTGGGAAATTACCAGAGCTGTGGTTCTCACTGCGGAACGAGGAGTGCATGAACAAGGGGTTGTTGCCCAATCGAAGAATCTCGACCCGAAAAACGTAATCTTTGTTTTGGCTACAGTGCCTTTCTTCTGTACAAGTAGTAGGAAACTTGCCATATACTAGGACGAATAGGATGTACAGAAAAGCTACCGCGTTCTGGGGTGTAGGTAGCATTGTTTCGACTAGCAGTATTCTTGCGTTGTACGATGCATGATCAACGAGCCTTGACATCATGGTCAAGCAATAGTTGTTTGGATTCTGAAGGTTTTTTCTAGCTTGGACCTGTAATTCTCCAAATCAGGAAGGCGAGTGTGAAAAGTAGACGTCTGTGCTAGGCGTCGATAGAACCCTATCTGCTAGCTATCCGTTTCCGAGTAGGGCCCTGGACGTGGACCCTACCCTAAACCTATACATGTATCTACCAACCCAACCTATCCGCAACTGGTAGACCATTGTCCGTAGCCTCTGTTGGCAAGACCCCCAACTCCCCCTTAACCCTAAACCCTCGACCCCGACTTTCCCACAACCCTCAACCAAAACAACTTTCCTAGAGCTTGGAGCCTACAGAAACCACAAATGTCATCTTGTGTTCATGGGTTTAGGCTTAGGGTTCAGGGTTCAGGGTTTAGGGGCCTGTTGAATCACCAAGGACTAAGGAATGCACAACTTGGAACCCCAGGAAGCTGCAACTCGGCATCATGGGAATGGAAATGCTCGTGATGACCATGGCCAGAACACACTCACGACAAGAATGAAATGACAGCAAGAACTGTGAGAGCTACACAAAGCTCCTGAAGATACCCTAAACCCTAAACCCCAAACCCTAAACCCTAAACCCTTAACCCTAAACCCCAAACCCCAAACCCCAAACCCTAAACCCTAAACCCTAAACCCTAAACCCTAAACCCTTCGTGCAAACAGTCAGCGGAAGTGGAAGTGCCGAGGTTTCGGTGCAAAGGCCACATGAGAAAGCAACACAGCCGATTTCCTGCAGACCCGAACCCAAAACCATGAGCCTCGAATCCCCAAAACCAAAAAACCCTAGGCCCCAAAGCCTGAGAGCCCTAAAGCCTTGTCTAGAATTCTTTTCGGAACCCTTCAGGAGCCCTAAACCCTAATCATAATCTCTCAAGCTCTCTCCACTTAGGCGGTTGTCAAAATTAGGGGCCCTTTTTGGGTCAGTAATATAATACGGCACCTACTATTTAGGGTACCTAAACAGGAACCCTAATTTTGACAACCACCCACTTCGCCCATGCGGCCCAAGGATGATCACCACGCTGTCCGACCCAACGCTGTCGCTGTTCCTCGGCAAACCCTAAGGCTCCATGTACCCATATAGTATAGGTACTTAGGCCTTAAAGGGGTCCCTATATGGATACTTTAAGGCCTAAGTACCTACTATATGGGTACGGAGCCTTTGGGAAACTTGAGTGGGGGTTGGGGGTTTCAGGGTGTGGGACTTTGGGGGTTTAGGGTAACATAAGCCCTAAAGCATAAGGGTTGAAATGTCAGAGTTCGGACAACTCCAAGACGAGGATTCAACCCGGGCTGTTACATACGAACAGTGCCCTGCTGAGGCTGTGGAAACATCATGTATCTAGAATATTTCACACCTGGGTCTATGCATGTATGCACATGCAAGAACCGAGACACCGACCGTGCTGTGGACTCGTGCCACACAAACCCTAAACCGGCCTACACCCTCTTTTGACGCAGGGCCTAAACCCGAAACCCTGCACCCTGAACCCTAAACCCTGTGTGTGTGTGTGTTTGTGTGTGTGTGTGTGTCTGTGTCTGTGTGTCTGTGCCCGTGTCTGTGTCCCAAAGGGTCTAAAGTACCTACATTGGGAGAATGTAGGGTTTCCAGGAACTACCATTATGATTTGGGGAAGTATCCCCCATGACAGTACCTAGGACCCTTGGGGTGTGTGTGCAGGAAATGCTGAAGATGCCTTTTTGAGGACTCGCGGAAATCACAAAAAGGAGCCCGAAAACCAAAGGTGTTCTAATAAGGTAGGGTTTGAGTCCTCAAACGGCTTCGGCCAAGGAGCAGCATTGCGCTGGTCCACGGCAGGAGGACAATGATTGTCATCACGATGGTGTAGGCCAAAGTGCCTGAGCTCATAAACCCTTGAGCCCGAAACCCTACAAACCTCCACAACCCCAACCCACACCCGAAACGCTTCGCCACCAAAATCCCTTGTCCCGAAAAGCTTTAAACCCAAGGCTTGAAACTCGAGGGCATATCATAGTAGCGTTAGTAGCGAATGCATTTACCCTAAACCCCAAACTTTAAACCCTTTTTGCTACTGATCCAAGGGTAAAAGGAGGGACCCGTAATAAGGACCCCTAGGTATATACCCTTAATATAGCTAATATAATATACCCATTATATGGCCCTTTATAGGGTAGGGGTCCCCATTAATTATTAAGGGTCCCTCCTTTTCCCCTTTGAACTGAGCTCCAGAACTCTGACCCTGACTCCTAAGCCCCAAAACCTGAACCTTAAAGTGACCAAAGTGCGAATAACTTCCGCACACGGGCTCTGGCGTGGATAGTAAACGAGGACCGACATGCAGCCCACGGCCGCCATGAGATTCATGGCCTTCGTTGTTTTGCTGTTTTTGTCCGTCCTACCTTGTTTTTTTCGTTGTTTTGCTTAGCTAACCAGTGGTTCTGGTGGTCCCTTGGCTCTTTAGCTCCTGACTTTGCAGGGATTCTCATCATCCCTGGCTCTTTAGCTCCTCCAATGTCAATGGTTAGCTTAGGGTTTTTTGGGTTTATAGGGTTTAGGGTAACGCAGGGGCCTGAATATTTAGAATCGGGTTTTGGGGGTTCTTACAAGACTTACAGTTTAGCATAACCCCCAAACCCTACTCCAATTATCAAGGCCCCTACATTCTAGGGTTTATGGTACAGGGTTTAGCGTTCGCGGTTCGGGTTCAGGGTGTTCCAAGGCTTGGAAATTGGTGGAGGGTGAACTCACTGCTGACGACACAGCTGATCTTCTCGGGCTGGGGCTCCAGATGCTCGCAAGTTATGAGGCCTTAGGGTTCGAGGTTTAGTGGCTCAAGGTTGGAGGAGAAACCCACCAGCAGACGACATGCTCACAGCAACACAGCTCCGCAGCTCTTGTCTTAGCGCCGGACGATGGATAGGTTGACCAAAAGAATGCGGAGGACTTCTACATGAGGCCGACTGCCTGGGCACCCAGGGTTGAGGGGTTTTGGGATTAGGGGTTGAGGGGTTTTTAGGGTTTAGGGGTTTATGGGCTTAGGGTTTAGATTGATGAGGATCGTGCGGAAAAGCATGTTGGTGAAGAGACCTGACGATGTTGATGGTAGAAGTAGTGGAGACAGTTGTAGTGTCTAATGACGAAGCAAGATGGGAGTTTCCGAAAATAGGGGACCCTAATACAGCACCCTAAATAGTAGGATCCTTATTATGAGGCCCCCCCAATAAGGTACCCCTAATTTTCGCTAACTCCCAAATGGCAACACTGATCTCGGAGGTTCGTCATGGTGTTGGTGAGAGATTCGATAATGAAAATGATCCGGGCTCCTACTAATACAACGTCGCCTACTGTGAAGTCGACGACGACGACGCCGACTACGACTACGACTACGACTACGACTACGACTACGACTACGACTACGTATACGACTACGACTACGACTACTACTACGACTACTACTACTACTACTACTACTGCTACTACTACTACGACTACTACTACTACTACTACTACTACTACTACTACTACTACGACTACTACTACTACTACTACTACTACTACTACTACTACTACTACTGCTACTGCTACTGCTACTGCTACTACTACTACTACTACTACTGCTACTACTACTACTACTACTACTACTACTACTACTACTACTGCTAGTACTTACTGCTGCTATAGCTACAACTCCAACTGCAACAAGGACAGCAATAACAACTCAAGAACTGCGACTATAACGACTTCCACGATGACGACAGCTTAAAGGACAACGAGAACGATGACGACAGCGACTGCGACTCCTGCCAATCCGATTATCGCTGGTGCTGCTGCTGCTGCTGCTGCTGCTGCTGCTTCTGAAACTACGACGAGTATCGCGCAGCTGGGACGACATTGGGAGTCATTGCTGCTACTGGCGGCTGCGAAGAATACCGCCGGTAGCATGGATCAAGAGTGTGAGGCAGTGCTTTTGTGTTTCGCCTTGTGCTTGGGCCCATCTTAAGTTTTCGATGGCAGGTTGCCGAGGTCCTCATCGCGAAGCTGGACAGCCACATCGTCCAACATGCCAGCCAACACCGGCATTGCAATGACCTTTGGCTAGCAAAGACTCTCTGCGGGGTGAGTTTCTGCCGTCCATGCTTGTGCGGACATGGGGGAAGCTTGCATAAAGGCTGTTGGAGACGCATCATGCGGATTAGCACTGGCCTCGCCTTGACAGCATGTAAACGCGTGGCTCTAACTTTGATGGTTGTAAATGCTGTGCATGGGGTTGTGGTTGGCAGCATGGTTTCACGCCTAGTAAGTATTCGGGATCGTTGGAAGGGTTGTCTGTCGGCAGTGCCCCTGTCGTCGTAACATCCTGGCTCCCAAAGGCGCAGGGGTGATGCACAGCATCCTGCATTACCCAAAGTACAGGATGCACCATCGCTCCACAGACTTGGGCACTTCAGGTAATACAGAAGTTGATCAGCCGCACTTAGCACCATACACCGGAAGCCCAGCATCTAATTAAATTGTATACCTGCAACCACCCTTCGGTCAAAGCAGCACGGGTATTCACAAGACTGCAAGAATACCCCACGATGACGACGACGCCGACTACCACTGGCACATGCAAACTAGCTGCCATCATCAAGCCTAGTTTACAAAAGGGGATGTTGCTGCCGCAAAAGCAGGAGTCGCACTTCTACGTGTCGTCACAGTCGCTTTGAGGAAACGGTGTCACAAGTATACTGATGACTACTATGAGCAAGTCTTGCCAGTAGCAACGTCATTCCACCAAGCTGCCAACGCATTCCAGTAGGGAAAGCCCACAGGAGATAAAGCACCCTGCATGAGCTCTGGCACCTCAGCACGCAAGAAGACCCTGCATTTCAGGCGTCCCATGGAACTCTCCCCTTCCTGAAAGTGATTGATCCCAGCATTTCTCAGTCCACCTGCAGTCTGAGCCCTCAAACACCTGTAGGCTTAACTGAAACCTGGCCTGAATAACTAGTAGTGTTGTAGAGCTTCTGATTATATCTACACTATATACCCCTCAGAAGCAGAGAACGACCTTGGTTGCAAGACTTTGTGGAGTCAGAAGTTCCGAAAACGAGATGTACATACGACAGGCAGTGGTGCACAGGCTTTGTTGACATGCCCTGCGCATGTTGATGGGGCTTTGGGCTATCGCACTTCTAATCCCAGGTTGAGGCAGTGTCTATTTGCGACACAACACACCCAAAGCTTGTACGTGCTTCTTTTTGAACGCGGCTCTTACTTCGCTCTTGTCCATATGCTAGTACCACTCCGCCCAGGCCTCTCGAGCACCGAGTCTGACAGATCCCCATTCGCTGGAATTTGGAACACCCTATTTAAAAGATAAACATATATACATATTGATGCACCCCACTACCCAAACTCAAATCTGCATGTGCGCTCCGAGGCACCAGTTGTCGTGCTCGATCTTCCATAGCAGCACAGGCCTCATACATTGAGGGCAGCTCACAGGTTTTCTGTTTTGAAAACCATTGTTGTTTTGAAGTTCTTATGTCACAAGGTAGTAAAAAACCTATATGAACTATGAACAACTTGAAACTAAAAATGCTCATGATCCTCAGGAAGGCGCAACGAGGAAGAATAAAATTGTAAAAAAAAGCCTTAACAATTAGAATATGGTTTTGGGAGTATCTTATACATACTATAATCCTAACAAGGAAACCTGAAATAGTAATCATCAACATCACGATGTGGCTGCTGTTGCTGTTGCTTCTGTTGTGGTTGTGCTGTCGTTGCTGGTGGTCTCGGCGCCTGCGCTGCTGCTGTTGCTGCCGCGGTAATTTATCTGCAATTGATTCTGCTGCTAATGCTGTTGCTGCAGATGCTGCTGCTGTTGTCCTTGCTGCTGCTGTTGCTGATGCTACTTGTGATGTTGCTGCTGGTACCTAGTTGCTAAGTTCATAAGCCCCCAAAAGTTTACACTTTCAGTTTTATAGTGGGCAATATTATCCCAAAAAGTGTAAAGTGTATCCACTGAGCTACTGAGGGTGCTGTTATGGCTCTTGCTCTTGCTGCTGCTCTTCAGTAGGGTGGCAGTGGCGGCAGTCCGAATTCTCCGGGCGATTCTGATAAGGACTCCCTCGGTCTTCTGGTTGGGCGTTATTTAATATAGGGGCCGCAATACTTAGACTAGGGTTTCGGGGCCCATTATATTCCTATAAATATAATATAAGGAACCCCCCTCAAAATAATATAGGTAGTTATTTCGCCGCCTATAGTAGGGTTTAGCGTTCCGGTCCAGGGTCGGGTTAAGGGTGTATGGTCTACAGGGATTAAGCAGACGCTCCGTCCAGTCTGTACTGAACTCCTGTGGCGATCATCCAGCACAGGTCTACTCTGGGCAATCAGACTCGATTCCCAATGTACCCTGCAGGCCTTTAACTCCCTGCCGAAGTCTCTAACTACCGAAACGAATCCTTACGGTCATCCTTCTGGAACCCTATAGGCCTAAATTGCGTTCAACTTCCTAAAGCCCTCTACGCGATAGCTATGCACAAGCGCCTCAGGTCTCGTGGCATCCATATCGGCCAACCTCGGCAGCAGGATATCCAAAGCCAAGCCGTAAATGCCTTATCCGGGGTACTATGCTCAGTCTTATTATGACCCTTATCAGGGCTGTTATGCCTAGTCTTAGTATAGAGCTTATCAGGGCTACTATGCCCAGGCATCAATGTACATGTCAGATATATGTATTATACGTGCACATATATGTGCATGTATCCAAACAAGTATGCATACATGTATGTATGCGTGTGTGAATGTCTACTTCTGCATGCTGCATGTTCGAGGTGCAAGGCCTGCCTCATGCAGAGTGGTGCTTTCGGTCTGATAACATTGCACCAAGATGCCCGGCATTCGTCGCCAAGTGACGGACGGCGGTGAAAATCCTGAGATTGGCGATCTGGTTTGAGCGTCGAGGGCTTTACACTGAGCTTGCAGTGGTCTTGCAAGTTCACCCCTTCCACTGGTTAGTTGCTCCTTGTGAAAACTCAGTAATTAAACGTTCGCTTTTGCGGTAGAGGCTGTGTGTGGCTGAAGTATGGATAATGGAGCACCGGGTACATGGCAGCGGAACTCAACACCAAATGCCAAAGCTGGAGAATTGATTATAAGCAGACCTGTTACGCATTACCCATGAAGTAAGCCGACATATACTTTATACTAGTCATCAGCCACTAACTTCAATTGCATGTTGAATACTTCGAAGGCTTAACCAAAACCAGCAGCAGGTATACTGGGGACACAACTCTAATGTCAAAGTGGGGCTCCAGTTGCTTTGTCGAGCATCGGGCTTGTGCCGTGTTCTACTGCACGGTTTTAGTTTTACGGCTATGTAAGCAATATGCTTTCGTGTGACACGCCGCAAACATTTTCTTTCTTGTAGCACATAACCATACACTATCTTTCGAACCAGGTGACAACATGCCAGGCCCTGTCACTTCCTCGAAAAGCGACACCAGACCCTGAACCCTAAAGACATCACACATTGGGAGAGGCTCGCAGCACACCAGCACCTGAAATTCTGCAAAGGAACCTACCCGGACAGCGAGAAAGGCAAGGTACGACAACCATATAAGCTGAAGACCAGATTCCCAACATGCCATGAGGTCTAAAAACCAAACAGCAGGATCTTGAAACACGGGCATTTCATGTATGGGCGTTGCTGGTAGGATACAGTTGTCATCATCGGTATATTAGTTTGTAGTCGGAAAAGTAATCACAATATTCATAGTAAGCATGATCATGATAAGGAGCTCTACGTCATAATACGATTCAACGCTGAACCCCAACCAAAAACTTGAGCCTTAATCGTCCCTACCTATAGTCTCCATTGTAGTTACTTTTTTTGGTTAAGCACACTTATAGTATAGGATCCTAACCATAAACTTGGATAACCAACAAAAGGAACTGCAATGGAGACTATGGGTAAACCTGCAAGAAAGATCCGGAAACTCTAGGGGGGTAGGGGGAGGGGTGTAGGGGGCCTTAATGCCCATCAAAGGGACTTCATAAGGCCCATTTAAGGAAGTATAGTCCCAAAGACCCCTAAAAAAAACGATTATATCTCTAGTCACTACTTAGTAGTATTAGTACTAGTAGTGGTAGTGGTGGCCGGTAGTAGTAGTAGTAGTAGTAGTAGTAGTAGTAGTAGTAGTAGTAGTAGTAGTAGTAGTAGTAGTAGTTAGTAGTAGTAGTAGTAGTAGTAGTAGTAGTAGTAGTAGTAGTAGTAGTAGTGGTAGTAGTAGTAGTATTCGACGCGAAGAGGAACTCATCTCTGTCTGGCTCGTGATGACACTTCGCCGAACTGAATGTGAACCTGGGTTTAGGGTTTCGGGGTTTAGGATTTCCCGGCAATGTCGAGTATAGGAACTCATGGTTGGAGCAGTTTTGTATTCCTTTGGCTGGGGCCTTGTGGATGTAGGGTACATTGGCTCTGCTCTCTGCAATGAAAATAGCAACGGCAACTAGAAACTCTGAAAACACGGCAGCAGGACATGCACACATCGTTGCTTTTCCTGCTTATGTTGGTTGATCCAGTTGTTGCATCCTTGCAGTCTTGCGGTTTAGCATGGTTTAGGGCTCCGCCGGTTGAAAAAGACATGGAGTGCTGTGGGGGGCGGGGGGAGGGTGGTGGGGCTTGCAAGACTTGCCTGTCGGAGAAGCCGGGGATTTCTGGCGAGTCGCATGGCGGCTTTCAAACCCTCAAACCGCAAAGCTCTAAAGTGCAGAGCTTTTCGCCCGACATAGCCTAGACCCTGAATGCCGGTGGCCTGTAACCCGGAAGCTGATGTTGTTGAGATGAGCCACTAGCAGAGGAGCATCTGAAAATCCAGGCGCATGTCCGTGTACCGTGTTGCTGTGCTTTCGAAGGTTGACGTGGGTATGTTGCTGCTAGAACGGCAGTCTCTTGCATCGCAGGGGGCTAGAAACCCCGGGCCCCAAACCCTCAACCTCCTGAACCTTCGACCTCCCACACAAGCCCTCTACCTCCTAAGCCCTCAACTAAATCCTAAACCCTAAGGAATTGCCTAAATCCTAAACCCGTCATGTCACGTCTGGATGTCGTGAGCGAGCTGACTGCGAGCCTCAAAGCTTCACCGTTTGGGGGCCTGTAAAGCTGTTAAAAGAAGGGAAGAATGATTTTGCAAGGAGTTCATACTAGAGGTTCATGGGTAGATAAGTGGGGTTATATGTCCCTTAATCTGATATGGGATACCTATAGGTTACCCCACTGTATATGCCCACTCATAACTACTCTACCGTGAACTCGAAATCCTAAACCTCATATTTAGAAACTTTTGAAAGGAACCCCACCTGCAACTCCACTCGTAGCAGAATCATCTGGCTACCCATGAACCTCCAAGTAGGTCTATTTAGTTCCGGTAGAGCGGCGGGCCCACTAGGCCACGGAATCTCGGTTCTTCAGCGAGCCCTGGTCTAAGGCTTAGGGCCTAGGGTCTAGATGTAATTGTCGATGTTGGTGGTGAGGTCGGGAGCTTGCGAACAGCAACAAAAATCATGAATGACAACACAAACACAAAAGACCTGTTTCGCGCGAGGTTGGGACGAATGAGACTTTGAAGCGCTCACACTAAATCACTTCCGACTGCCCCTGTGTGGCGATGCATGCTTGGAGTTTGGTACCCCTAGCATGTATTAAAAGTCTCCGGTATAAGCAGTGACGAAGCCAAGTTCGGGGCCATCTAATTCACCCGCAGCCATCTAGAGTCGAGAGTGCCGCAGCGTGCCGACTTAAGCTGCCTGCAACATCTGCTACACGGCTGCTCCAGGCTCATGAAACTCCAACCCATTTCGAAACTAGTAAAATACTATCAATGATTCAGGCCCCGGTCATATACTAAACCCCCATAATACCCCTTATAGTCATCATTGTTATAGACCCCTTTAAAAGGAAGCCTATATTGACTCTCGCCCAGGCGCGATCCCCCACTTTCGGATCACACGCACCAAGACAAGTATCCTTGGCGATGTGCGCATTTACTTATCCATTATGATTATTTTTAGGGGACTATTATTATATATTACCATGATGATTAGTATTGTTACTACTACTACTACTACTACTACTACTACTACTACTACTACTACTACTACTACTACTACTACTACTACTTCTACTACTACTACTACTACTACTACAACTTCTACTACTACTACTACTACTACTACTACTACTACTACTACTACCACTACCACTACCACTACCACTACCACTACCACTACCAGTACCAGTACCACTACTACTACTACTACTACTACGACTACTACTACTACTACTACTACTACTACTACTACTACTACTACTACTACTACTACTACTACTACTACTACTACTGCGGGTGTACCACGGGGATCACTACAGCTGCGACAAGAAGCTGGGCGAGCCTGCGGGTGGTTGGAAACTCAACCTCACTAAAAACGAGCATACTAACAAACTAACAACGAGATAGGTTCAATAGTTATGCGAGTAATGAAATTAATGCTATGCTGGACTTGAAGTCTACCAGCCCTAGACCTCCCGAGGATAAACAAACCCTCCGCGCCTTTTGATGAAAAAGGCAGAGCCTTTATGTAAGAGTTGGGCTGGGTTTTAGGATGGGTGTTTTGCCTCCTGCCTTGCAGAGCATGTCACTTGGCGAGTTTAGGGTGTAGGGTTTCAAGCTTATGTAGATAACAGCCGTGACAATGAGACTGATTGCACAACAAGAACATTTGACCCTGCGCCCCAAACCGCGTAACGGTAGGAAGCCAAACTTTGCACCCAACCCTTCAAGCTACCATCGTGGTCACTCGAGCATTCCATCGGGATGACTTCTCCTTCTGGTTGCGTTAATGTCGCTCTGGGACCAAACACGCCCATCCCTGCAAACACAACCCAGAAATCAAGCCGCTTCTTAAGCTGGAGCTCTGGACCTCAAAGAGGAGCATCGCAATAACGCCGATTGCAAGGTTCGAAGCCTCCTGTCCTTGTGCCTGAGGTAAACATGGTGGTGGGACAAAAGGCTTCAGCCGACGGGCAAGTGGAACACTCACGGGCCACATCCTACCGTGGCCACAGATCCAGCATCTTACCAGGGCTTCTGATTCTGCAGGCGACGACGTGGATGAAGACGATAGAAATGCCGGTGATGTGGGTGATGATGGTAGCCTTGCCATGAACTACTGTTGGATATGAAGACGGCCATGATCGAACAAGGGGGTGGATGAGGAACACGAACGCTACCGCCGAAGCTGACAATGCTTGTCACGTTCTACGGCTGATGCTGGTCATGACGAAAACAATTACGACGGTGACAGTTGTTGTGACTCTGCGGATGACGAGGATCCAGATGAGGGTGAGGACGTCTGAAGTCCCACCTGAACGATGCCTCTCTTACTTCCCCCATTCGCCACAGAAATCCAGGGTTAAACTTTCCGGTACCTACTAAACAGTAAGAGCCCAAAAAGTTTAAAGGCCCTGAACCCTAAACCCTTTGATATTGGGGATCTAAGCTCTTGCAGCTATGATAAGTGCTAGCACGAACATGGCTGTCGTGATCGACCCTTGCTCTCGTGCTTGCGTGGTGTTGCACCCGCAATGTTCTGGGCCGGATCCACGGCTTAGCCCCTAACCCTTCAGGCCCTAATAGTTTGATTTTGTTCTCCGAAATGTTTTGAACAAGATCCTGAGAACAAAATCAACCTATTAGGGCATGAAGGGTTAGAGTTTCCGTAGGGTCTTTTTTAAGTGTGACGGGCTTGAGTTTAGGGTTTACGCTCTCACAACTCGGACACAGCCAGGCGAGGTTCTTAGGTGCGGAGTCGGTGTGAAAAGTTGACTGGGATCGATTCTCAGGTGTGCCTTAGGGCTCTGAGTCTTTAACCCGAACACCTCCGACCCTAGCCAGGTTGCCTAGGCCCTAACACCGTATATGCCTTAACAGGGGTCTACAGGTCAGGTCTCTAAGTCGTAGCCCTAAACTCCCCGGACCCTGGCCAGGTTGCGAAGATCATGAAGTTCGCGCGCGCGGAGACGACAGCAGGTCGGAGCCTGGCTAGCATCCAAGGATCGAAGAAACAGGGTGTAGGATTAGATGGCTGAATATGTAAAGAGCACCTGTAGCAACCGTCTTTAAAACCTTTATAGATATGCCAGGCGACCTTGCATCAGTGAGAACAGGAGTTGCTTGTCTCTGCAAACTATGGGGTTCAGGGTTTCGGGTTGCTTCAGAAATGGAACAGTCTGAACTCTGCGTGAAGCAGTATTGCTACTGCTTTGGGCATGGAAACAATAAAGGGTTGGTTGGAACATGAGTTGGGGGTATGGTGTGATGGTGGGTCCGGTCGTGACTATGCCATAGCATGCCAGCTAAGGCATTCTGGGCCATCACTGTTTTGGGCAAGGCTGCTTACCTAGTCGGTCCTGAAGACGAAACACTTGAATGTCCTTTCGTTGCGCTACAGCCAAGCACCCTCAACACTAGTTACTACAGTTAATTACTACCCAGACCTTCCCAAATCCCTTAATTAAGGATTTTACCTTAAATTATAGTAGGATCCCTAATATGATTCAAGGTATATTCCTTAGTTAAGGGATTTTGGAAGGTCTGGGTAATTATAGTCGAACGTAGAATCTGTCCTCGCCAAGGCACAGCTGGAGCAAGCAGCACCAGAAGGTAATTTCTGCGAGGCCCACTGGTTGGACTATCACCTTTCCTGAGTTTAAGGTTTAGGGGTTTAGGGGTTTAGGGGCTTAGGGGTTTAGGGGTTTAGGGTTTAGGGTTTAGGGGTTTAGGGGTTTAGGGTTTAGGGTTTAGGGGTTTAGGGGTTTAGGGTTTAGGGTTTAGTGCTTCGTCGCTCAGACTCGGTGACGTTGAAGCAAGATCTGCAGACATGCCTAGAGAATCTAAGAAGCGGAAAAGATCACCAGATGCGAATGTCGATTCAACTCTCGAGCAACAGCAAAACCAGGTACACAAGCACGGTTTATTGCAGTTTAGGGTTTCCCTAAACCCTGAACCCTAATTTTAGGGTTTCGGGTTTCCCTAAACCCTGTATAATCACTAATTTTAGGGTTTGGGGTTTCCCTAAACCCTAATCCCTAATGACGGTGTTTAGGCTTTCGGGCGTGCCTTTCCTAAGTCTGTCTTGTGCTCGAGCTCTCCGGCCAGGTCTCGGAATAGTTGAAACAATAGCCTACTTGTCGGGTATCATGGGGCACTACAGGTTAACCTTTTTGGTTTTATAGGGGTTACGTAGGGACTATACTACCACAAAAGGTTAAAGGTTACCTAGGATAAGCCTTAACTAGGGACCCAAAAAGGAAAGGGTTTAGGGTTTAGGGCGTAGGGGTGACCTCAGCAACTTATAGGGATATCCCTACCAGTATGCGTAAGTAACGCAACTGCACCTGAAGGGTTCAAGTTCTGAACATGTTGTGGCTACGACAGCACGGTGGCTTAAAGTCTTCAGCTCGTGAGGTTTAGGATCACGGCCAAATCAGCCCATCCAGCCCAAAACTTCATGAAACAACCGAGACCTTGTCGGCAAACTTGTAAGCTCTTCTCGTCGCATTATGCCGCATGGCACATCGTTGAAATAACAAACAGCCCAAAAACATCCGGCAGTTCGAGATACTCACTTTCATGTTGATGCCATGTCATACTGGATCTGGGTTTGACATCGGAAGGACAGAACGAAGCAGTAACTCCCAGCCCTCAGCGGATTGCAACCTCCCCAATTCTTCTGCCAAGTCTCCCAGTGGGCACATGGCCAAGAAGGTTGTCATCTCGAAAACAGTCCATATTCCTGGGTCAGGGCCCGCTTATCTGGGTTCTTTTTATAAAGGATTTCATTAAATTTACAGAAAATAAGACATTACGGGCCCCATATTTACAGCATTACTGTTTTTCATGTTTTTGGTTTGCTTCAGATTTGAAGCAACATCACTCGTGCACACGATATCGTTATCCTCATATGCATATTCTTAAATGGGATACTTGTACGTATACCCATACATGCCCGTAATGTCTTACACTCTCTAAATTTAAGTAGCCATAATTTGGAAACCATAATACTTACTTTTGATCCCGGTGGTCCTATGGTTGTAACTTAAATCCAATTCTTTGCATGAACCCAGTTATGCATCAAAAGGGCCACGGTAAGGGTTTTGGCAACTCGAACAGGGTTTGGGGGTATATTGTCGCTATTCATTCATTCTTGTCCATTACTATAGTAAGGAGCTTTCGTATTCGTACTTATGCTGGCAGTTGTAGACCCGGTCTACTTCCCAGATTTGCCTTGCAGCGCTTGAATATGAGTACTGCTGTGGGTCCTCGTTCTCTTCGCGACCTTGTCTGGATTGGGATGCCCTGTGCGGACATTATGATTGTTGAATACGGATATATAGCTACGTACGTGTGGGTGCCTGCACAGTTCGGGTGTGCCACACACCTATATAGACCTATAGTGCCATCAGCTGGGTGACCGGTAATATGGGGGCCTTAATAATTAGAACAGGGTGTTGGGGCATACTATACTATAGTTACAATACGGAAACCACCAAAATAGTACTGGTAATTATTTAGTCCACTGCGGGAAGCAGCCTTTTGCTTTCCCGGGCCTGGGACTCAGGGATTGCGAGTGAGTGAGGGCCCCAATACCCAGACGCTCCATAGTAGTTCCTTTTCGGGATTACCTTGTAGGATTCTAAAATATATACCCCAAACAGGAACTACGATGGAGCCTCAGGGAATACTATAAACCGTAAGACTGGGGGGTCAACATCAAGGCGATACAAAGCCCCCGGGCTTGAGACCAGCGTCGTTGTAAGTACTGATCGGAGAGCACGACGAGCAAGCGATTTGAGTGGCACCTTGGGGACTTGAGTTTGTAGCATACACCCTTCTAGGCCCTTAACCCCAGAACACCGAAACCCCGAATCCAAAACCGCCTCGGCACGAATCCGCCTCTGGAGCTGCGACGTATAGTGCGACTGAGACAGGCGGCGAGATGTTCGACCAGCTAAATGCTGGATGTCTGTAAGACACACGAAATGATTAAAACAGACCCACTGGCATTAATCAAAGGGGACTGCATGGTCGAGAACTTCCTCATGCCGAAGGGCAAGTAGGCAGTGATTGCATCGATTCCTGGAGGGGCAGTTGTGATTGATGCTTGCAGACTACGGAGTAACATGAAAAAGGATCGGAGAACCTGCGGTAGTGAACGGAGTATACACAAGGTTGCTATATATACTTCTAATTGCTCGCAAACCGGAGATTTCTAAACCCCGTGGATGCATGTAAGCACTCACGACCTTGAAGTGGGGTAGCTGGGTCAAAAAGCAAATCTTGTCGTCGATTAGTGGCCTTCCGTCTCGAAGGAAGTCCATCCATAAAACATACTGCCATAACGCCCATGGATCACACCCAGCATCGTGTTTTAAACCTTTTGTGGTTTTGCTTAAACCATACACCCTACAACATCGTGTATTGAACCTGTCCGGCGTCCTTCCCGCTGCTTGGCAGCATCGGACTGGTCGATACAAACCTTAGAAGAAGTTTGCGGACGAGGTATCAGGGCATCTAACATCTAACATCAGCAACCTGCCGATATGGTAATGAACAAAATTAGCCGACTCTATATAAATGACTTGGCTACTGTGAGGTGCACTGCGACGGCGATTCTGCTGAAAGAAGTGCGAACGAGAAGCTGATGTACGGCCATGACAGCATAGATGGGCTATACACCCCTCCCCTGACACATCCACACTATAATCAATCTGCTCTACACGATGTCGATACAAACCAACAAAAGCAAGTTTCCACGACCCGAGGGTGTGTATGTGGGTGAAAGCTTTGGGCGGGACACAGGCTCATGCACCTCCCCATGCTACGACGCCTACAAGTACGACGATGGCGACCACGAGTTCAACTTCGTCACCAGGAGGTGTGGTCTGGGTTTAGGGCTTCGGGTTTAGGGGTTTAAAGTTTAGGGTTTGGAAGCGACACTACTCTTAAAACTGGATGGTGAAGCATCTGTGGACGCGCACTGCGAGTCCCGCTACCAGCATCCGTCTATGTCAGGTCGCAGTGTCGAAGAAAGCGTTGCGCCGCCGTCGCCGGCAACTTGGGTGTACGTAGATGGGCTTTCGATAGGGTGTTGCCGGGCCTTGTCTACGAGTGTTCGCTGCGATTTCGGGCATATGGCTTTGAACATCTTCAAGCAAGAGGCATATTGTAGCTTGCCACGCTGCAAGTTCGTGATCGCGATTTGCATTCCTATGCTCATCTCCGCTAGCCTCGACATGACTAGCATAGTAGTACAACACCACTGCCATCCATATTATCGTGAAAGGTAGTAGCCAGAAGACAAGAACATCGGGAAAGACTCAGAAAGAGCTACAACAGCAAGTGCTTCATGTGGCTTTCAAACCGTCACCCTCAGCACCGACAGGATGATAAGCATGGCCATGATCACGAGCGCTGCCGTCAACACCATCGGCATACATCCTAAGTCCAAATCCAAAACCCCGGAAACCCTAAAACCCCAAAGCCCGAAGAAACCCTTGACCCTAAAGCCCTGAAAACTATCAATGATGTCCTAAAAACATCCAAATCCCAGCCTTTTTCTGTATCCAAGCCTCTGAGCAATCTTGACCCCCAAACCCAAAACCCTAAACCCGACGTGGAGGTTGATGGGTAGTTTTACGTGGGCTGTAAGTCCCTTAATGGTTTTAAATTTTATTTACCCTGGTTATAACTCCACCTGTAACTACCCATGAACCTTCAAGTAGAACCCTAAATCGCATCCAAGTTGCCACCGTGGCCGCTCGTGCCAGCAGAAGATGACCACCTGGGCTTGCCATTGGCACCCGTAAGAATGAGAGTACCCTTTCTCATACTATTCGGTGCTTTAGCCCTATAAAAACCCTTCTCCCAACAAGAAAAAGGGGCAAAAGGGCACCACCCTGAACCCTTAAACCCCGGCTCCCAGAAAAGAGAAAGGGCACTAATGGGCATCCTAGCCACCCAGAAGGCGAGCGCTCCCAGAACGGAGCACCAAAGGCTCAGGGAAGCGACTTCCGCAGAGAACAATCCTTGGGGCTCTTAGGGGTTTGCGGTTTACGCGTTTAAGGGATTAGGGGATTTAGGGTTTAAGGTGGGGTTTGGGGCTTCGGGTTTAGGGTTTGTGGTTTGCAAGGTTTGAGATTGAGGCTTGAGGGCCTAATGAAATAAAGCTTTGCAAAGAGTAGAGGCCCTGACCTCGACTCGAGGCCAAGTCCCAAAAGACCATAAATTTTAGACCAACCAAATCCTAAACCCCAAATCCATTTAAACCCATCAAGCCTAAACCCTCGAGACCATAAGCCCTAAACCAACCCTGTCATGGCCATGGAGAGCTTCTCGCACAGATTTGCCTTTGTCTCGCGCAACACAGCTTTGGCAGCTCGTTCTTCCATGCCGCGCTGTGCTTCCGCGTATGAGCACGGGGAAGCCACTTGCAACCATGATCCCGGGGAATCTTGCGGATCCAGGACTCCTTCAAGTCCATACCCATGTTGGCCAGGAGCTCCCGACGAAGCGTTGCAACTGTGCAGAGCACGCACTGCCAACCATGATGCCGTCCATGGTCTACTCCGTTCTGAGCAAAGAGAGCATCTATGGCCCAAGCAGTTCCAACACAATGGCTTCACAGAACACCTTCCAAGACTCCATAGGGATGTCTTTCGAAAGAGAAACGCGTCACGCGTCACCGCGCACAAAGCAGGGCACTGGGCACTAGTTTTTTGCATTGGCTTGAGGGTCATGCATGTTCTCGAAGTGAGACAGTAGGAGGTCAGACCGTACTCAGCCGTCAGAAAGAACCTCAGGGAAGTTCACGAGCACCCGATTGCCCTCGTGCCGGAGCCAGGTCATGGCTGTCGAGGTAGAGGAGGTTTCGCGTACTGTATAGTTCACAGCCACAGCAATGGGTACGGCAAAGAGATACTTCCTGAAGGCACATGTGCCTCCTGGCGTTGTGGCAAACTCCACACGAGTGTCACACTTCCCCTGCAGTTTGTCCTGCTGGTCTGCTAGGAAAGTCATGTCGCAGACATCGTAGAGGATGATGGCGTCCTGCGTGTTTCGCTCAAAGCCTCGCATACCTTCCGGGAAAACCTCCAAGGACCCGAGCTTCAGCTCCAGAGCGTTCTTGAAGAGTGACTTCTCCCACTCGGTCTTGCCAGTGTGGGAAGCACCCCGGACCACAAGTCAAGCCAGGCTTGTGCAGCAGGCACGGGAGGGACTGGCCGGTATACAGAGCAGCGTTGGCCCGCACTCGGCGCGTCGTGGCTTCGTTGGCCTCAGTCAGGGAAGCTTCCTGCTCTTTGACCGCGTCCAGGTTCCTCTTCCGTGCCAGAATTTCGTCACGAGTCAAGTACAAGTGTCTCTCGTAATTACTGCTCCGTCTGCAGCTTCCGCTGTTTCCAGAGGGCCTCTGGCCACTTTCCCAGCACTTAATAGATGCACGTCGCCTCCGTCCAGCAAGGCTCGTAGTTTGCAGCGACCTTCACTGTGCCGACTTTGTTGGCCCACACGTAGAACATGCCTCTGTCAATGCTCTGCTGTAGCTTCTTCTTGCACACTCCCCCAGCAGATATGAACTCAGAAACTTCCAAGCAAGAAGGGGTGTGCTCCGACACTTTCAGGCAAACAAAGCTGCGCAAGTGTCTAGACTAAGGCATGCATCCACCGATGTACACGTCATGGTAGACCGGATACCAAGAGGTAGGGTCAGTTTAGAGTTTTAGGGCTTCGTGGCTTTAGACCCTTAGGGTTCAGGCTAACATATAAAAGCCGGCCAGCTCGGGCAGTGTCTATTCTGAAGATCAGGCCTATGACTGGTTCGTCAATGTCATGTTCCCGTAAGGTTCGGGACTTTATGCACATTTGTCCGACAGAGCACAAGTGAACCCTAAACCCTAGCGACCCGCATCCATGCACGCAGGCACCCAACGGCTCGCCATGGTCACGGCAGGACTGAAGCCACAAGTTCAGAGTTCATCGTATGGGGCTTTGTTGAAGTGCAACGACTCTTTCTCCGCATTGCATGCAGGTCCACAGCCTGCCTCGTAAAGCTCTGCACTCGCACACGCTCACTCAGGCACCATACACGAACTCAACTCCAGAGCATCATCGGCAAACTTCTTCTTGAGTCAGGCCATCATCCATGTGCTGGGATTCTCCATCACGACTGCGACTTCTTTCTCGGACCCGAGGTTTGTTCCCTACTACCTGCAAGGACGAAGGTACCCGATTTAGGGTTCAGGGTTTAGGATTTAAGGTCTTGCCCTAGGCCTCAAACTTCCTAATTAAAGCTTTGTTTTGAAGGCCAGGCTCTGTTCCAGCAGCTGGACACCATGAATGGTAATTCCAGGCCGAACCCCGAACCCGCGCAATTTCTAAACCCTAGACCCTCTCAATTCCCAAACCCTAAACCCTCTCAATTCCTAAACCCTACACCCTGATGCGGAAGGCCGAGAGACGAAAATTGGATGAACGGAGCTGCAGCCTCCACGGGCCAGGCACGTTCTAGACGTTTGTGTCAGCAGCAGGAGCAGTGGCGTGGCTGTGGCAGTAGCAGCAGTACTAGTAGCAGTCGGAGTAGGAGTAGAGGAGGACCGGAGTAGGAGGAGTAGGAGTAAGAGTAGAGAAGGAGTGGGAGTCGGGAGTGGCAGTTTGACTAGGACTTGGTGCCAGTACGAGTACTCGTACTAGTACCAGTACTAGAGTACTAGTACAGAGTAGTAGTAGTCGTCGTCGTCGGAGTCGTGGTGGTGGTGGTGGTGGTGGTGGTGATTGTAGTAGCACTAGTACTAGTACTAGCACGAGTGCTTCTCGCGGTGGTTTGCAGGAGAATAATTCCTTCCCAGCCGAGAGCCAACCTTCAACCTCAGAATCCCTTCTCAGCTGCAGACCCCTGGCCCTAAACCCTAAACCCTAAGCCCCAAACCCCCCTAAACCCTCAACCCCTTAAACCTACACCCCTAAACCCGAAACCCTGTAGGCCCCTGGAATTCTAGGAGCCTGCCCGTATAAACACCAAGAAAGGCCAAGAACTGCACGGTGATGCTGGTAGCCAGGGCGGGTCGCCTCGGAAACTCAGCATTGGTTTACTGGGTTGTAGTTTTGGGGCTCTGAAAAGTATTTATGAATAGGTACCTCTATAGGAACCATAAGGGAAATTAAAAAGTTTCCCACATTGCCCCCTGGTTTAGGGCTTAGGGCTTTTAGGGGTTCAGGGGTTTAGGCTTTAGGGGTTACTCCACATTGACACGGCTTTTCTGAAACTCTAGGTTCCTGGGTAATACTTTTGAAGGGCTCCTGAAGGGATCCTTGGAGGGTTCTATAACTAGGATACCCAGTAACCTAAGAAGAAAAAGGCCTCTCTTTTTGGTATTGGGTAACTTTATAAGGAACCTAGGACTACAAAAAAGGAATAAGGGTACTACTGGGCATCCTAGATAAGGGATCTGTGGGGGTGTTCTTCTGCTAGAAAGACGCCGGATCTCTACAACTTCGAAGCGTTACGCAGTCTGTAACATTCAGCTTGAATCTCTCTGCCATCTCCTACGCTTCCCGTACCTCGCCAAAAACCTGGGATTTCAACGGTTAACGTTTGGATGTGCACAATGATTGAGATTTGGGATTCAGGCTTTAGGGACTGTAGGGTTCAGCGATTCCATTACCCCAGAGACCCTAACCCCGAACCCGAAACTACAACCTCAAGCCATACTGTTGAAAATTACGGAGGACGGGATGTCCGATCCATTTGAGAGCACCGTAAGTGCACCGAAAAAGATTCAGAGTTGGGGTGAAGGTGCGGGAGGCTGTCTGGTGATTTCAGAGTTGGGGTGAAGTTTTCCGAAGGTTGAAAATGCCAGCTGAGAAAAGAAAACGACACTAGTCCATGCTGTCAGCCTCTTGGCAAGTCCTCCGCCAGGAACCGTTGCAGTAGCATTTTTCTTTTGAGGTTTAAGTTTATGGCTCTACACTTCACTCAGTGGATGAATGCTTCGGTGAGCCAGGCTATGGGACTCCGGAATTTGTACGGGTTTAGGGTTGAGGGTTGTCATCCTCCTAGCAGGCCATCGAGATGCGTGCGAAAACGATCTGAAGAAATGATCACCTCGCATGCTCAATGACCTACAAGCCCCAAAACGCTGTACGCCACATGGAAAGATGTTCCCCTCTTAAACCCTAGGTCCATGTACCCATACGGTAGGTACTTAGGCCTTAGAAGGGCCCGTATATGGGTACTTTAACGCCTAAGTACCTACTATATAATATGGGTACATGGAGCCTTTGTGAAAACATGCAGCCCCTGCGTGTTGACCGAAAACTCAACGCCACAGTCGTCCCTCATCCTTTAGAAGGGGCCCCCACCCTGTAATAGTGGTATAATAGGAATATAATAGGGCCCTGATATAATCCTTTTTGTCGCTATTACAGGGTGGGGGCAGCTTCTAACTCATCCTACAGCTTGGCGAAGTCGAGGGGCGGACGACAAAAAGGCCATACTAAACAAGGTAAGATAGGGGCCATAACGACTGAAAGAGGGTTTTGGGGTATAGTTACTTCTGATATGGCACCCTAAGGAATACTATAGTCGTAGTAAGGAGCTATACTCCCCAACACAGGTCGAGTTAGCCAAAGTGCACGTTGAAAAAGAGGGCCAGTGCCATGAACTTGCGCCACCGGCCCACAGACCAACCTAGGGTTCAGGGTTGAATTCTTCGGTGGTGTGCTTTTTTGGGGCAGGGGGTAAGGATTTGTACTTGAATCACATCGTGGTGGTGGTTGCGGTTGGGGTTTGGCTCTCGGAAGAGGGCAAGCATTCAACATCCAAGGGTAAAAGGAGGGACCCCTAATAAGGACACCTCTGTATATACCTATGATATAGCCATTATATACCCATTATATTGCCCATTATAAGGCCGGGGTCCCCATTAAGGGTCCCTCCTTCTCCCCGTTGACAACAGGAAATCAGGAGCTCTGGTCTTACGGATCACGCCCTCGAATCGGCAAGTTGTCCTACAAACCGAAACAGTAAAACCATGAACCCTAAGTGGCCTAAACACCGTACAAGCCGAAACAGTAAAACCATCGCAAAGCACCCCAAGGCCCTTAACCCAAAAGCTCCTAGCCTGTAAACCCTAGACCCGTAAACCCTGAAAACCCCAAACCCCCATCTCTACGATCCCACACGGGTCCTACAACCTGACAACTATACCAAACAAAATCTTGCATGCCAAGGTGCTATGGCTAATGAAATAGTCCAGCACGTCCTGTGCCGGAGCGAATGACTAATAAGCATTGGCACGAGGAACGGAAAGGCATGTTTTGATGAGGGCCTTGAAAGGGTTCCGTATTCATTTGTTATGTGTGCATATATATCTGTATATATATATAGTCACATGTAGGAAGACTATGTGTGTGTGGCTGTGTGATAGGATTGTTGTCTTAGGGGTTTGCTGCGGTTTAGGGGCGTAGGGCTCAGGGGCTGGGTTTGAGCTGGCTTGGGATGCATACAGGGAACGTGGGTTTAGAGTTCAAGGATTCAGAGTTAACTAATGTCATTGGGGATGTGGGGCAGTTTTAAGCTTTGGTGATCACAGTTTGTGCAGACGCATGCGACGGGTCTGACGAAGACCATTTAAGCGAGCAGCTCCTCAGATTTGATGGCTTCCAAAGATCGAGTGGAAGCTTCCGAACATAATCGGGGACCCTAATATAGCACCCTAAATAGTAGGATCCTTGCTATAAGGCCCCAAAATCAGGTACCCCTAATTTTTGGAAACTCCCAAATGTTTTCGGGCGTAGAGGTCTATGGGGTGTAGGGGTTCAGGGAAGTTGGCCGTGTGGCCTAGCAGTACCAGTTTGAGTAATGGAGTGGCTTAAAATTTCGTGGCTGAGGGTATACTGAGTGGGTTTAGGGTTTCGACTCGCACACTCGCTGACGCAGGCACGGCTTCTGGGGTTTAGGGTCTAAGGTTTATACCCTAAGGCCCTACGGCTCCCGGACCCTCGCAGTGAAATCCCAAACCTTAGCCCCCAAAGCCCAAAGCCTCCCTCGGAAAGCCCATGACCCTCTTAGGAGCCTGAGGCAAATGAGTGCGATGTAGAGTGGCTCAGGATCCACAACACTTGGTTTCGGGGCGGAGGATTTGTGGAGGTTTTCGAAACTCAATGTTAATTAGGGTAGAGGAGTGCCAGGCTTTGGGCTTTAGTGGTTCAGGGGTGTGGGTGGCAGGTATGGGGAGAAAGGTTTCGATGCTCACTCTCGCACAAGGCAGGCAAGGCTCCAAAGGGTTTAAGGTTCATGATTTTGGGTCTGAGAGTTTGATCCTGTCGCAGGATAGCTGCTTAAGCCAGTCACGTCGACAGAGTGTCAGATGCGAGGCAATGGCAGCCCAACAACCAGATGTCAGCGCTGATATATATATATATATATATATATATATATATATATAGGGAGAGAGAGGGGGAGAGAGAGAGAGAGAGAGAGACCTACCTAGCTACCTACATACCTACCCATGTACATACATACTTTTACATACATAGATATGTATGTATATATATATATATACACACACACAAAGGTACGTCGGTATACACATGTGCATTATATATGTTATTATATATATATATATATATATATATATGTATAGATATATCGCCCACCTCTGACTGGTAATGAACTTTCCCGAAGCCGTGGACCGGGTCCTCCTCCAGCTCATCAGACAGCTGGTGATCATTGCGGCGCTGACGTCCGTTTTTGAGGAGGTAGCCGGCACAGTGCAACAGCACATGCCTTAGAGACAACTTCACGGCTTCAGCTTCGGCCGAATTAAAACAAAGGCACTCGGAGATGGACGCCACATATAAAGGACCCTAATCAAGATCCTGAAAGTATTGACAACATGTAAGGAGTAAATAAACAAATAAATAAGTAAATATATATATATGTATATATATACAGACCTATATATGTATGTATACATATACATAAATACATATGTATATATATATATATATAAATAGATTTGTACACATATGTATATATGTGTATAACATTTCAAGAAGGAGGAGTTCATCTTCACATCCGTAAGGCCCGAGACACGGAGACACGCCACGCACTGCGATGGTCTCCTGCAGCAGACTTGCTGCGCTTGCGAAACGGCATTGAACTTGAACACATCAGCAATGTTGTGGGCGTAGGAGTAGTGGTAACTCTCAGACGTGAAGGTAAGGACCAAAATAGGATTGTCAAGAGATGATGAAAAGTGTGATGAAAAGTGAAGGATCCCATGCTTGCTTCCCTATATTGTTAGAAACAGCAGCAAGGCTGAGTGTTCCATCCAGGTTACGACAACTAAGCCACAATTCTCGGAGTTGTGATGCGATATGAGGCAAGTAGGTTAAGGGGTAAGTGTGGCAGAGGAAAAGAAAGGGGGGAAGCGTCCAGGCTCTTGGCTTGAAGCTCGAAGGCTTAAGGCGCAATTGATGCTTGCGCTTCAGCCCTAAACCCTAAAAAGCTTCCGTCCCAAAAAACCCAGCCTCAAACATTATACTTTTTAACGTTACAACTTAGATGCATCGCCTTCCGAAAGGGCTTGCTTGTGGTGAGGGAAAGGAAACACGAAAAGCAAGGGACGCTTCGTCGAACTGTGCTGCGTCTTCAAAGGTCCCAGAAACAAGGAGGCGCTTGGGCTAGTGGTTGTGATGGTAGAAGCAGGAGCGGTACTGCTACTCTTAGACCCACGTATCTGTAGCAGGCAGGTGTAGCAGCAGCAGCAGCAGCAGCAGCAGCAGCGGCTGAGGTACTAGGTGTATATAGCTACGAGTTATTGAATCTACCGTAGAACGCTGTATGCCGTGATTTACGGTCTGCTGCCTAACATTCCATTGTAGGTCCCGGACACCCCCCGTCCGGCGTGCGAGGCCTGTTTGAAACTTCTGGTGCTGCCCTTCAAGAGCCGCTTACAAGTCTCTAGGTCACGTTCAGCCTTTCATGCCTCTCTGAGTCAGAAACGAGCTTCACCACTAAACACTTATGATTTTGATAGCCCAACTAGACACAGCACAGAACTTGATCCCGACGGCCCATTAACGTCTATGTATACTTGTACAAATCTCGGAAAGTAACCACTATAGTTTCATGATGTAAAACCCTAAACCCTGAACCCTATACCCTAAACCCTGAACCCTAAACCCTAAACCCTGAACCCTAAACCCTAAACCCTGAACCCTAAACCCCAAACACCACAGAGTCCTTGAACTCTGTTTGGCTCAGAGCATTAAGCATTGGCGGCAGGGAGCAGGCAGATCCCTGGCGGCCAGGAAGCCCGCCCACTACACTGGGCTCATACTTGGAGGGTCGAGGGACTTAGTAACTGGTTATTTTAGGGACTTATAAGTACCATAACCTCAATTAGGGTCCTTTTTAGGGTACTTATAAGTCTACTTGCTACCTACTTACTAAGTCCCCCGACCCCCCAAGTCTACTGTAGATGATACAAGTCCCGCATTACCTGAATGACTCTAAGCTATGGGAATTATGCTATATTCCTGATTATGGGAAATGCAGGCTGTATATCATCTACCGCAGTATATGCAGCGGTTCTCTGAATTAGGGTCCCCTGTGTGGCCCCTGATTCATACGAGTGTCGCACCTACCCTCTTCCTGCCTTTTCGGCCTTGACCTGCATTGGTTTTACTGGTTTATGATGCACGAACTGCAGCGCGGCATCAACACAACAAAAAGGCCATGGTCCAAGTGTTTCGAGGTTTGTGGGACACAGTCTAGAGCCGAAGGTGTTGAACCTTGCGACAGGTTCGGCTTGGAGCATCACGATCCGCCGACTGTTCTGGAATCCGGAACACACTACGCCTCACTGTGCTTTACCATGATCGGATGAGCATCATTGCATACAGTACCCCGTGGCACAAATCTAGACGATTCTGCCACAAAAAACTTCAATAAGCTGCTTGAACCCCGCGTCCCAAGATGGGTGCCGGTAAAAGATGATACGAACACTTCAGCACTCTGCACAATAAACTGAAAACTCTCCCGATCTCGGGGGTCCTGATCTCATGAGTCCTGATCTTGGGCGGTTCCACATTGGCGGCCCCCATAACCCTAAACCTTTCCTCCCACACATTCTGCCTTAAAGCTCTACAGTTTTTGACACTCACACTCGGACAAAGCCTGGCAAGGTCTGTAGCGATCCTGGTCATTCGTTAACTACCACTTTGGCACGTATCACCAGAGCAGACAAGTGGGGCATGGGAATCTCTGGAGTTTTAGGTTCCCTGGTGCTCAGGGACTTTTCTGCCCGGTGTGTACGGCTTCGGGGTGTAGGGCATTGAAGCTTAGGTCTTAAGGGTTCAGACTTAGTAGTTTAGCAATTTAGCATTTGGGGTTGAGCATTTTTCCGAAATGCCAGAAGGAAAGCAATGAAGCCGAAATTCAAGGAGTCGGTTTAGGTTTAAGGTTCCGTGTAGGCCGTTTTGATTACAACGGAGTAGAACAAGGTTTGGGTCCCGGGTTGTTTACACCACTAAACCCTTTTGCATCCAGGCCTATTGCGACTGCCGGGTACCCTGAAGAAAGAGGAAACACACAAGACATAATGCCTTGCATGCGACCACTCTCAACAGAATCATACGCAAGAACTACAGTAGAAGCCAGACAGTTGGAATATCATTGTCGTATATAACCCCTTTAAGGTAAATTATAGGGGATCCTACCATTAATCCATATTCCAACTTTCTGGAGTTCCCTTTATACCCCTAAACCCTAAACCCGTTTCAACCAGACAAGGCTCTGAGATAACGCTCCGCGCAGTCGGCGAAGTAGTGATTGATATGCCGCTGTTGCCCCTGTCGGTGGATTCGAGGGAGGTGAGATAGAAATGCCGGACCAGTGCTTACAAAGTAAGTCGATGACAGCAGGAGTACGAAATTGGGGGGGCCACGATAAAGCCTGTATTCCAGGGTAGGGAGACCCCGCGGCTCGTTTCTGGTACAGAGTACAGTTCACTGTCGAGGGTCCCTGCTGGAAAAGAGGGTTTGGGTTTAGGGCTTTGCGGGTTAGGGTCTCGTAAAAGTGCTGCAGCCGAAACCTTTCGGTTTGATACTCCAATACCATAACATCTTACGGTTTACTTACATCCTTGGACACTGGCGGTTGCACATGAAGCAAAAACAAGTCGGAAACATTATGTCGAAGTAAGAAACACCCTCAAATTCACATGCCCAACATGACTCCCTACAGAGATACCCTGTGTAGCAGCTCCGTGGCTTCCGGCCGTTTGCAGGCCAAACTTACGGCCTTCTCCATTCCAAGCCCTTTCACATAGAAAGGGTTGGAACAGGGTTGAGGTTTCAAGGTACAGAGCATGCCTCTCTAAACCGCAGTGAAATCTGTTTTGAAACCTCCTGAAAGCAAGGGAAGTTTGAGCGTTGGTTACGAGGCCGCTAGCTGGGCCGACAACAACAGTTTCGAGCAAACATGCCTAGGCTTTTTTCTAAACTCTAAACCCTACGACCACAAGTATAGGTTGCCCAGCTTGATGTACGTACGAGGGGAGCCAAAACTACAGCAGTTGCAGATGAGTTACACAGCAATTCGCACAGCAGCAATACTTCAGAAGTTCACACAAGAACACAACCATCGGAAAGAGCACATTGCATCGATCGCCTCCCTCGACCGTCTCACCTCATAAAATCGACTCACTCGATCGCCTATACTCTGGCCAAAAATGAAATATACATGTCAAGGAAGTGAAGAACTGTAAGGGACGGCCCTCTCGCCGAGGGGGGTTCTTCTAAAAAGAGTTTTCACCCCTTAATTCCAAAGCCCTACATCTCTACATTCTACCCTCCCCCCCAAGACACACAAAACCTGTTCTTGCAACTGGGCTTGGGGACTAGCCAGATCCTTGCATGACGGCCTTTCGTGTGTTCACCCGACGCTGCGCAGGTGCAAAAACCTAAACTCGGAAGTCCAAGCCCTGAAACCTCAACCCTGAACCCCCTCGTTGCGACATTTGCCAGCTCGGCTGGTGAGCACAAATCCTAAACCCTAAGACGTCTCAAGAGAGGCTATAGGCAATACAAGGGGAGACTTTTATTTGTTACTGTAACTACACCCTCGGGTTCAGGGTTCAGGGCTCACGGGCGGTGTTCGACAGTACTTCCGGTTTGGTTGCTGCTTTTTCTTTGTTTTGAGCGGTTGGCACGCAGCAAGTAATATGAGCTATGTGTCAATGGCAATACACATGGTGGCATTGTCATCTCCAGCATCTCCAGCAAGGATTCCCCTAAGACCTGTGCGAGCTGACAGTTTCTTGAAGCCTTAAGCCTTAACCCCTGTTTCGAGGAGCCTCTTAACCGAATACAGGCATCATGTTAAACCTGCAAGGGTACTGGTGTGTCAGCCCGAAGATGTCCCAAGATCCCGCCCACAAAACACACACACACACACACACACACACACACACACACACACACACACACTCACTGACTCACTCACTCACTCACGCACTTTTTCTCTCTCTCTCTCTCTCTCTCTCTCTCTCTCTCTCTCTCTCTCTCTCTCTCTCTCTCTCTCTCTCTCTCTCTCTCTCTCTCTGATTGGCTGACTGACTGACTACACGCACACTAGACAGCCTCATAAGCGAGGACCCGTATAGCACCGGTGAAGGAGTCGGTGCACTTAGACCATCTTTCATCGATGATATGTTCGGCGACAGCACCTGGGCACGAGGAGAAGCTCGGATGTTAGGCTTACAGGGTGTGGGTCAGGTTCGGGGTCTAGTTAAGGCTTTGCGCCCCTTACAGGCTAATTGCTTCAACTTAATTCAGCCTGGATTGCGCCGTGATTGGCTTTCACCACCCGGTTGCGCCAATGTCAGGCGCAAGGTCTGTAAGCCGTTCTTACCACTGCAGTGAAACCCGCAATCGGCAACAACTAGTAACTAGGACTGCCACTGCTACTGCTACTGCTGCCGCTGCTGCTGCTACTCTTGCCGCTTCTCGCAACAACCACCACCACGACCACCACATACCACCACCACCACCACCACCACCACCACCACCACCACCACCACCACCACCACCACCACCACCACCACCACCACCACCACAACATAAAACCACACAACACGCACAAACGCACAGGCACCTCAACATGCATTATCATGCACTTTCAATGGCAATATCAACAGACGCAACAAACCCCACACCGCAAACGGCAAACAGCACAGGACCAACAGCAAACAAAAAGCAAGAAGGCACAGCAACGGCAACGGCGACAGGAGCGGCAACAGCAACGGCACCAGCACCACCTCCGCCTCGACGACGACTGCTACTACGAAGGGGAAGGGAGGGAAGGAGGGAGAGACTGTGTGAAGAACCACATGACTATGAATAATACTATCAACTAAGCATGAACACGACGGGCAATCGGTTGTTGGATATCATACACACCTGGATGGACGGACACGAGCAAACACGACATGTATGCCAGGAAAAAGACATGGGTTGATAAGGAGCGAGAGAGAAACAACCACCAAAGCATCTCAGTGTAGATGCGACCCCCGACAGATCTTCACACAGGGAAGTGCATCAAACACCACATGGCAGTTTCTACGTTCGCGATCAGCATGCCGGATGACGAACAATGCAGGGACATGTGCTATAGTTATACCTGTGCGCGGCGCGTTTCCGGGTGTGGGGCTGGAGGCGGTCTACGACGTTACGTGAACACTGGCAAAGAGTATTAAGAATGTCTGTCGATTGAACATTCGGTGACCTCGCGGAAAACCTAGTTATGAGCCAACTTCTAAACCACACTCGGCTGCCCATGAACCTTCAGTCTATTCCACCGCGGCACTGGGGGCATCTGCAAATGGCGGAGACCTGATGAGGAATTGAGGGACCACTCCGCAGAGTCGTCGCCTGCCACCCTGGCAACGCGGGCTATTTGGGAGTTTCCGAAAATAGGGGACCCTAAAATAGCACCCCAAATAGCAGGATCCTTATTATAAGGACCCAAAATCAGGTACCCCTCATTTTCGGAAGCTGCCATTTGGGGTTTTTAAGTCTGCAAGAGTGTTTTTTCCCTCCTACGTTACTAAGCAAGGACGAAGCCCGCATTGCGGGGCAGGGGTGTAGAGTTCAGGGTTATAGTAGGTTTAGAACTGCTGGAGCTGCTGGTCTAATCCAAGGATGTGGTTATCTCAATATTAATCACCAAAGCAGGTTCTGCATGCTCAGATTTGCAAAAAGGACTTCGACTATAACCCCGACGTGAACCTTTCGTCTATCACTCCACCAAGTATCTGTACCCATGAACCTCGAAGTAAAGGTGAGTCTAATCCCTAAACCCTAAAACCCTAAACCCTAAACCCTACACCCTAAACCTAAACCCCTCGTGAACCCTCAGTCAGTCGTGGTCCTTTCGTTCTTAGAGGCCCAGGGGCCGAAATAAGTAGGTTATCGGTATAAGTACCTTAAAAGGAGCTACCCCTGTGATAACTGATAACCCTACCTTAAGCCGGAATAACCTACCTTTTTAAGGACTTATATAAGGAAATCATAATAAGGAACCCTAAAAAGGTAGGTTATTCCGGCTTAAGGTACTTATAACTGACCTACTAAGTCCCCTGGGCCTCCCAGTTCCTAATTTCAATCGCTCGTCTGAGGGCACCAGGCCTATTACAGGAAGCCTCTGCGGAGGGAGTCACTGCAGGACCTACCTCAACCTACCAGTACCGATCTTTTTGTAGTTACCCTAAACCCTGTACCCTAAACCCTAAACCCTAACCCCCTAACCCCCCTAAACCCTAAACCCTATACCCTAAACCCTAACCCCTAACCTTGCACTTCCAGCTCAGAGCTAGAAACCCATCGCTGGCCTGGGGTTGAGGGGTGAAGGACAGGTATCCCAGAGTCTCCAAAACCCCTTCATTAGGGCATATCCTTGAATCATACGGTGGGGCCTACTATACGTAAGTTCAGGACTGCCCGTTAATTCAAACAGGGTATCCTAATGCCTAAACCCTCAACTCAACTTAGACCGTTACCCTTTCTTACGCAGGCTTGACTGGAGCATTGGAACTCAAGCCTAACCTAAACTATTCCCTCTGACCCAAAGCCCTCCAAGAAACCTTAAACCCTAAACCCTAAACCCCTAAATCTCTACACCATAAACCCCTCCAAGGCCTGCTTGACGCAGGGCACCAGGACGATAGGGCGTTGGAGCCCATATTGCCATAGAGGGCGACGGAGTCGATGGAGTCCTCCTTGAGAGCCTCCGGGGACTCCAGCAGTGAATCTACAAGCTTTATAGGGTCTTAACCCTAAGACTCCAAGTATACAAATAGTACCTACTTTGGGGTCTAAAGTCTATAAATGCTACCTACTTTGGGCTATTTGGAATCCTAGGGTAAGAATAACCCTCAGGGTCCAAGTACCCAAATAGTAGGGTTTCAAAGTCCAAAAACCATTCAGAGTATGGATTTTGGCCCTACTATTTGGGTACTTGGACCCTCTGGGTAAGGAATGGGTTGAGGATTTGGGTTGAAGTTTCGGGCTTCCTGTGCATCTGTTTTTTTTTTTTTTGCGGTGTTTTGGCTAGAGTGCAAAGCTTTCGGGCTTCAGCATAACGCTGAGGCCTACAATCGACAATTAGATGGTGAAGGGCCTACGGGCTCCATAGCCCCTAACACCCAAAGGCCCCAAAGTAGTTCCTTTTTGGGGTTCATATATAGAATCCTATAGGGTAGTCCCAAAAAGGAACTACTTTTGGGCCTTTGGGTAATAAACCCCAAACCTCCCTGCACGGATTCGGACCTTGCGAAAAGTGTGTTGTATGCTTGGCCCCCCCTAAACCCTAAACCCTAAACCCTAAACCGTAACCCTAAGCCCCTGACAGGAGCCCTTAAATGAGCCCCTAAACCCTAAACCCAAAACCCCTTAAATGAGCCCCTGCGGCAGCTCCGGGAGCCCCCGAACCCCAAAACCCCAAGCCCTCATATCTCAAAAGCCCTAAGCTTTCAAGGAAAACCCTAAGATCCTAAAGCCCTACGCTGTACGGGAGAATCTCCTAAGATCCTAAAACCCTAAGCTTTAAAGGAAAAGGCATTAAAGGAACCCTACCCCGGACCACCAGACCTCTGCTTTCTCGTTTACATGAAGCTGCGGTGGCCGTCGTGAGCGGAAGTCGGCCTCGATGGTTTCGGGCCAGGAGATGAGCTTAGCGTTTAGGAGTTTAGGGTTTAGGGTTTAAGGGTTTTGGGGTTTAAGGGTTTAGGGTTTAAGGGTTTTGGGGTTTAGGGTTTAAGGGTTCAGGGTTTAGGAGTTTAGGGTCCAGGGTTTAGGGTCCAGGGTTTACGGGTTTAAACTCTGGCAACTCGGGCAAGCCAGACGAGGTCCATGCGTTCGGGTCGGCAACTGATCATGCACTCAGGGTTTAGGGGTTTAGGGGTTTTGCTTTGGCTCTTGGTGACAGGCTTTCTCACGTATGCGCCTCATAGCTGTCATGTTGACACCTCAGGAAAGTGGTTACAGGCTGCCAGAAGATCCCTCACAGGGCAACACTCAAGACCCGCGGCACCAAGCAGATTTAGGATTAAGGGCTGGGTGAGAGCTCGAGAAGAGTTTTGTAAGGGTCTATCGGATCTGTAAAGGTGCAGGGTAAGGGGGTTTAGGGTTTTTTGAAACTCCTAAGGGATGTCATGGGAGGTACTAGTAAATATTGCGCTTAGAAACTTCGGGGTTCGCAGCTTTTTTTGGGGGTGCCATAGACGAAAAACCTTGTAGTCAGGAATGCTGTTCTATCTGTACATTGTACATGAAGCCGAAATTAAAGGCCATCTGGCCATATGGCTGCCCAGCATAACAGAAGTTGAAGACGTGTGCCGAACATGTATTTGCAATCGAATCACACCGGGTTCACGTACAAGGCCATTCGCCACGCTCTCGGACAAAAAGATCAACTCAAGCCCTGAAAATACTAAGTCTCAAACCCTAAACCTTAAGTCAAGACACTAACCCCACCCCTCCCAAGGCCTATCATACCAATTCCTCATCCACGGCCCTAGCACATGGAACCCGTAAAGGAACTCTACCTCAACCCAGCCGGAGTTAGGGCCCTTGCAAGTCTTCCTTCGGAAGGTACCGGCTCTTCCAAATTCACGTCGAAAGAATCCACATGCACCTTGGTTTGGGTTCTGGGGCTTAGTGTAGGCTTCAGACTGTCGCTAGGTCAGGTGTCGATTTCAGCAGTCTTCAAGAGTCATTTATAATTAATTAGGGCTCTATATTGAACAATAAAGGAAACGAACAACTATCCCAAATCGATACATTGTCCACCCCAAGACATGCAATTCCACAGGCGATCAGCATCCTCATTGCTACCCCGGCATACCGGCATACGGCTCGCCGCTGTTCTTCAGGGGTATGAGGCGTAGGGTTTAGAGCTTTCGGGCTTTTGGTGTGGGGGCTTCCTTCCGCCCAGAGGCCAGAAGGCTCATAAAAGGGTTCATGGCTGTTGAAATTTCACGGACGTTTTATGTTCCTTGGCCCTAAACCCACAACCCCTAAACCTCAAACCACCCTAAACCCCTGCTCTCTAAACTCCAAACCCTAACCCCCAAAACCCGGAACCCCTCAAACCCTAAACCCCTCAAACCCTAAACCCAAAAATCGAAAGGAAGAAAACAAAAACAAACCCTAGATCCCCTACACCCTGAACCTCAAAATGCAGCCGAACCTGCGAGCAGATAGCGGCCGGGCACACGCGACCAGACTACTAGAGGGGTTCCTGTAAAGGCTCCCTAACAGGGATCCTTTGAGGGATCCTTTAAAGGGATCGTATAGGGGTTCCTTTTACGGCACACGGTTTAGGCTTAAGGGTTTAGGGTTAGGGTTCGTTTAATGGTTCCTTTGAGGTCCTGGGGTGAGGTCGCAGTCGCAGTGGCAGCGGCACTGGCAGCAGCAGCAGCAGCAACGGCAGCAACAGCACCAAGAGTAGCAGGCAGCAGCAAGAGCAGAAGCAGTACTGACACTAGTAGAAGCACTGGTGCTCGTACTCGTAACTAGTGCAGGTAGAAGCCAACCGGATGAAGCCTAGTTGCAATCGGCAGTTGCCGAGCTGCTTCAGGGCTCATGGCTTTGGAAAAGACTTCGTCGACGCTCGTGTTGCAAAGGGACTGGGATGTTGCCAGTATGAAAGGGGAATCGAAAACGGCACTACACATGTTGAGTGGTCGCTGCTTCTTCGACCATCAAGATCCTTCACGAAGAGTCACTGTTTGATAACGAGTATATCGTCAGAAAGGGGCGCGGAGTCTCGAACTCCAACTGTGCGCAAGGAGTTTAGGGCTGAGACTGAGGTCAGGGTGGAGTGGTAAGGTGTTGCGGGGGAGAGGAAACCAAAATGAGCAAGAACAACGATAAACGAAAGAGGTCGGCACACCGAAAGTTTAAACCACCCAAGCAACCAACTTCACAACCCTAAATTCATCTGTTTTGTGGGTGGTGGTAATGTCGTCCCTTGTCGAGCCGAAAGTTTGCATCAAGCATGCCGCGAACACTACGTTTGTGCTTAGGGTTTACAGCTTTCAGTGGCTCCGGGATGAAAGTTGGGAGTCTTGCGTTAACGATGCCCTCCCCCCGATCATTTAGGTGCCCAATTAAATCAAAGCAACCCATGACCTTTGTCTTTTATCTTGTGGTTCGCAGCGTTTCGCACTTCTGAACTTCTCGTGATTCTTCAGCCATCACTTGCTCATTAGATGCAGCGTCAAACATGTAGAAATCCCACACTACCAATAAGAGTCGTAAGGTTGGATCTCCGATGGAACTCTTCAAGCATACATACCCAGAGAGCCCAATACCCCTTAATATTTAAGGAATATAGCTTAAATCATAATATGAAGCCCTATATATATTTTAAGCCATATTCCTTAGTTAAGGGGTATTGGGCTCTCTGGGTACGCCTAATGTTGAGGTTTCCACTAAGTCCTCACAAAAGCGATGGGTTTCTTGAAGTATACGGCTAAATGTTGAGCTTACCTCTGACTCCTCACAAAACCCAATCGGACACATGCCCACTCAACAGACCAGAGGATCAAAATCACACAGCAACTGCTGCATGTTAGAAGCATTGCTTGCAGCTTATGGCATTCGCCCGGGACGACCTACCGGGATGTTCCATTCAGATTCAGGTGGGAGTTTCCAAAAAAAAATGGGACCCCAATCTAGCACCCCAAATAGTAGGATCCTTGTTATAAAAACCTCCAAATAAGGTACCCCCAATTTTCGGAAACTGCCACAGGTCAACATAACGGCCCCTTCGCCATCTCGCCTCGGTGCTAGGGTACTGGTGCTGGCTAGGGTGTACTTAGAGGATCATGGGACTTAGTAAGTAAGGTTATAGGTAGGTTATAATTAGGATAACCCCACTTAGGGGACTTATAACCCCAATTATAACCTACTTACTAAGTCCCATGATCCTTTAAGTAGTGTTTCGGGAACAGCCCGAGATATGATCGATGACAATCCCTCCTTAAGGCTACATCTTCAGGGCCTCGTAACCCATACCTTCCAAAACCCCTTAATTAAGGAATATACCTTGAATCATATTCGGGATCCTACTATAATTTAAGGTATATTCCTTAATTAAGGGGTTTTGGAAGGTCTGGGTAACCCAAGATGCAACCGGACATCTGCGGACGCCCCCCGAAGGTGAATCATGTCACACCCACACATTATGGTATTTGGGACGTAAACAAGGGCCCTGGTTTGGAGAACTCTGCCAACATAACAACGAAGCCGTGCCTGACACGCACGGCAACGGCTCGCACTGCGGCGCTGTCCCCTGCCAGTGCAGCAGTAGCGGAACAGGAGTCCGTATGTTTTCAGTCCTTTCATTGGCCCCATGGACTGATAATATGACAGTTAATGAACAATGAAAAGTTGCTTCCTGGGGAACACACCGGAGTGAGTGGAGCCATGCTCGTCGGTCGATCTAGTTTGGAAGACTTTCAGGCCTGCTTTGTGACCGGATTCGCGCAAAAATGCGCAGATCCCTAAGCTAAAACCCTGAAAGCGCAAACCAGATGATCTGCATGCGCCCAAGCATTCGACAGGGAAATATAAGAAGCCGTAAGACCGACGAAATATTCCGTAACCCTTCCTTCCTCTAAGCGTGTCTAAGACTTTCCGGTGCCCGCCTGCAGGATCGGCTGCGACGTGGCATTGTCCAGCACACAATGCCAGTCCTGCTACAAGCTCTCCCAGCAAGAAATGAGGGTGTACGCTGCGTAGTACGTGCTACTTGGCTTCGACAAAACGCGGTGGCACCTCTGACTTACCCAAAGCAGCGCCTTCAGAAACAGCAAGAGCCGTGACAGTTCTAGCTTCTTTGTTGGGACTTGAGGCATGTCATGGCCGGCCCACACATGAAACTCCTGGTTTGGGGTGACAGCATATGACACCATTTTGAGATACCGTGCGACATAGCACCCTTTGCACTTCCCGAAGTAGACTGCCCCAAAGGGTCCAAGTATCATTCTGGTGTATACTTATAGGGTATTTTGGGGGTCTAAGTATATACCATAATGATATATACTTGGACCCTTAGACTGCAGAAGCTTCCAGCTCGCCAGTTTCAATCTGTTGTCAATGGCTCGGGTAGAAGTACAACTTCCGGCAGACACAAACCCAGAGAGCCCAATACCCCTTCATGAAGGAATATAGCTTAAATCATAGGGCTTCATATTATAATTTAAGCCATATTCCTTCATGAAGGGGTATTGGGCTCTCTGGGAAGTCAACCTTTGAGGCCTGTTGCCCCCTTTTTGCAGCAGGCTTCTCTCGCCCGGAACAGCTGTCGAAATCTTCCTCAATGCTGAACCCCTGACCCCTATGATGGGAGGCCAAAAGGGGATTCCTTAATATGAACCCCATTATGGGAACCCTAATCCCTACTAAACCCCCATAGGCTTAAAGCCCTTTTGGCCTCCTTTGACCCTAAACCTCTCCCCCTATCTTCATAGGGATCCTTAGGGGTGTAGGGGGGAGGGGTGTAGGGGACTATATTTCCTTAAATAGGCCTTAT